>JALGPY010000001.1:2500-602500 GCA_023055425.1 Linanthus parryae
CTAAACCCTAAACCCTAAACCCTAAACCCTAAACCCTAAACCCTAAACCCTAAACCCTAAACCCTAAACCCTAAACCCTAAAACCCTAAAACCCTAAACCCTAAACCCTAAACCCTAAACCCTAAACCCTAAACCCTAAACCCTAAACCCTAAACCCTAAACCCTAAACCCTAAACCCTAAACCCTAAACCCTTAACCCTAAAAACCCTAAACCCTAAACCCTAAAACCCTAAAACCCTAAACCCTAAACCCTAAACCCTAAACCCTAAACCCTAAACCCTAAACCCTAAACCCTAAACCCTAAAACCCTAAAACCTAAACCCTAACCCTAAACCCTAAACCCTAACCCTAAACCCTAAACCCTAAACCCTAAACCCCAAACCCCAAACCCCAAACCCCAAAACCCCAAAACCCCAAACCCCAAACCCCAAACCCCTAAACCCCTAAACCCTAAACCCTAAACCCTAAACCCTAAACCCCAAACCCCTAACCCCAAACCCCAACCCCCAAACCCCAAACCCCAAACCCCAAACCCTAACCCATCAACCTCAAAATTTAATATTTTAACCCTGGAACTCATTAATAATGAGATTTTCACCCATATATCCAAACCCTAAAAATGTCTTAAACCTTTAAATCCTAAACCCTAAACAACCTCAAAATTTAAAATTTAACCCTGAAACTCAAAATTATGTGATTTTCACCCATATATCCAAAATCTTTCTGACATTGATGATACTTATTCTCAAAAAGAAAATTATAAAAATCAGATACAACTTTTACATTTATGACATCCATCAAACTACTTGCCCAACAACAACAATTACAACCTCCATCAAATTACTTGCCCAAGAACAACAATTACAACCTCCAACACCTGCTTCCATACTCTTAGCACAACCACCCACATAGCCAACATCAGACCACAACCGAAACCACCAACACCACACCCAAAACCTCCACCTGCAGAACCTCAAAACTTCCACCACACCCAAAACCTCCACCTGCAGAACCTCAAAACTTCCAATGTTAACCCAAAGTGAGGATCTGGTCAACCATCACAGAGACAAACCAATCGTGACTGTTCTCTCTCTCTCTCTCTCTCACCGCAGCCGCTATTTCAAAACAAAAATCAGGTTGATGAGAAATCCTAGATCTGTCGATTTGGGTCACGTATACAGCCCATTCAAAGTTAAAACCCGTAACCTTTTGACAAATTCGAATCACATTAATCGTGTCTCAGATTTCTCTGCTAATTCGAACAAAAATATGGTTTATTGGTCAATGATTCGACCACCGATTTCCTAAAAGGTCGCTGTTACGGCTTCACCTTCAACAGAATTGAGGATCTGCCGATTTGGGTCTGTCGATTGGTCACGAATTTAGATGATATGTGTTCGATTGGAGAACGGAGAGCAACAGGGACTGGTCGGTCGGTCGTTCGTTCTGGATGAGAGGGAAATTGAGTTACAATATCGTGGCTACTTTGTGTCCGTTAGTCTATACTTTCTGGTTCCCCTTTTTACTTTAATATATTTCTGTCCTCTGTGCTCGCAACTCACCAATTGACATCATCTCTTATGTTTCTTACCTCACTCAAACTCTATTTCTCTACCCGTCCCCACTCCCAACCTCATAAAAAGTGTTAACACTTTCCAGAAATTATCTGGTTTAAGTAGTCGACGACGATTTGATACCGGTTTGAAATTTTGAATATTATTTGGGTTTCTTCCGACATTTTGGATATCAAAATTATGCGATTTGAGATATTTTTTATTGTTTCTAAAAAAATTTTTACTCGCGAACAGTATTAAAATTTATAATAAAATTGGAGTATCTTGCCATTTAAATTATCAGGTCAAAATGACACAATAAATAGTGATAAAAATTCAAACCATTGGTTGTAAGCATGTAGTACCACTCGGCCATTTCTCTTTAGCCTCAATCTGACTTTTGTTACTATTCACTTGGTCACTTTGACTCGGTGATTTGGCCATTAAAATAATACAATTATGTAATAATTTTTTCATAATGTTGTTGAATAAAGTTTATCTATAACATGCTGAAAAATTTATTAAAAAATTGTTCGTTTTCGCGTTCAAATCATTCGGTCAAAATGACCCAACTAAAAATTCAAAAGTCAAAGTGGAATTAAAGAGAAGAGACCGAGTGATAGTAAATAGAGAGAAAAGCTACCATTTCAAAGTGGGTTGTTTGCTGAACACCCATTAATGTTTTTGTTGGTGCCAAGCCATGGTGAACTGTATCTCTCCCAGATCGATTTGTTTCTTGGTTCTCTGGCAATGTCACTGCTTTAAATCCTTCAACCAGAAAGAGAATATCAATGAGTTTAGTCAGGAGGAAGTCTGGGTCTCACAAAAATCTGAGGTACGTTTCATTGTCTCCACTAAGTGGTTTAGATCTGCTCATTTAGATGGAACTCTATCTTCTCTCTAAACATTTGAACAAAATCAATGGAGATACCATCAATCTCCCGTTTCATGTTAGACTCAGTTTTGCCCAAAAAATCCAAATTTTCACTCGTTAGAATCATTGGTTTCAGAACCTCTTCATCAGCCCCCCTGTGGCATTGTAACACCTACTCTTCAGCCCTTCTTTGTGTTCCTTCCTTCACAATTCTCTCTCTAGTGCCGGCATTCCTTCCCTGAAACTCGCAGAGATGCTTCTGTTGACAATGTTTCGAGCAGTACCATCTTTGTCTTGATTGTTCCCACTTTTTGGATGAGAGTTACCAGTCTGTCCCAGCTCTTTCTTCTAAATTTGACTTTTGTCACTATTCACTGGGTCGGACTGGTAGCATGTAGGAGTGCATTCTATCTCTTATTTAAAGAACTGGGATACATTGTTTGCGTCGGAGAGGTCGAGGCGACAAATTTAGATGTATTCCTTAAATCCTTTGCTTTGAAGTCATTCATGGCTTGTTTCTTCTAATCGACGTAGCTCTGGAACGATTTCATCATTAAATCATTCATTTCGATCCCTTCCTTGCAGAAACCCAGAAAAAAAAATCTAAAATTCGCAGATGTTCACGAAATCAAATTTTCTTTAGTATTGAATATGTCCAGATATCTATCTGTATAGAATCCTTTTCTTCTTTGTGGTCATCCTTTTCTTCTTTTGTGGTTATTTTCGTTGGAGGGTTGGTGGTTGTGGGGAAATACATGATTATCAAATTTTTTATCTGAGTTATTTTGTCCTAATTTCATAAGCTTGTGTTTACTAACACTCCGTTTCTTCTCTTTCGATTCATTTGACTTGTTTGACTCGTATTTGGGTCACTTTGACGGATGATTTGGATTGCAATATAACGTCACTCTTTTATAATTACTTCACCGTATAATTTTATCATATTGCTATCTAAATCACCGGATCAAAGTCACCCAATGAATAGTGATAAAAATCAGTTTGGATAGAAATAGAGAAACAGAGTAGTAGTTATGTAGATTGACGATCAAACTATAGTATTGTAAATTGACAATCATACTATAGTATCATAAGAAAATTACAACCAAAAATATCCCAAAATGCCCCGAATATTGCTCAAAACCATGTTTTATCATTAAAAACGATTCCCCCAAACATAACCGCAATCTCCAAAATAGAAATAAAAAAAAAAACACTAAATTGACCCCAAACCCTCAACCCCTTTAGTCTTTAATAAAACAAATCTCTCAAAACAAGCTTTGAGTGATTTTTTACCTAATATTGTAGACCGACAATCATACTATAGGATCTCGAAAAAATTTACAACTAAAAAACTTCTTTGGCCTGCCAAAATGCTCTGCAAAATACCCATAAAATGTCCCGAAACTATGATTTTTCTTTAAAAATCTTACCCTAAACATCACCCCAAACTCAAACAAGACCAAATCCTCTAATCCTAAATTCTCAAGTAAACCCAAAATAGAAATCTAAAACACTTAATTGGACCCCAACCCTCAAACCCTTCACCCTTTAGAGAAATGTAATCACTTAAAACAAGATTTCGAAGCATTTTGGGCACCTTTTTTAAATATTTAAATGTTACAAAAACGAGTGAATTTTTACCTAATATTGTAGAACAACAATCATACTATAGGATCCCGAAAAAATATACAACTAAAAAACTTCTTTGGCCTGCCAAAATCCTCCCCAAAATACCCAAAAAATTCCCCCAAATTGGAAATTTATCATTAAAAATCTTACCCTAAATGTCACCCCAAACTCCAAGAACACCAAATCCTCTAATCGTAAATCCTCAATTAAATACTAAATAGAAATCTTAAACACATAATTGGACCCTCAACCTCTCAAAACCTTCGTCCTTTTGAGAAATGAATTCACTCAAAACAAGATTTTGAAGCATTTTGAGCACCTTTTTTAAATATCTAAATGTTTCAAATACGGGTGAATCTTTACCTAATATTGTAGACTGACAATCAAACTATAGGATCACGAAAAAATCTACATCTAAAAAACTTCTTTGGCCTGCATAAAACCTCCTTAAATACCCATAAAATTTCCCGAAACCATGATTTATCATTAAATATCATATCCTAAACATCACCCCGAACTCAATAAACACCAAATCCTCTAATCTCATATCCTCAATTAAACCCTAAATAGAAATCTAAAACACTAAATTGGACCCCCAACCCTCAAACCCTTCACCCTTTGGAGAAATCAAATCACTCAAAACAAGATTTTGAAGCATTTTGAGCACCTTTTTCTAATATGTAAATGTTCCAAAAACGAGTGAATCTTTACCTAATATTGTAAAATGACAATCAAACAATAGGATCACGAAAAAAAGAAACAACTAAAAACATTGTTTTGCCTGCAAAAAACCTCCCCAAAATACCCATAAAATGTCCCGTAACCATGATTTATCATCAAAAATCATACCCTAATCATCACCCCAAACTCAAAAAACACCAAATCCTCTAATCCCATATCATCAATAAAACCCTATATAGAAATCTAAAACACTGGACCCCCAACCCTCAAACCCTTCACCCTTTTGAGAATTCAAATCACTAAAAACAAGATTTCGAAGCATTTTGAGCACTTTTTTCTAATATCTAAATGTTACAAAAATGAGTGAATCTTTACCTAATATTGTAGACTGACAATCAAACTATAGGATCTTGAAAAGGGTACAACTAAAAACATTCTTTGGCCTGCCAAAAACCTCCTCAAAATACCCATAAAATGTCCCGAAATCATGATTTATCATTAAAAATCATACCCTGAACATCACCCCAAACTCAAAAAACACCAAATTCTCGAATCATAGAACCTTAATTAAACCCTAAATAGAAATCTATATCACTCGACCCTCAAACCCCTCACCCTTTTGAGAAATAAAATCACTCAAAACAAGTTTTTGAAGCATTTTGAGCACCTTTTTCCAATATCGAAATGTTTCAAAAACGATTGAATTTTTACCCAATATTGTAGATTGGCAATAAAACTATTGTATCACGAAAATATATACAACCAAAACCTTCTTTGCCCTGCTAAAAACCACCCCAAAAGTACCCATAAAATATTCTGAAACCATGATTTATCATTAAAAATCATACCCTGATCATCACCCCAAACTCAATAAACACCAAATTCCCTAATCCCATATCCTCAATTTAATCCTAAATAGAAATCTAAAATACTGAATTGGACCCCCACCCTCAAACCCTTCACCCTTTTGAGAAATTAAATCACTGAAAACTAGATTTCGAAGCGTTTTAAGCGCCTTTTTCTAATATATTAATATTAAAAAAATGAGTGAATCTTTACAAAATATTGTAGACTGACAATCAAACTATAGGATCACGAAAAAAGTTACAACTAAAAACCTTCTTTGGCCTGCCCAAAACCTCCTAAAAATACCCATAAAATGTCCTGAAACCATGATTTATCATTAAAAATCATACCCTAATAATCACCCCAAACTCAAAAAACACCAAATCCTCTAATCCAGTATCCTCAATTAATCCCTATATAGAAATCTAAAACACTGAATTGGACCCCAGCCCTCAAACCCTTCACCCTTTTTAGAATTCAAATCACTCAAAACAAGATTTTCGAAGCATTTTGAGCACCTTTTTTAATGTCTAAATGTTACAAAAACGAGTGAATCTTTACCTAATATTGTAGTGTGACAATCAAGCTGTAGGATCATGAAAAAAGTTACAACTAAAAACCTTCTTTGGCCTACCAAAAACCACCTCAGAATAACCATAAAATGTCCCGAAGTCATGATTTATCATTAAAAAACAAACCCTGATCATCACCCCAAACTCAAAAAACACCAAGTCCTCTAATCATAGAACCTCAATTAAACCCAAAATAGAAATCAAAAAAACTTATTTGGACCCCGACCCTCAAACCCCTCACCCTTTTGAGAAATAAAATCACTCAAAATAATATTTCGAAGCATTTTGAGCACCTTTTTCTAATATCTAAATGTTTAAAAAACTAGTGAATTTTTACCTAATATTGTAGACTGGCAATAAAACTATTGTATCACGAAAATATATACAACCAAAACCTTCTTTGGCCTGCTAAAAACCACCCAAAGTACCCATAAAATATCCCGAAACCATCATTTATCATTAAAAATCATACCCTGATCATCACCCCAAAATCAATAAACACCAAATCCCCTAATCCCATATCCTCAATTAAACCCTTAATAGAAATCTAAAACACTGAATTGGACCCCCAACCCTCAAACCCTTCACCCTTTCGAGAAATCAAATCATTGAAAACAAGATTTTGAAGCGTTTTGAGTGCCTTTTTCTAATATCTAAATGTTACAAAAATGAGTGAATCTTCACCAAATATTGTAGACTGACAATCAAACTATAGGATCACGAAAAAAGTTACAACTAAAAACCTTCTTTGGCCGGCCAAAAACCTCCTCAAAATAGCCATAAAATGTCCCGAAACCATGATTTATCATTGAAAATCATTCCCTGATCATCACCCCGAACTCAAAAAACACCAAATCCTCTAATCCCATATCCTCAATTAAACCCTATGTAGAAATCTAAATCACTGAACTGGACACCAGTCCCTCAAACCCTTCACCCTTTTGAGAATTCAAATAACTAAAAACAAGATTTCGAAGCATTTTGAGCACCTTTTTTAATATCTAAATGTTACAAAAACGAGTGAATCTTTACATAATATTGTAGACTGACAATCAAACTATAGGATCACGAAAAAAATTACAACTAAAAACCTTCTTTGGCCTGCCAAAAACCTCCTCAAAATACCCATAAAATGTCCCGAAACCATGATTTATCATTAAAAATCATACCCTGATCATCACCCCAAACTCAAAAAACACCAAATCCTCTAATCATAGAACCTCAACCAAACCCTAATAGAAATCTAAAATACTAAGTTGGACCCCCGACCCTCAAACCCCTCACCCTTTTGAGAAATAAAATCACTCAAAACAAGATTTCGAAGCGTTTTCAGCACCTTTTTCTAATATCTAAATGTTTCAAAAACGAGTGAATTTTTACCTAATATTGTAGACTGACAATAAAACTATTGTATCACGAAAATATATACAGACAAAACCTTCTTTGGCCTACTAAAAACCACCCCAAAGTACCCATAAAATATCCCGAAACCATGATTTATCAATTAAAAATCATACCCTGATCATCACCCCAAACTCAATAAAAACCAAATTCCCTAATCCCATACCCTCAATTAAACCCTAAATAGAAATCTAAAACACTGAATTGGAACCCAAATCCTCAAACCCTTCACCCTTTTGAGAAATCAAATATCGCAAAACAAGATTTCGAAGCGTTTTGAGCACCTTTTTCTAATATCTAAATGTTACAAAAGCGAGTGAATCTTTACCTAAAATTGTTGACTGACAATCAAACTATAGGATCACATAAAAATTTACAACTAAAAACCTTCTTTGGCCTGCCAAAAACGTCCTCAAAATACCCATAAAATGTCCCGAAACCATGATATATCATTAAAAATCATACCCTGATCATCACCCCAAACTCAAAAAACACCAAATCCCCTAATTCCATATCCTCAATTAAACCCTATATAGAAATCTAAAACACTGAATTGGACCCCTAACCCTCAAACCCTTCACCCTTTTAAAAATTCAAATCATTGAAAACAAGATTTTGAAGCGTTTTGAGCGCCTTTTTCTAATATCTTAATGTTTCAAAAATGAGTGAATCTTTACCAAATATGGTAGACTGACAATCAAACTATAGGATCACGAAAAAAATTACAACTAAAAACCTTCTTTGGCCGGCCAAAAACCTCCTCAAAATAGCCATAAAATGTCCCGAAACCATGATTTATCATTGAAAATCATTCCCTGATCATCACCCCAAACTCAAAAAACACCAAATCCTCTAATCCCATATCCTCAATTAAACCCTATGTAGAAATCTAAAACACTGAACTGGACACCAGTCCCTCAAACCCTTCACCCTTTTGAGAATTCAAATAACTCAAAACAAGATTTCGAAGCATTTGAGCACCTTTTTTAATATCTAAATGTTACAAAAACGAGTGAATCTTTACATAATTTTGTAGACTGACAATCAAACTATAGGATCACGAAAAAAGTTACAAATAAAAACCTTCTTTGGCCTGCCAAAAACCTCCTCAAAATACCCATAAAATGTCCCGAAACCATGATTTATCATTAAAAATCATACCCTGATCATCACCCCAAACTCAAAAAACACCAAATCCTCTAATCATAGAACCTCAACCAAACCCTAATAGAAATCTAAAATACTAAGTTAGACCCCCGACCCTCAAACCCCTCACCCTTTTGAGAAATAAAATCACTCAAAACAAGATTTCGAAGCGTTTTCAGCACCTTTTTCTAATATCTAAATGTTTCAAAAACGAGTGAATTTTTACCTAATATTGTAGACAGACAATAAAACTATTGTATCACGAAAATATATACAGACAAAACCTTCTTTGGCCTACTAAAAACCACCCCAAAGTACCCATAATATATCCCGAAACCATATTCTCAAAAAAAAAAAAAAATATCCCGAAACCATGATTTATCATTAAAAATCATACCCTGATCATCACCTCAAACTCAATAAACATCAAATTCCCTAATCCCATATCCTCAATTAAACCCTAAATAGAAATCTAAAACACTGAATTGGACCCCAAACCCTCAAACCCTTCACCCTTTTGAGAAATCAAATCACGCAAAACAAGATTTCGAAGCGTTTTGAGCACCTTTTTCTAATATCTAAATGTTACAAAAGCGAGTGAATCTTTACCTAAAATTGTTGACTGACAATCAAACTATAGGATCACATAAAAATTTACAACTAAAAACCTTCTTTGGCCTGCCAAAAACCTCCTCAAAATACCCATAAAATGTCCCGAAACCATGATATATCATTAAAAATCATACCCTGATCATCACCCCAAACTCAAAAAACACCAAATCCCCCAATTCCATATCCTCAATTAAACCCTATATAGAAATCTAAAACACTGAATTGGACCCCTAACCCTCAAACCCTTCACCCTTTTGAAAATTCAAATCACTCAAAATAAGATTTCGAAGCATTTTGAGCACCTTTTTTAATGTCTAAATGTTACAAAAACGAGTGAATCTTTACCTAATATTGTAGTCTGACAATCAAGCTGGAGGATCATGAAAAAAGTTACAACTAAAAACCTTCTTTGGCCTGCCAAAAACCACCTCAAAATAACCATAAAATGCCCCGAAGTCATGATTTATCATTGAAAATCAAACCCTGATCATCACCCCAAACTCAAAAAACACCAAGTCCTCTAATCATAGAACCTCAAGTAAACCCTAAATAGAAATCAAAAAAACTTATTTGGACCCCGTCCCTCAAACCCCTCACCCTTTTGAGAAATAAAATCACTCAAAACAAGATTTCGAAGCATTTTGGATACCTTTTTCTAATATCTAAATTTTACCAAAACGAGTGAATGTTTACCTAATGTTGTAGACTGACAATAAAACTATAGGATCACGAAAAATTTACAACTAAAAACCTTCTTTGACCTGCCAAAAACCTCCTCAAAATACCCATAAAATGTCCCAAAATAATGATTTATCATTAGAAATCATACCCTGGTCTTACCCCAAACTCAAAAAACACAAAATCTTCTAATCATAGAACCTCAATTAAACCCTAAATAGAAATCTAAAACACTAAGTTGGACCCCCGACCCTCAAACCCCTAACCCTTTTGAGAAATAAAATAACTCAAAACAAGATTTCGAAGCGTTATGAGCACCTTTTTCTAATATCTAAATGTTTCAAAAACGAGTGAATTTTTACCTAATTTTGTAGACTGGCAATAAAACTATTGTATCACGAAAATTTATCCAACCAAAACCTTCTTTGGCCTGATGAAAACCACCCCAAAGTACCCATAAAATATCTCGAAACCATGATTTATCATTAAAAATCACACCCTGCTCATCACCCCAAACTCAATAAACACCGAATCCCCTAATCCCATATCCTCAATTAAACCCTAAATACAATTCTAAAACACTGAATTGGACCCCCAACCCTCAAACCCTTAACCTTTTTGAAAATTTAAAATCACTCAAAACTATAATTCGAAGAATTTTGGAGACCTTTTTCTAATATCTAAATGTTACAAAAACGAGTGAATGTTTACCTAATATTGTAGACTGACAATCAAACTATAGGACCACAAAAAAATTTACAACTAAAAACCTTCTTTGGCCTGCCAAAATCTCCTCAAAATACCCATAAAATGTTCCGAAATCATGATTTATCATGAAAAATCATACCCTGATCATCACCCCAAACTCAAAAAACACCAAATCCCCTAATCATAGAACCTCAATTTAACCCTAAATAGAAATTTAAAACACTAAGTTGGACCCCTGACCCTCAAGCCCCTCACCCTTTTGAGAAATAAAATCACTCAAAACAAGATTTCGAAGCGTTTTGAGCACCTTTTTCTAATATCTAAATGTTTAAAAAACGAGTGAATTTTTACCTAATATTGTAGACTGGTAATAAAACTATTATATCACGAAAATATATATACAACCAAAACCTTCTTCGGACTGCTAAAAACCACCCAAAGTACCCATAAAATATCACGAAACCATGATTTATCATTAAAAATCATACCCTGATCATAACCCCAAACTCAATAAACACCAAATCACCTAATCCCATATCCTCAATTAAACCCTAAATACAAATCTAAAACACTGAATTGGACCCCAACCCTCAAACCCTTCACCCTTTTGAGAAATCAAATCACTCAAAACAAGATTTCGAAGCGTTTTGGGCACCTTTTTGTAATATCTAAATGTTACAAAAACGAGTGAATCTTTACCTAATATTGTAGATTGACAATCAAACTATAGGATCACGAAAAAAGTTGCAACTAAAACCTTCTTTGGCCTGCCAAAAACCTCCTCAAAATACCCATAAAATGTCCCGAAACTATGATTTATCATAAAAAATCATACCCTGATCATCACCCCAATCTCAAAAAACACCAAATTTTCTAATCCCATATCCTCAATTAAACCCTATAAAGAAATCTAAAACACTGAATTGGACCCCAAACCCTCAAACCCTTCACCTTTTTAAGAATTCAAATCACTCAAAACAAGATTTCGAAGCATTTTAGATACCTTTTTCTAATATCTAAATTTTACCAATACGAGTGAATGTTTACCTAATATTGTAGACTGATAATCAAACAATAGGATCACGAAAAAATTTACAACTAAAAACCTTCTTTGGCCTGCCAAAAGTCTCCTCAAAATACCCATAAAATGTCCCGAAATCATGATTTATCATTAAATATCATACCGTGATCATCACCCCAAATTCAAAAAACACCAAATCCTCTAATCGTAGAACCTCAATTAAACCCTAAATAGAAATATAAAACACTAAGTTGGACCCCCGATCCTCAAAACCCTCACCCTTTTGAGAAATAAAATCACTTAAAACAAGATTTTGAAGAGTTTTGAGCACCTTTTTCTAATATCTAAATGTTCAAAAACGAGTGAATTTTTACCTAATATTGTAGACTGGCAATAAAACTATTGTATCACGAAAATATATACAACCAAAACCTTCTCCGGCCTGCTCAAAACCACCCCAAAGTACCCATAAAATATCACGAAACCATGATTTATCATTAAAAATCATATCCTGCTCATCACCCCAAACTCAATAAACACCAAATCCCCTAATCCCATATCCTCCATCAAACCCTAAATAGAAATCTAAAACACTGAATTGGACCCCCAACCCTCAAACCCGTCACCCTTTTGAGAAATCAAATCACTCAAAACAAGATTTCGAAGCATTTTGGATACCTTTTTCTAATTTCTAAATTTTACCAAAACGAGTGAATGTTTACCTAATATTGTAGACTGACAATCAAATTATAGGATCACGAAAAAATTTACAACTAAAAACCTTCTTTGGCCTGCCAAAAATCTCCTCAAAATACCCATAAAAATGTCCCGATATTATGATTTATCATTAAAAATCATACCGTGATCATCACCCCAAACTCAAAAAACACCAAATCTTCTAATAATAGAACCTCAATTAAATTCTAAATAGAAATCTAAAACACTAAGTTGAACCCCCGATCCTCAAACCCCTCACCCTTTTGAGAAATAAAATCACTCAAAACAAGATTTCGAAGCGTTTTGAGCACCTTTTTCTAATATCTAAATGTTACTAAAATGAGTGAATCTTTACTTAATATTATAGACTGACAATCAAACTATCGGATCAAAAAAATTTACAACTAAAAACCTTCTTTGGCCTTCCAAAAACCTCCTCAAAATACCCATAAAATGTCCCGAAATCATGATTTATCATGAAAAATCATACCCTGATCATCACTCCAAACTCACAAAACACCAAATCCTCTAATCAAAGAACCTCAATTTAACCCTAAATAGAAATCTAAAACACTAAGTTGGACCCCTGACCCTCAAACCCCTCACCCTTCTGAGAAATAAGATCACTCAAAACAAGATTTCGAAGCGTTTTGAGCACCTTTTTCTAATATCTAAATGTTTATAAAACGAGTGAATCTTTACTTAATATTATAGACTGACAATCAAACTATAGGATCACAAAAAGTTACAATTAAAAACCTTCTTTGGCCTGCAAAAAACTCCTCAAAATACCCGTAAAATGTCCCGAAACTATGATTTATCATTAAAAATCATACCCTGATCATCACCCCAATCTCAAAGAACACCACATCCTCTAATCCCATATCCTCAATTAAACCCTATAAAGAAATCTAAAATACTGAATTGGACCCCCAACCCTCAAACCCTTCACCATTTTGAGAAATCAAATCACTCAAAACAAGAATTCGAAGCGTTTTGAACACCTTTTTCTAATATCCAAATGTTACAAAAACGAGTGAATCTTTACCTAATATTGTAGACTGACAATCAAACTATAGGATCACGAAAAAAGTTACAACTAAAAACCTTCTTTGGCCTGCCAAAAACCTCCTCAAAATACCCATAAAATGTTCCGAAATCATGATTTATCATGAAAAATCATACCCTGATCATCACCCCAAACTCAAAAAACACCAAATCCCCTAATTATAGAACCTCAATTTAACCCTAAATAGAAATCTAAAACACTAAGTTGGAACCCCGACCCTCAAACCCCTTACCCTTTTGAGAAATAAAATCACTCAAAACAAGATTTCGAAGCAATTTGAGCACCTTTTTCTAATATCTAAATGTTTAAAAAACGAGTGAATTTTTACCTAATATTGTAGACTGGCAATAAAACTATTATATCAAGAAAATATATACAACCAAAACCTTCTTCGGCCTGCTAAAAACTACCCAAAGTACCCATAAAATATCGCGAAACCATAATTTATCATTAAAAATCATACCCTGATCATAACCCCAAACTCAATAAACACCAAATCCCCTAATCCCATATCCTCAATTAAACCCTAAATACAAATCTAAAACACTGAATTGGACCCCCAACCCTCAAACCCTTCACTTTTTTGAGAAATCAAATCACTCAAAACAAGATTTCGAAGCGTTTTGAGCACCTTTTTGTAATATCTAAATGTTACAAAAACGAGTGAATCTTTACCTAATATTGTAGACTGACAATCAAACTATCGGATCACGAAAAAAGTTGCAACTAAAAACCTTCTTTGCCCTGCCAAAAACCTCCTCAAAATACCCATAAAATGTCCTGAAACTATGATTTATCATTAAAAATCATACCCTGATCATCACCCCAATCTCAAAAAACACCAAATCCTGTAATCCCATATCCTCAATTAAACTCTATAAAGAAATCTAAAACATTGAATTGGACCCCCAACCCTCAAACCCTTCACCCTTTTGAGAATTCAAATCACTCAAAACAAGATTTCGAAGCATTTTGGATACCTTTTTCTAATTTCTAAATTTTACCAAAACGAGTGAATGTTTACCTAATATTGTAGACTGACAATCAAACTATCGGATCACGAAAAAAGTTGCAACTAAAAACCTTCTTTGGCCTGCCAAAAACCTCCTCAAAATACCCATAAAATGTCCTGAAACTATGATTTATCATTAAAAATCATACCCTGATCATCACCCCAATCTCAAAAAACACCAAATCCGGTAATCCCATATCCTCAATTAAACTCTATAAAGAAATCTAAAACATTGAATTGGACCCCCAACCCTCAAACCCTTCACCCTTTTGAGAATTCAAATCACTCAAAACAAGATTTCGAAGCATTTTGGATACCTTTTTCTAATTTCTAAATTTTACCAAAACGAGTGAATGTTTACCTAATATTGTAGACTGACAATCAAATTATAGGATCACGAAAAAATTTACAACTAAAAACCTTCTTTGGCCTGCCAAAAATCTCCTCAAAATACCCATAAAAATGTCCCGATATTATGATTTATCATTAAAAATCATACCGTGATCATCACCCCAAACTCAAAAAACACCAAATCTTCTAATAATAGAACCTCAATTAAATTCTAAATAGAAATCTAAAACACTAAGTTGAACCCCCGATCCTCAAACCCCTCACCCTTTTGAGAAATAAAATCACTCAAAACAAGATTTCGAAGCGTTTTGAGCACCTTTTTCTAATATCTAAATGTTACTAAAATGAGTGAATCTTTACTTAATATTATAGACTGACAATCAAACTATCGGATCAAAAAAATTTACAACTAAAAACCTTCTTTGGCCTTCCAAAAACCTCCTCAAAATACCCATAAAATGTCCCGAAATCATGATTTATCATGAAAAATCATACCCTGATCATCACTCCAAACTCACAAAACACCAAATCCTCTAATCAAAGAACCTCAATTTAACCCTAAATAGAAATCTAAAACACTAAGTTGGACCCCTGACCCTCAAACCCCTCACCCTTCTGAGAAATAAGATCACTCAAAACAAGATTTCGAAGCGTTTTGAGCACCTTTTTCTAATATCTAAATGTTTATAAAACGAGTGAATCTTTACTTAATATTATAGACTGACAATCAAACTATAGGATCACAAAAAGTTACAATTAAAAACCTTCTTTGGCCTGCAAAAAACCTCCTCAAAATACCCGTAAAATGTCCCGAAACTATGATTTATCATTAAAAATCATACCCTGATCATCACCCCAATCTCAAAGAACACCACATCCTCTAATCCCATATCCTCAATTAAACCCTATAAAGAAATCTAAAATACTGAATTGGACCCCCAACCCTCAAACCCTTCACCATTTTGAGAAATCAAATCACTCAAAACAAGAATTCGAAGCGTTTTGAACACCTTTTTCTAATATCCAAATGTTACAAAAACGAGTGAATCTTTACCTAATATTGTAGACTGACAATCAAACTATAGGATCACGAAAAAAGTTACAACTAAAAACCTTCTTTGGCCTGCCAAAAACCTCCTCAAAATACCCATAAAATGTTCCGAAATCATGATTTATCATGAAAAATCATACCCTGATCATCACCCCAAACTCAAAAAACACCAAATCCCCTAATTATAGAACCTCAATTTAACCCTAAATAGAAATCTAAAACACTAAGTTGGAACCCCGACCCTCAAACCCCTTACCCTTTTGAGAAATAAAATCACTCAAAACAAGATTTCGAAGCAATTTGAGCACCTTTTTCTAATATCTAAATGTTTAAAAAACGAGTGAATTTTTACCTAATATTGTAGACTGGCAATAAAACTATTATATCACGAAAATATATACAACCAAAACCTTCTTCGGCCTGCTAAAAACTACCCAAAGTACCCATAAAATATCGCGAAACCATAATTTATCATTAAAAATCATACCCTGATCATAACCCCAAACTCAATAAACACCAAATCCCCTAATCCCATATCCTCAATTAAACCCTAAATACAAATCTAAAACACTGAATTGGACCCCCAACCCTCAAACCCTTCACTTTTTTGAGAAATCAAATCACTCAAAACAAGATTTCGAAGCGTTTTGAGCACCTTTTTGTAATATCTAAATGTTACAAAAACGAGTGAATCTTTACCTAATATTGTAGACTGACAATCAAACTATCGGATCACGAAAAAAGTTGCAACTAAAAACCTTCTTTGGCCTGCCAAAAACCTCCTCAAAATACCCATAAAATGTCCTGAAACTATGATTTATCATTAAAAATCATACCCTGATCATCACCCCAATCTCAAAAAACACCAAATCCTGTAATCCCATATCCTCAATTAAACTCTATAAAGAAATCTAAAACATTGAATTGGACCCGCAACCCTCAAACCCTTCACCCTTTTGAGAATTCAAATCACTCAAAACAAGATTTCGAAGCATTTTGGATACCTTTTTCTAATTTCTAAATTTTACCAAAACGAGTGAATGTTTACCTAATATTGTAGACTGACAATCAAACTATCGGATCACGAAAAAAGTTGCAACTAAAAACCTTCTTTGTCCTGCCAAAAACCTCCTCAAAATACCCATAAAATGTCCTGAAATTATGATTTATCATTAAAAATCATACCCTGATCATCACCCCAATCTCAAAAAACACCAAATCCTGTAATCCCATATCCTCAATTAAACTCTATAAAGAAATCTAAAACATTGAATTGGACCCCCAACCCTCAAACCCTTCACTCTTTTGAGAATTCAAATCACTCAAAACAAGATTTCGAAGCATTTTGGATACCTTTTTCTAATTTCTAAATTTTACCAAAACGAGTGAATGTTTACCTAATATTGTAGACTGACAATCAAATTATAGGATCACGAAAAAATTTACAACTAAAAACCTTCTTTGGCCTGCCAAAAATCTCCTCAAAATACCCATAAAAATGTCCCGATATTATGATTTATCATTAAAAATCATACCGTGATCATCACCCCAAACTCAAAAAACACCAAATCTTCTAATAATAGAACCTCAATTAAATTCTAAATAGAAATCTAAAACACTAAGTTGAACCCCCGATCCTCAAACCCCTCACCCTTTTGAGAAATAAAATCACTCAAAACAAGATTTCGAAGCGTTTTGAGCACCTTTTTCTAATATCTAAATGTTACTAAAATGAGTGAATCTTTACTTAATATTATAGACTGACAATCAAACTATCGGATCAAAAAAATTTACAACTAAAAACCTTCTTTGGCCTTCCAAAAACCTCCTCAAAATACCCATAAAATGTCCCGAAATCATGATTTATCATGAAAAATCATACCCTGATCATCACTCCAAACTCACAAAACACCAAATCCTCTAATCAAAGAACCTCAATTTAACCCTAAATAGAAATCTAAAACACTAAGTTGGACCCCTGACCCTCAAACCCCTCACCCTTCTGAGAAATAAGATCACTCAAAACAAGATTTCGAAGCGTTTTGAGCACCTTTTTCTAATATCTAAATGTTTATAAAACGAGTGAATCTTTACTTAATATTATAGACTGACAATCAAACTATAGGATCACAAAAAGTTACAATTAAAAACCTTCTTTGGCCTGCAAAAAACCTCCTCAAAATACCCGTAAAATGTCCCGAAACTATGATTTATCATTAAAAATCATACCCTGATCATCACCCCAATCTCAAAGAACACCACATCCTCTAATCCCATATCCTCAATTAAACCCTATAAAGAAATCTAAAATACTGAATTGGACCCCCAACCATCAAACCCTTCACCATTTTGAGAAATCAAATCACTCAAAACAAGAATTCGAAGCGTTTTGAACACCTTTTTCTAATATCCAAATGTTACAAAAACGAGTGAATCTTTACCTAATATTGTAGACTGACAATCAAACTATAGGATCACGAAAAAAGTTACAACTAAAAACCTTCTTTGGCCTGCCAAAAACCTCCTCAAAATACCCATAAAATGTTCCGAAATCATGATTTATCATGAAAAATCATACCCTGATCATCACCCCAAACTCAAAAAACACCAAATCCCCTAATTATAGAACCTCAATTTAACCCTAAATAGAAATCTAAAACACTAAGTTGGAACCCCGACCCTCAAACCCCTTACCCTTTTGAGAAATAAAATCACTCAAAACAAGATTTCGAAGCAATTTGAGCACCTTTTTCTAATATCTAAATGTTTAAAAAACGAGTGAATTTTTACCTAATATTGTAGACTGGCAATAAAACTATTATATCACGAAAATATATACAACCAAAACCTTCTTCGGCCTGCTAAAAACTACCCAAAGTACCCATAAAATATCGCGAAACCATAATTTATCATTAAAAATCATACCCTGATCATAACCCCAAACTCAATAAACACCAAATCCCCTAATCCCATATCCTCAATTAAACCCTAAATACAAATCTAAAACACTGAATTGGACCCCCAACCCTCAGACCCTTCACTTTTTTGAGAAATCAAATCACTCAAAACAAGATTTCGAAGCGTTTTGAGCACCTTTTTGTAATATCTAAATGTTACAAAAACGAGTGAATCTTTACCTAATATTGTAGACTGACAATCAAACTATCGGATCACGAAAAAAGTTGCAACTAAAAACCTTCTTTGGCCTGCCAAAAACCTCCTCAAAATACCCATAAAATGTCCTGAAACTATGATTTATCATTAAAAATCATACCCTGATCATCACCCCAATCTCAAAAAACACCAAATCCTGTAATCCCATATCCACAATTAAACTCTATAAAGAAATCTAAAACATTGAATTGGACCCCCAACCCTCAAACCCTTCACCCTTTTGAGAATTCAAATCACTCAAAACAAGATTTCGAAGCATTTTGGATACCTTTTTCTAATTTCTAAATTTTACCAAAACGAGTGAATGTTTACCTAATATTGTAGACTGACAATCAAATTATAGGATCACGAAAAAATTTACAACTAAAAACCTTCTTTGGCCTGCCAAAAATCTCCTCAAAATACCCATAAAAATGTCCCGATATTATGATTTATCATTAAAAATCATACCGTGATCATCACCCCAAACTCAAAAAACACCAAATCTTCTAATAATAGAACCTCAATTAAATTCTAAATAGAAATCTAAAACACTAAGTTGAACCCCCGATCCTCAAACCCCTCACCCTTTTGAGAAATAAAATCACTCAAAACAAGATTTCGAAGCGTTTTGAGCACCTTTTTCTAATATCTAAATGTTACTAAAACGAGTGAATCTTTACTTAATATTATAGACTGACAATCAAACTATCGGATCAAAAAAATTTACAACTAAAAACCTTCTTTGGCCTTCCAAAAACCTCCTCAAAATACCCATAAAATGTCCCGAAATCATGATTTATCATGAAAAATCATACCCTGATCATCACTCCAAACTCACAAAACACCAAATCCTCTAATCAAAGAACCTCAATTTAACCCTAAATAGAAATCTAAAACACTAAGTTGGACCCCTGACCCTCAAACCCCTCACCCTTCTGAGAAATAAGATCACTCAAAACAAGATTTCGAAGCGTTTTGAGCACCTTTTTCTAATATCTAAATGTTTATAAAACGAGTGAATCTTTACTTAATATTATAGACTGACAATCAAACTATAGGATCACAAAAAGTTACAATTAAAAACCTTCTTTGGCCTGCAAAAAACCTCCTCAAAATACCCGTAAAATGTCCCGAAACTATGATTTATCATTAAAAATCATACCCTGATCATCACCCCAATCTCAAAGAACACCACATCCTCTAATCGCATATCCTCAATTAAACCCTATAAAGAAATCTAAAATACTGAATTGGACCCCCAACCCTCAAACCCTTCACCATTTTGAGAAATCAAATCACTCAAAACAAGAATTCGAAGCGTTTTGAACACCTTTTTCTAATATCCAAATGTTACAAAAACGAGTGAATCTTTACCTAATATTGTAGACTGACAATCAAACTATAGGATCACGAAAAAAGTTACAACTAAAAACCTTCTTTGGCCTGCCAAAAACCTCCTCAAAATACCCATAAAATGTTCCGAAATCATGATTTATCATGAAAAATCATACCCTGATCATCACCCCAAACTCAAAAAACACCAAATCCCCTAATCATAGAACCTCAATTTAACCCTAAATAGAAATCTAAAACACTAAGTTGGAACCCCGACCCTCAAACCCCTTACCCTTTTGAGAAATAAAATCACTCAAAACAAGATTTCGAAGCAATTTGAGCACCTTTTTCTAATATCTAAATGTTTAAAAAACGAGTGAATTTTTACCTAATATTGTAGACTGGCAATAAAACTATTATATCACGAAAATATATACAACCAAAACCTTCTTCGGCCTGCTAAAAACTACCCAAAGTACCCATAAAATATCGCGAAACCATAATTTATCATTAAAAATTATACCCTGATCATAACCCCAAACTCAATAAACACCAAATCCCCTAATCCCATATCCTCAATTAAACCCTAAATACAAATCTAAAACACTGAATTGGACCCCCAACCCTCAAACCCTTCACTTTTTTGAGAAATCAAATCACTCAAAACAAGATTTCGAAGCGTTTTGAGCACCTTTTTGTAATATCTAAATGTTACAAAAACGAGTGAATCTTTACCTAATATTGTAGACTGACAATCAAACTATCGGATCACGAAAAAAGTTGCAACTAAAAACCTTCTTTGGCCTGCCAAAAACCTCCTCAAAATACCCATAAAATGTCCTGAAACTATGATTTATCATTAAAAATCATACCCTGATCATCACCCCAATCTCAAAAAACACCAAATCCTGTAATCCCATATCCTCAATTAAACTCTATAAAGAAATCTAAAACATTGAATTGGACCCCCAACCCTCAAACCCTTCACCCTTTTGAGAATTCAAATCACTCAAAACAAGATTTCGAAGCATTTTGGATACCTTTTTCTAATTTCTAAATTTTACCAAAACGAGTGAATGTTTACCTAATATTGTAGACTGACAATCAAATTATAGGATCACGAAAAAATTTACAACTAAAAACCTTCTTTGGCCTGCCAAAAATCTCCTCAAAATACCCATAAAAATGTCCCGATATTATGATTTATCATTAAAAATCATACCGTGATCATCACCCCAAACTCAAAAAACACCAAATCTTCTAATAATAGAACCTCAATTAAATTCTAAATAGAAATCTAAAACACTAAGTTGAACCCCCGATCCTCAAACCCCTCACCCTTTTGAGAAATAAAATCACTCAAAACAAGATTTCGAAGCGTTTTGAGCACCTTTTTCTAATATCTAAATGTTACTAAAACGAGTGAATCTTTACTTAATATTATAGACTGACAATCAAACTATCGGATCAAAAAAATTTACAACTAAAAACCTTCTTTGGCCTTCCAAAAACCTCCTCAAAATACCCATAAAATGTCCCGAAATCATGATTTATCATGAAAAATCATACCCTGATCATCACTCCAAACTCACAAAACACCAAATCCTCTAATCAAAGAACCTCAATTTAACCCTAAATAGAAATCTAAAACTCTAAGTTGGACCCCTGACCCTCAAACCCCTCACCCTTCTGAGAAATAAGATCACTCAAAACAAGATTTCGAAGCGTTTTGAGCACCTTTTTCTAATATCTAAATGTTTATAAAACGAGTGAATCTTTACTTAATATTATAGACTGACAATCAAACTATAGGATCACAAAAAGTTACAATTAAAAACCTTCTTTGGCCTGCAAAAAACCTCCTCAAAATACCCGTAAAATGTCCCGAAACTATGATTTATCATTAAAAATCATACCCTGATCATCACCCCAATCTCAAAGAACACCACATCCTCTAATCCCATATCCTCAATTAAACCCTATAAAGAAATCTAAAATACTGAATTGGACCCCCAACCCTCAAACCCTTCACCATTTTGAGAAATCAAATCACTCAAAACAAGAATTCGAAGCGTTTTGAACACCTTTTTCTAATATCCAAATGTTACAAAAACGAGTGAATCTTTACCTAATATTGTAGACTGACAATCAAACTATAGGATCACGAAAAAAGTTACAACTAAAAACCTTCTTTGGCCTGCCAAAAACCTCCTCAAAATACCCATAAAATGTTCCGAAATCATGATTTATCATGAAAAATCATACCCTGATCATCACCCCAAACTCAAAAAACACCAAATCCCCTAATCATAGAACCTCAATTTAACCCTAAATAGAAATCTAAAACACTAAGTTGGAACCCCGACCCTCAAACCCCTTACCCTTTTGAGAAATAAAATCACTCAAAACAAGATTTCGAAGCAATTTGAGCACCTTTTTCTAGTATCTAAATGTTTAAAAAACGAGTGAATTTTTACCTAATATTGTAGACTGGCAATAAAACTATTATATCACGAAAATATATACAACCAAAACCTTCTTCGGCCTGCTAAAAACTACCCAAAGTACCCATAAAATATCGCGAAACCATAATTTATCATTAAAAATCATACCCTGATCATAACCCCAAACTCAATAAACACCAAATCCCCTAATCCCATATCCTCAATTAAACCCTAAATACAAATCTAAAACACTGAATTGGACCCCCAACCCTAAAACCCTTCACTTTTTTGAGAAATCAAATCACTCAAAACAAGATTTCGAAGCGTTTTGAGCACCTTTTTGTAATATCTAAATGTTACAAAAACGAGTGAATCTTTACCTAATATTGTAGACTGACAATCAAACTATCGGATCACGAAAAAAGTTGCAACTAAAAACCTTCTTTGGCCTGCCAAAAACCTCCTCAAAATACCCATAAAATGTCCTGAAACTATGATTTATCATTAAAAATCATACCCTGATCATCACCCCAATCTCAAAAAACACCAAATCCTGTAATCCCATATCCTCAATTAAACTCTATAAAGAAATCTAAAACATTGAATTGGACCCCCAACCCTCAAACCCTTCACCCTTTTGAGAATTCAAATCACTCAAAACAAGATTTCGAAGCATTTTGGATACCTTTTTCTAATTTCTAAATTTTACCAAAACGAGTGAATGTTTACCTAATATTGTAGACTGACAATCAAATTATAGGATCACGAAAAAATTTACAACTAAAAACCTTCTTTGGCCTGCCAAAAATCTCCTCAAAATACCCATAAAAATGTCCCGATATTATGATTTATCATTAAAAATCATACCGTGATCATCACCCCAAACTCAAAAAACACCAAATCTTCTAATAATAGAACCTCAATTAAATTCTAAATAGAAATCTAAAACACTAAGTTGAACCCCCGATCCTCAAACCCCTCACCCTTTTGAGAAATAAAATCACTCAAAACAAGATTTCGAAGCGTTTTGAGCACCTTTTTCTAATATCTAAATGTTACTAAAACGAGTGAATCTTTACTTAATATTATAGACTGACAATCAAACTATCGGATCAAAAAAATTTACAACTAAAAACCTTCTTTGGCCTTCCAAAAACCTCCTCAAAATACCCATAAAATGTCCCGAAATCATGATTTATCATGAAAAATCATACCCTGATCATCACTCCAAACTCACAAAACACCAAATCCTCTAATCAAAGAACCTCAATTTAACCCTAAATAGAAATCTAAAACACTAAGTTGGACCCCTGACCCTCAAACCCCTCACCCTTCTGAGAAATAAGATCACTCAAAACAAGATTTCGAAGCGTTTTGAGCACCTTTTTCTAATATCTAAATGTTTATAAAACGAGTGAATCTTTACTTAATATTATAGACTGACAATCAAACTATAGGATCACAAAAAGTTACAATTAAAAACCTTCTTTGGCCTGCAAAAAACCTCCTCAAAATACCCGTAAAATGTCCCGAAACTATGATTTATCATTAAAAATCATACCCTGATCATCACCCCAATCTCAAAGAACACCACATCCTCTAATCCCATATCCTCAATTAAACCCTATAAAGAAATCTAAAATACTGAATTGGACCCCCAACCCTCAAACCCTTCACCATTTTGAGAAATCAAATCACTCAAAACAAGAATTCGAAGCGTTTTGAACACCTTTTTCTAATATCCAAATGTTACAAAAACGAGTGAATCTTTACCTAATATTGTAGACTGACAATCAAAATATAGGATCACGAAAAAAGTTACAACTAAAAACCTTCTTTGGCCTGCCAAAAACCTCCTCAAAATACCCATAAAATGTTCCGAAATCATGATTTATCATGAAAAATCATACCCTGATCATCACCCCAAACTCAAAAAACACCAAATCCCCTAATCATAGAACCTCAATTTAACCCTAAATAGAAATCTAAAACACTAAGTTGGAACCCCGACCCTCAAACCCCTTACCCTTTTGAGAAATAAAATCACTCAAAACAAGATTTCGAAGCAATTTGAGCACCTTTTTCTAATATCTAAATGTTTAAAAAACGAGTGAATTTTTACCTAATATTGTAGACTGGCAATAAAACTATTATATCACGAAAATATATACAACCAAAACCTTCTTCGGCCTGCTAAAAACTACCCAAAGTACCCATAAAATATCGCGAAACCATAATTTATCATTAAAAATTATACCCTGATCATAACCCCAAACTCAATAAACACCAAATCCCCTAATCCCATATCCTCAATTAAACCCTAAATACAAATCTAAAACACTGAATTGGACCCCAACCCTCAAACCCTTCACTTTTTTGAGAAATCAAATCACTCAAAACAAGATTTCGAAGCGTTTTGAGCACCTTTTTGTAATATCTAAATGTTACAAAAACGAGTGAATCTTTACCTAATATTGTAGACTGACAATCAAACTATCGGATCACGAAAAAAGTTGCAACTAAAAACCTTCTTTGGCCTGCCAAAAACCTCCTCAAAATACCCATAAAATGTCCTGAAACTATGATTTATCATTAAAAATCATACCCTGATCATCACCCCAATCTCAAAAAACACCAAATCCTGTAATCCCATATCCTCAATTAAACTCTATAAAGAAATCTAAAACATTGAATTGGACCCCCAACCCTCAAACCCTTCACCCTTTTGAGAATTCAAATCACTCAAAACAAGATTTCGAAGCATTTTGGATACCTTTTTCTAATTTCTAAATTTTACCAAAACGAGTGAATGTTTACCTAATATTGTAGACTGAAAATCAAATTATAGGATCACGAAAAAATTTACAACTAAAAACCTTCTTTGGCCTGCCAAAAATCTCCTCAAAATACCCATAAAAATGTCCCGATATTATGATTTATCATTAAAAATCATACCGTGATCATCACCCCAAACTCAAAAAACACCAAATCTTCTAATAATAGAACCTCAATTAAATTCTAAATCGAAATTTAAAACACTAAGTTGAACCCCCGATCCTCAAACCCCTCACCCTTTTGAGAAATAAAATCACTCAAAACAAGATTTCGAAGCGTTTTGAGCACCTTTTTCTAATATCTAAATGTTACTAAAACGAGTGAATCTTTACTTAATATTATAGACTGACAATCAAACTATCGGATCAAAAAAATTTACAACTAAAAACCTTCTTTGGCCTTCCAAAAACCTCCTCAAAATACCCATAAAATGTCCCGAAATCATGATTTATCATGAAAAATCATACCCTGATCATCACTCCAAACTCACAAAACACCAAATCCTCTAATCAAAGAACCTCAATTTAACCCTAAATAGAAATCTAAAACACTAAGTTGGACCCCTGACCCTCAAACCCCTCACCCTTCTGAGAAATAAGATCACTCAAAACAAGATTTCGAAGCGTTTTGAGCACCTTTTTCTAATATCTAAATGTTTATAAAACGAGTGAATCTTTACTTAATATTATAGACTGACAATCAAACTATAGGATCACAAAAAGTTACAATTAAAAACCTTCTTTGGCCTGCAAAAAACCTCCTCAAAATACCCGTAAAATGTCCCGAAACTATGATTTATCATTAAAAATCATACCCTGATCATCACCCCAATCTCAAAGAACACCGCATCCTCTAATCCCATATCCTCAATTAAACCCTATAAAGAAATCTAAAATACTGAATTGGACCCCCAACCCTCAAACCCTTCACCATTTTGAGAAATCAAATCACTCAAAACAAGAATTCGAAGCGTTTTGAACACCTTTTTCTAATATCCAAATGTTACAAAAACGAGTGAATCTTTACCTAATATTGTAGACTGACAATCAAACTATAGGATCACGAAAAAAGTTACAACTAAAAACCTTCTTTGGCCTGCCAAAAACCTCCTCAAAATACCCATAAAATGTCCCGAAATCATGATTTATCATTAAAAATCATACCCTGATCATCACCCCAAACTCAAAAAACACCAAATCCCCTAATCATAGAACCTCAATTTAACCCTAAATAGAAATCTAAAACACTAAGTTGGAACCCCGACCCTCAAACCCCTTACCCTTTTGAGAAATAAAATCACTCAAAACAAGATTTCGAAGCAATTTGAGCACCTTTTTCTAATATCTAAATGTTTAAAAAACGAGTGAATTTTTACCTAATATTGTAGACTGGCAATAAAACTATTATATCACGAAAATATATACAACCAAAACCTTCTTCGGCCTGCTAAAAACTACCCAAAGTACCCATAAAATATCGCGAAACCATAATTTATCATTAAAAATCATACCCTGATCATAACCCCAAACTCAATAAACACCAAATCCCCTAATCCCATATCTCAATTAAACCCTAAATACAAATCTAAAACACTGAATTGGACCCCCAACCCTCAAACCCTTCACTTTTTTGAGAAATCAAATCACTCAAAACAAGATTTCGAAGCGTTTTGAGCACCTTTTTGTAATATCTAAATGTTACAAAAACGAGTGAATCTTTACCTAATATTGTAGACTGACAATCAAACTATCGGATCACGAAAAAAGTTGCAACTAAAAACCTTCTTTGGCCTGCCAAAAACCTCCTCAAAATACCCATAAAATGTCCTGAAACTATGATTTATCATTAAAAATCATACCCTGATCATCACCCCAATCTCAAAAAACACCAAATCCTGTAATCCCATATCCTCAATTAAACTCTATAAAGAAATCTAAAACATTGAATTGGACCCCCAACCCTCAAACCCTTCACCCTTTTGAGAATTCAAATCACTCAAAACAAGATTTCGAAGCATTTTGGATACCTTTTTCTAATTTCTAAATTTTACCAAAACGAGTGAATGTTTACCTAATATTGTAGACTGACAATCAAATTATAGGATCACGAAAGAATTTACAACTAAAAACCTTCTTTGGCCTGCCAAAAATCTCCTCAAAATACCCATAAAAATGTCCCGATATTATGATTTATCATTAAAAATCATACCGTGATCATCACCCCAAACTCAAAAAACACCAAATCTTCTAATAATAGAACCTCAATTAAATTCTAAATAGAAATCTAAAACACTAAGTTGAACCCCCGATCCTCAAACCCCTCACCCTTTTGAGAAATAAAATCACTCAAAACAAGATTTCGAAGCGTTTTGAGCACCTTTTTCTAATATCTAAATGTTACTAAAACGAGTGAATCTTTACTTAATATTATAGACTGACAATCAAACTATCGGATCAAAAAAATTTACAACTAAAAACCTTCTTTGGCCTTCCAAAAACCTCCTCAAAATACCCATAAAATGTCCCGAAATCATGATTTATCATGAAAAATCATACCCTGATCATCACTCCAAACTCACAAAACACCAAATCCTCTAATCAAAGAACCTCAATTTAACCCTAAATAGAAATCTAAAACACTAAGTTGGACCCCTGACCCTCAAACCCCTCACCCTTCTGAGAAATAAGATCACTCAAAACAAGATTTCGAAGCGTTTTGAGCACCTTTTTCTAATATCTAAATGTTTATAAAACGAGTGAATCTTTACTTAATATTATAGACTGACAATCAAACTATAGGATCACAAAAAGTTACAATTAAAAACCTTCTTTGGCCTGCAAAAAACCTCCTCAAAATACCCGTAAAATGTCCCGAAACTATGATTTATCATTAAAAATCATACCCTGATCATCACCCCAATCTCAAAGAACACCACATCCTCTAATCCCATATCCTCAATTAAACCCTATAAAGAAATCTAAAATACTGAATTGGACCCCCAACCCTCAAACCCTTCACCATTTTGAGAAATCAAATCACTCAAAACAAGAATTCGAAGCGTTTTGAACACCTTTTTCTAATATCCAAATGTTACAGAAACGAGTGAATCTTTACCTAATATTGTAGACTGACAATCAAACTATAGGATCACGAAAAAAGTTACAACTAAAAACCTTCTTTGGCCTGCCAAAAACTTCCTCAAAATACCCATAAAATGTCCCGAAACTATGATTTATCATTAAAAATCATACCCTGATCACCCCAATCTCAAAAAACACCAAATCCTCTAATCCCATATCCTCAATTAAACCCTATAAAGAAATCTAAAACACTGAATTGGACCCCCAACCCTCAAACCCTTCACCCTTTTGAGAATTCAAATCACTCAAAACAAGAGTTCGAAGCATTTTGGATACCTTTTTCTAATATCAAAATTTTACCAAAACGAGTGAACGTTTACCTAATAATGTAGACTGACAATCAAACTATAGGATCACGAAAAAATTTACAACTAAAAACCTTCTTTAGCCTTCCAAAAACCTCCTCAAAATACCCATAAAGTGTCCCGAAATCATGATTTATCATTAAAAAATCATACCCTGATCTTACCCCAAACTCAAAAAACACCAAATCCTCTAATCATAGAACCTCAATTACACCCTAAATAGAAATCTAAAACACTAAGTTGGACCCCCGACCCTCAAACCCCTCACCCTTTTGAGAAATAAAATCACTCAAAACAAGATTTTGAAGCGTTTTGAGCACCTTTTTCTAACATCTAAATGTTTCAAAAACGAGTGAATTTTTACCTAATATTGTAGACTGACAATAAAATTATTGTATCACGAAAATATATACAACCAAAATCTTCTTTGGCCTGCTAAAAACCACCCCAAAGTGCCCATAAAATATCCCGAAACCATGATTTATCATTAAAAATCATACCCTGCTCATCACCCCAAACTCAATAAACACCAAATCCCCTAATCCCATATCCTCAATTAAACCCTAAAGACAAATCTAAAACACTGAATTGTACCCCCAACCCTCAAACCCTTCACCCTTTTGAGAATTCAAATCACTCCAAACTAGATTTCGAAGCATTTTCGATACCTTTTTCTAATATCTAAATGTTACAAAAACGAGTGAATGTTTACCAAATATTGTACACTGACAATCAAACTATAGGACCACGAAAAAATTTACAACTAAAAACCTTCTTTGGCCTGCCAAAAACCTACTCAAAATACCCATAAAATGTCCCGAAATCATGATTTATCATTAAAAATCATACCCTGATCATCACCCAAACTCAAAAAACACCAAATCCTCCAATCATAGAACCTCAATTGAACCCTAAATAGAAATCTAAAACACTAAGTTGGACCCCCGACCCTCAAACCCCTCACCCTTTTGAGAAATAAAATCACTCAAAAAAAGATTTCGAAGCGTTTTGAGCACCTATTTCTAATATCTAAATGTTTCAAAAACGAGTAAATTTTTACCTAATATTGTAGACTGGCAATAAAACTGTTATATCACGAAAATATATACAACCAAAACCTTCTTCGGCCTGCTAAAAACCACCCAAAGTACCCATAAAATATCCTGAAACCATGATTTATCATTAAAAATCATACCCTGATCATAACCCCAAACTCAATATTAATCCCATATCCTCAATTAAACCCTAAATACAAATCTAAAACACTGAATTGGACCCCCAACCCTCAAACCCTTCACCCTTTTGAGAAATCAAATCACTCAAAACAAGATTTCGAAGCGTTTTGAGCACCTTTTTGTAATATCTAAATGTTACAAAAACGAGTATATCTTTACCTAATATTGTAGACTGACAATCAAACTATAGGATCACGAAAAAAGTTACAACTAAAAACCTTCTTTGGCCTGCCAAAAACTTCCTCAAAATACCCATAAAATGTCCTGAAACTATGATTTACCATTAAAAATCATACCCTGATCATCACCCCAAACTCAAAAAACACCAAATCCTCTAATCCCATACCCTATATAGAAATCTAAAACACTGAATTGGACACCCAACCCTCAAACCCTTCACCCTTTCGAGAATTCAAATCACTCAAAACAAGATTTTGAAGCATTTTGAGCACCTTTTTCTAATATCTAAATGTTACAAAAATGAGTGAATCTTTACCTAATATTGTAGACTGACAATCAAACTATAGGATCACGAAAAAAGTTACAACTAAAAACCTTCTTTGGCCTGCCAAAAACCTCCTCAAAATACCCATAAAATGTCCCGAAACTATGATTTATCATTAAAAATCTTACCCTGATCATCACCCCAATCTCAAAGAACACCAAATCCTCTAATCCCATATCCTCAATTAAACCCTATAAAGAAATCTAAAACACTGAATTGGACCCCCAACCCTCAAACCCTTCACCCTTTTGAGAATTCAAATCACTCAAAACAAGATTTCGAAGCATTTTGGATACCTTTTTCTAATATCTAAATTTTACCAAAACGAGTGAACATTTACCCAATATTGTAGACTGACAATCAAACTATAGGATCACGAAAAAACTTACAACTAAAAACCTTCTTTAGCCTGCCAAAAACCTCCTAAAAATACCCATAAAGTGTCCCGAAATCATGATTTATCATTAAAAAATCATACCCTGATCTTACCCCAAACTCAAAAAACACCAAATCCTCTAATCATAGAACCTCAATTAAACCCTAAATAGAAATCTAAAACACTAAGTTGGACCCCCGAACCTCAAACCCCTCACCCTTTTGTGAAATAAAATCACTCAAAACAAGATTTTGAAGCGTTTTGAGCACCTTTTTCTAATATCTAAATGTTTCAAAAACGAGTGAATTTTTACCTAATATTGTAGACTGACAATAAAATTATTGTATCACGAAAATATATACAACCAAAATCTTCTTTGGCCTGCTAAAAACCTCCCCAAAGTACCCATAAAATATCCCGAAACCATAATTTATCATTAAAAATCATACCCTGCTCATCACCCCAAACTCAATAAACACCAAATCCCCTAATCCCATATCCTCAATTAAACCCTAAAGACAAATCTAAAACACTGAATTGTACCCCCAACCCTCAAACCCTTCACCCTTTTGAGAATTCAAATCACTCAAAACTAGATTTCGAAGCATTTTGGATACCTTTTTCTAATATCTAAATGTTACAAAAACGAGTGAATGTTTACCAAATATTGTAGACTGACAATCAAACTATAGGACCACGAAAAAATTTACAACTAAAAACCTTCTTTGGCCTGCCAAAAACCTACTCAAAATACCCATAAAATGTCCCGAAGTCATGATTTATCATTAAAAATCATACCCTGATCATCACCCAAACTCAAAAAACACCAAATCCTCTAATCATAGAACCTCAATTAAACCCTAAATAGAAATCTAAAACACTAAGTTGGACCCCGACCCTCAAACCCCTCACCCGTTTGAGAAATAAAATCACTCAAAACAAGATTTCGAAGCGTTTTGAGCACCTATTTCTAATATCTAAATGTTTAAAAAACGAGTAAATTTTTACCTAATATTGTAGACTGGCATAAAAACTATTATATCACGAAAGTATATACAACCAAAACATTCTTCGGCCTGCTAAAAACCGCCCAAAGTACCCATAAAATATCCCGAAACCATGATTTATCATTAAAAATCATATCCTGATCATCACCCCAAACTCAATAAACACCAAATCCCCTAATCCCATATCCTCCATTAAACCCTAAATAGAAATCTAAAACACTGACAATCAAATTATAGGATCACGAAAAAATTTACAACTAAAAACGTTCTTTGGCCTGCCAAAAATCTCCTCAAAATACCCATAAAAATGTTCCGAAATCATGATTTATCATTAAAAATCATACCGTGACCATCACCCCAAACTCAAAAAACACCAAATCCTCTAATCATAGAACCTCAATTAAACCCTAAATAGAAATCTAAAACACTAAGTTGAACCCCCGATCCTCAAACCCCTCACCCTTTTGAGAAATAAAATCACTCAAAACAAGATTTCGAAGCGTTTTGAGCACCTTTTTCTAATATCTAAATGTTTCTAAAACGAGTGAATCTTTACTTAATATTATAGACTGACAATCAAACAATAGGATCACAAAAAGTTACAACTAAAAACCTTCTTTGGCCTTCCAAAAACCTCCTCAAAATACCCATAAAATGTCCCGAAATCATGATTTATCATGAAAAATCATACCCTGATCATCACTCCAAACTCACAAAACACCAAATCCTCTAATCAAAGAACCTCAATTTAACCCTAAATAGAAATCTAAAACACTAAGTTGGACCCCTGACCCTCAAACCCCTCACCCTTCTGAGAAATAAGATCACTCAAAACAAGATTTCGAAGCGTTTTGAGCACCTTTTTCTAATATCTAAATGTTTCTAAAACGAGTGAATCTTTACTTAATATTATAGACTGACAATCAAACTATAGGATCACAAAAAGTTACAACTAAAAACCTTCTTTGGCCTGCCAAAAACCTCCTCAAAATACCCATAAAATGTCCCGAAACTATGATTTATCATTAAAAATCATACCCTGATCATCACCTAAATCACAAAAAACACCAAATCCTCTAATCCCATATCCTCAATTAAACCCTATAAAGAAATCTAAAACACTGAATTGGACCCCCAACCCTCAAACCCTTCACCCTTTTGAGAAATCAAATCACTCAAAACAAGAATTCGAAGCGTTTTGAGCACCTTTTTCTAATATCTAAATGTTACAAAAACGAGTGAATCTTTACCTAATATTGTAGACTGACAATCAAACTATAGGATCACGAAAAAAGTTACAACTAAAAACTATCTTTGGCCTGCCAAAAACGTCCTCAAAATACCCATAAAATGTCCCGAAACTATGATTTATCATTAAAAATTATACCCTGATCATCACCCCAATCTCAAAAAACACCAAATCCTCTAATCCCATATCCTCAATTAAACCCTATAAAGAAATCTAAAACACTGAATTGGACCCCCAACCCTCAAACCCTTCACCCTTTTGAGAATTCAAATCACTCAAAACAAGATTTCAAAGCATTTTGGATACCTTTTTCTAATATCTAAATTCTACCAAAACGAGTGAATGTTTGCCTAATATTGTAGACTGACAATCAAACTATAGGATCACGAAAAAATTTACAACTAAAAACCTTCTTTAGCCTGCCAAAAACCTCCTCAAAATACCCATAAAGTGTCCCGAAATCATGATTTATCATTAAAAAATCATACCGTGATCTTACCCCAAACTCAAAAAACACCAAATCCTCTAATCATAGAACCTCAATTAAACCCTAAATAGAAATCTAAAACACTAAGTTGGACTACCGAACCTCAAACCCCTCACCCTTTTGAGAAATAAAATCACTCAAAACAAGATTTTGAAGCGTTTTGAGCACCTTTTTCTAATATCTAAATGTTTCAAAAACGAGTGAATTTTTACCTAATATTGTAGACTGACAATAAAATTATTGTATCACGAAAATATATACAAACAAAATCTTCTTTGGCCTGCTAAAAATCAACCCAAAGTACCCATAAAATATCCCGAAACCATGATTTATCATTAAAAATCATACCCTGCTCATCACCCCAAACTCAATAAACACCAAATCCCCTAATCCCATATCCTCAATTAAACCCTAAAGACAAATCTAAAACACTGAATTGTACCCCCAACCCTCAAACCCTTCTCCCTTTTGAGAATTCAAATCACTCAAAACTAGATTTCGAAGCATTTTAGATACCTTTTTTCTAATATCTAAATGTTACAAAAAACGAGTGAATGTTTACCAAATATTGTAGACTGACAATCAAACTATAGGACCACGAAAAAATTTACAACTAAAAACCCTCTTTGGCCTGCCAAAAACCTACTCAAAATACCCATAAAATGTCCCGAAGTCATGATTTATCATTAAAAATCATACCCTGATCATCACCCAAACTCAAAAAACACCAAATCCTCTAATCATAGAACCTCAATTAAACCCTAAATAGAAATCTAAAACACTAAGTTGGACCCCCGACCCTAAAACCCCTCACCCTTTTGAGAAATAAAATCACTCAAAACAAGATTTCGAAGCGCTTTGAGCACCTATTTCTAATATCTAAATGTTTCAGAAACGAGTAAATTTTTACCTAATATTGTAGAGTGGCAATAAAACTATTATATCACGAAAATATATACAACCAAAACCTTTTTCGGCCTGCTAAAAACCACCCAAAGTACCCATAAAATATCCCGAAACCATGATTTTTCATTAAAAATCATACCCTGATCATAACCCCAAACTCAATAAACACCAAATCCCCTAATCCCATATCCTCAATTAAACCCTAAATACAAATCTAAAACACTGAATTGGACCCCCAACCCTCAAACCCTTCACCCTTTTGAGAAATCAAATCACTCAAAACAAGATTTCGAAGCGCTTTGAGAACCATTTTGTAATAACTAAATGTTACAAAAACGAGTGAATCTTTACCTAATATTGTAGACTGACAATCAAACTATAGGATCACGAAAAAAGTTGCAACTAAAAACCTTCTTTGGCCTGCCAAAAACCTCCTCAAAATACCCATAAAATGTCCCGAAAATATGATTTATCATTAAAAATCATACCCTGATCATCACCACAATATCAAAAAACACCAAATCCTCTAATCCCATACCCTCAATTAAACCCTATATAGAAATCTAAAACACTGAATTGTTCACCCAACCCTCAAACCCTGAACCCTGTTCAGAATTCAAATCACACAAAACAAGATTTCGAAGCATTTTGAGCACCTTTTTCTAATATCTAAATGTTACAAAAACGAGTGAATCTTTACCTAATATTGTAGACTAACAATCAAACTATATGATCACGAAAAAACTTACAACTAAAAACCTTCTTTGGCCTGCCAAAAACCTCCTCAAAATACCCATAAAGTGTCCCGAAATCATGATTTATCATTAAAAAATCATACCCTGATCTTACCCCAAACTCAAAAAACACAAAATCCTCTAATCATAGAACCTCAATTAAACCCTAAATAGAAATCTAAAACACTAAGTTGGACCCCCGAACCTCAAACCCCTCACCCTTTTGAGAAATAAAATCACTCAAAACAAGATTTTGAAGCGTTTTGAGCACCTTTTTCTAATATCTAAATGTTTCAAAAACGAGTGAATTTTTACCTAATATTGTAGACTGACAATAAAATTATTGTATCACGAAAATATATACAAACAAAATCTTCTTTGGCCTGCTAAAAACCACCCCAAAGTACCCATAAAATATCCCGAAACCATGATTTATCATTAAAAATAATACCCTGCTCATCACCCCAAACTCAATAAACACCAAATCCCCTAATCCCATATCCTCAATTAAACCCTAAAGACAAATCTAAAACACTGAATTGTACCCCCAACCCTCAAACCCTTCACCCTTTTGAGAATTCAAATCACTCAAAACTAGATTTCGAAGCATTTTGGATACCTTTTTCTAATATCTAAATGTTACAAAAACGAGTGAATGTTTACCAAATATTTTAGACCGACAATCAAACTATAGGACCACGAAAAAATTTACAACTAAAAACCTTCTTTGGCCTGCCAAAAACCTACTCAAAATACCCATAAAATGTCCCGAAGTCATGATTTATCATTAAAAATCATACCCTGATCATCACCCTAACTCAAAAAAAACCAAATCCTCTAATCATAGAACCTCAACTAAACCCTAAATAGAAATCTAAAACACTAAGTTGGACCCCCGACCCTCAAACCCCTCACCCTTTTGAGAAATAAAATCACTCAAAACAAGATTTCGAAGCGTTTTGAGCACCTATTTCCAATATCTAAATGTTTCAGAAACGAGTAAATTTTTACCTAATATTGTAGTGTGGCAATAAAACTATTATATCACGAAAATATATACAACCAAAACCTTTTTCGGCCTGCTAAAAACCACCCAAAGTATCCATAAAATATCCCGAAACCATGATTTATCATTAAAAATCATACCCTGATCATAACCCCAAACTCAATAAACACCAAATCCCCTAATCCCATATCCTCAATTAAACCCTAAATACAAATCTAAAACACTGAATTGGACCCCCAACCCTCAAACCCTTCACCCTTTTGAGAAATCAAATCACTCAAAACAAGATTTCGAAGCGCTTTGAGAACCATTTTGTAATATCTAAATGTTACAAAAACGAGTGAATCTTTACTTAATATTGTAGACTGACAATCAAACTATAGGATCACGAAAAAAGTTGCAACTAAAAACCTTCTTTGGCCTGCCAAAAACCTCCTCAAAATACCCATAAAATACCCCGAAACTATGATTTATCATTAAAAATCATACCCTGATCATCACCCCAATCTCAAAAAACACCAAATCCTATAATCCCATATCCTCAATTAATTCCTATAAAGAAATCTAGAACACTGAATTGGACCCCCAACCCTCAAACCCTTCACCTTTTTGAGAATTCAAATCACTCAAAACAAGATTTCGAAGCATTTTTGATACCTTTTTCTAATATCTAAATTTTACCAAAACGAGTGAATGTTTACCTAATATTGTAGACTGACTATCAAATTATAGGATCACGAAAAAATTTACAACTAAAAACCTTCTTTGGCCTGCCAAAAATCTCCTCAAAATACCCAAAAAAGGTCCCGAAATCATGATTTATCATTATAATCATACCGTGATCATCACCCCAAACTCAAAAAACAACAAATCCTCTAATCATAGAACCTCAATTAAACCCTAAATAGATATCTAAAACACTAAGTTGAACCCGCGATCCTCAAACCCCTCACCCTTTTGAGAAATAAAATCACTCAAAACAAGATTTCGAAGCGTTTTGAGCACCTTTTTCTAATATCTAACTGTTTCTAAAACGAGTGAATCCTTACTTAATATTATAGACTGACAATCAAACTATAGGATCACAAAAAGTTACAACTAAAAACCTTCTTTGGCCTTCCAAAAACCTCCTTAAAATACCCATAAAATGTCCCGAAATCATGATTTATCATGAAAAATCATACCCTGATCATCACTCCAAACTTTAAAAACACCAAATCCTCTAATCAAAGAACCTCAATTTAACCCTAAATAGAAATCTAAAACACTAAGTTGGACCCCTGACCCTCAAACCCCTCACCCTTATGAGAAATAAGATCACTCAAAACAAGATTTCGAAGCGTTTTGAGAACCTTTTTCTAATATCTAAATGTTTATAAAACGAGTGAATCTTTACTTAATATTATAGACTGACAATCAATCTATAGGATCACAAAAAGTTACCACTAAAAACCTTCTTTGGCCTGCCAAAAACCTCCTCAAAATACCCATAAAATGTCCCGAAACTATGATTTATCATTAAAAATCATACCCTGATCATCACCCCAATCTCAAAAAACACCAAATCCTCTAATCCCATATCCTCAATTAAACCCTATAAAGAAATCTAAAACACTGAATTGGACCCCCAACCCTCAAACCCTTCACCCTTTTGAGAATTCAAATCACTCAAAACAAGATTTCGAAGCATTTTGGATACCTTTTTCTAATATTTAATTTTACCAAAACGAGTGAATGTTTATGTAATATTGTAGACTGACAATCAAACTATAGGATCACGAAAAAATTTACAACTAAAAACCTTCATTAGCCTGCCAAAAACCTCCTCAAAATACCCATAAAGTGTCCCGAAATCATGATTTATCATTAAAAAGTCATACCCTGATCTTACCCCAAACTCAAAAAACACCAAATCCTCTAATCATAGAACCTCAATTAAACCCTAAATAGAAATCTAAAACACTAAGTTGGACCCCCGAACCTCAAACCGCTCACCTTTTTGAGAAATAAAATCACTCAAAACAAGATTTTGAAGCGTTTTGAGCACCTTTTTCTAATATCTAAATGTTTCAAAAACGAGTGAATTTTTACCTAATATTGTAGACTGGCAATAAAATTATTGTATCACGAAAATATATACAACCAAAATCTTCTTTGGCCTGCTAAAAACCACCCCAAAGTACCCATAAAATATCCCGAAACCATGATTTATCACTAATAATCATACCCTGATCATAACCCCAAACTCAATAAACACCAAATCCCCTAATCCCATATCCTCAATTAAACCCTAAATACAAATCTAAAACACTGAATTGGACCCCCAACCCTAAAACCCTTCACCCTTTTGAGAAATCAAATCACTCAAAACAAGATTTCGAAGCGCTTTGAGAACCATTTTGTAATATCTAAATGTTACAAAAACGAGTGAATCTTTACCTAATATTGTAGACTGACAATCAAACTATAGGATCACGAAAAAAGTTGCAACTAAAAACCTTCTTTGGCCTGCCAAAAACCTCCTCAAAATACCCATAAAATGTCCCGAAACTATGATTTATCATTAAAAATCATATCCTGATCATCACCCCAATCTCAAAAAACACCAAATCCTATAATCCCATATCCTCAATTAAACCCTATAAAGAAATCTAAAACACTGAATTGGACCCCCAACCCTCAAACCCTTCACCCTTTTGAGAATTCAAATCACTCAAAACAAGATTTCGAAGCATTTTGGATACCTCTTTCTAATATCTAAATTTTACCAAAACGAGTGAATGTTTACCTAATATTGCAGACTGACAATCAAATTATAGGATCACGAAAAAATTTAGAACTAAAAACCTTCTTTGGCCTGCAAAAAATCTCCTCAAAATACCCATAAAATGTCCCGAAATCATGATTTATCATTAAAAATCATACCGTGATCATCACCCCAAACTCAAAAAACACCAAATCCTCTAATCATAGAACCTCAATTAAACCCTAAATAGATATCTAAAACACTAAGTTGAACCCCCGATCCTCAAACCCCTCACCCTTTTGAGAAATAAAATCACTCAAAACAAGATTTCGAAGCGTTTTGAGCACCTTTTTCTAATATCTAAATGTTTCTAAAACGAGTGAATCTTTACTTAATATTATAGACTGACAATCAAACTATAGGATCACAAAAAGTTACAACTAAAAACCTTCTTTGGCATTCCAAAAACCTCCTCAAAATACCCATAAAATGTCCCGAAATCAAGATTTATAATGAAAAATCATACCCTGATCATCACTCCAAACTCAAAAAACACCAAATCCTCTAATCAAAGAACCTCAATTTAACCCTAAATAGAAATCTAAAACACTAAGTTGGACCCCTGACCCTCAAACCCCTCACCCTTCTGAGAAATAAGATCACTCAAAACAAGATTTCGAAGCGTTTTGAGCACCTTTTTCTAATATCTAAATGTTTCTAAAACGAGTGAATATTTACTTAATCTTATAGACTGACAATCAATCTATAGGATCACAAAAAGTTACCGCTAAAAACCTTCTTTGGCCTGCCAAAAACCTCCTCAAAATACCCATAAAATGTCCCGAAACTATGATTTATTATTAAAAATCGTACCCTGATCATCACCCCAATCTCAAAAAACACCAAGTCCTCTAATCCCATATCCTCAATTAAACCCTATAAAGAAATCTAAAACACTGAATTGGACCCCCAACCCTCGAACCCTTCACCCTTTTGAGGATTCAAATCACTCAAAACAAGATTTCGAAGCATTTAGGATACCTTTTTCTAATATCTAAATTTTACCAAAACGAGTGAATGTTTACCTAATATTGTAGACTGACAATCAAACTAGAGGATCACGAAAAAATTTACAACTAAAAACCTTCTTTAGCCTGCCAAAAACCTCCTCAAAATACCCATAATCATAGAACCTCAATTAAACCCTAAATAGAAATCTAAAACACTAAGTTGGACTCCCGAACCTCAAACCCCTAACCTTTTTGAGAAATAAAATCACTCAAAACAAGATTTTGAAGCGTTTTGAGCACCTTTTTCTAATATCTAAATGTTTCAAAAACGAGTTAATTTTTACCTAATATTGTAGACTGACAATAAAATTATTGTATCACGAAAATATATACAACCAAAATCTTCTTTGGCCTGCTAAAAACCACCCCAAAGTACCCATAAAATATCCCGAAACCATGATTTATCATTAAAAATCATACCCTGCTCATCGCCCCAAACTCAATAAACACCAAATCCCCTAATCCCATATCCTCCATTAAACCCTAAATAGAAATCTAAAACACTGAATTGGACCCCCAGCCCTCAAACCCTTCACTCTTTTGAGAAATCAAATCACTCAAAACAAGAATTCGAAGCGTTTTGAGCACGTTTTTCTAATATCTAAATGTTACAAGAACGAGTGAATCTTTACCTAATATTGTAGACTGACAATCAAACTATAGGATCACAAAAAGTTACAACTAAAAACCTTCTTTGGCCTGCCAAAAACCTCCTCAAAATACCCATAAAATGTCCCGAAACTATGATTTATCATTAAAAATCATACCCTGATCATCACCTAAATCACAAAAAACACCAAATCCTCTAATCCCATATCCTCAATTAAACCCTATAAAGAAATCTAAAACACTGAATTGGACCCCCAACCCTCAAACCCTTCACCCTTTTGAGAAATCAAATCACTCAAAACAAGAATTCGAAGCGTTTTGAGCACCTTTTTCTAATATCTAAATGTTACAAAAACGAGTGAATCTTTACCTAATATTGTAGACTGACAATCAAACTATAGGATCACGAAAAAAGTTACAACTAAAAACCTTCTCTGGCCTGCCAAAAACTTTCTCAAAATACCCATTAAAATGTCCCGAAACTATTGTTTATCATTAAAAATCATACCCTGATCATCACCACAATATCAAAAAACACCAAATCCTCTAATCCCATACCCTCAATTAAACCCTATATAGAAATCTAAAACACTGAATTGTTCACCCAACCCTCAAACCCTTCACCCTGTTGAGAATTCAAATCACACAAAACAAGATTTCGAAGCATTTTGAGCACCTTTTTCTAATATCTAAATCTTACAAAAACGAGTGAATCTTTATCTAATACTGTAGACTAACAATCAAACTATATGATCATGAAAAAACTTACAACTAAAAACCTTCTTTGGTCTGCCAAAAACCTCCTCAAAATACCTATAAAATGTCCCAAAATCATGATTTATCATTAAATATCATACCCTGCTCATCACCCCAAACTCAATAAACACCAAATCCCCTAATCCCATATCCTCCATTAAACCCTAAATAGAAATCTAAAACACTGAATTGGACTCCCAACCCTCAAACCCTTCACCCTTTTGAGAAATCAAATCACTCAAAACAAAATTCGAAGCGTTTTGAGCACATTTTTCTAATATCTACATGTTACAAAAACGAGTGAATCTTTACCTAATATTGTAGATTGACAATCAAACTATAGGATCACGAAAAAAGTTACAACTAAAAACCTTCTTTGGCCTGCCAAAAACCTCCTCAAAATACCCATAAAATGTCCCGAAACTATGATTTAACATTAAAAATCATACCCTGATCATCACCACAATCTCAAAAAACACCAAATCCTCTAATCATAGAACCTCAATTTAACCCTAAATAGAAATCTAAAACACTAAGTTGGACCCCCGACCCTCAACCCCTCACCCTTTTGAGAAATAAAATCACTCAAAACAAGATTTCAAAGCGTTTTGAGCACCTTTTTCTAATATCTAAATGTTTCAAAAACGAGTGAATTTTTACCTAATATTGTAGACTGGCAATAAAACTATTATATCACGAAAATATATACAACCAAAACCTTCTTCGGCCTGCTAAAAACCACCCAAAGTACCCATAAAATATCACGAAACCATGATTTATCATTAAAAATCATACCTTGATCATAACTCCAAACTCAATAAACACCAAATCCCCTAATCTCATATCCTCAATTAAACCCTAAATACAAATCTAAAACACTGAATTGGACCCCCAACCCTTAAACCCTTCACCCTTTTGAGAAATCAAATTACTCAAAACAAGATTTCGAAGCGTTTTGAGCACCTTTTTGTAATATCTAAATGTTACAAAAACGAGTGAATCTTTACCTAATATTGTAGACTGACAATCAAACTATAGGATCACGAAAAAAGTTGCAACTAAAAACCTTCTTTGACCTGCCAAAAACCTCCTCAAAATACCCATAAAATGTCCCGAAATCATGATTTATCATGAAAAATCATACCCTGATCATAACCCCAAACTCAAAAAACACCAAATCCTCTAATCCCATACCCTCAATTAAACCCTATATAGAAATCTAAAACACTGAATTGTTCACCCAACCCTCAAACCCTTCACCCTGTTGAGAATTCAAATCACACAAAACAAGATTTCGAAGCATTTTGAGCACCTTTTTCTAATATCTAAATGTTACAAAAATGAGTGAATCTTTACCTAATATTGTAGACTAACAATCAAACTATATGATCACGAAAAAACTTACAACTAAAAACCTTCTTTGGCCTGCCAAAAACCTCCTCAAAATACCCATAAAATGTCCCAAAATCATGATTTATCATTAAATATCATACCCTGCTCATCACCCCAAACTCAATAAACACCAAATCCTCTAATCCCATATCCTCCATTAAACCTTTAATAGAAATCTAAAACACTGAATTGGACTCCCAACCCTCAAACCCTTCACCCTTTTGAGAAATCAAATCACTCAAAACAAGAATTCGAAGCGTTTTGAGCACATTTTTCTAATATCTACATGTTACAAAAACGAGTGAATCTTTACCTAATATTGTAGACTGACAATCAAACTATAGGATCACGAAAAAAGTTACAACTAAAAACCTTCTTTGGCCTGCCAAAAACCTCCTCAAAATACCCATAAAATGTCCCGAAACTATGATTTAACATTAAAAATCATACCATGATCATCACCACAATCTCAAAAAACACCAAATCCTCTAATCATAGAACCTCAATTTAACCCTAAATAGAAATCTAAAACACTAAGTTGGACCCCCGACCCTCAAACCCCTCACCCTTTTGAGAAATAAAATCACTCAAAACAAGATTTCGAAGCGTTTTGAGCACCTTTTTCTAATATCTAAATGTTTCAAAAACGAGTGAATTTTTACCTAATATTGTAGACTGGCAATAAAACTATTATATCACGAAAATATATACAACCAAAACCTTCTTCGGCCTGCTAAAAACCACCCAAAGTACCCATAAAATATCCCGAAACCATGATTTATCATTAAAAATCATACCTTGATCATAACTCCAAACTCAATTAACACCAAATCCCCTAATCCCATATCCTCAATTAAACCCTAAATACAAATCTAAAACACTGAATTGGACCCCCAACCCTTAAACCCTTCACCCTTTTGAGAAATCAAATTACTCAAAACAAGATTTCGAAGCGTTTTGAGCACCTTTTTGTAATATCTAAATGTTACAAAAACGAGTGAATCTTTACCTAATATTGTAGACTGACAATCAAACTATAGGATCACGAAAAAAGTTGCAACTAAAAACCTTCTTTGACCTGCCAAAAATCTCCTCAAAATACCCATAAAATGTCCCGAAATCATGATTTATCATGAAAAATCATACCCTGATCATAACCCCAAACTCAAAAAACACCAAATCCTCTAATCCCATACCCTCAATTAAACCCTATATAGAAATCTAAAACACTGAATTGTTCACCCAACCCTCAAACCCTTCACCCTGTTGAGAATTCAAATCACACAAAACAAGATTTCGAAGCATTTTGAGCACCTTTTTCTAATATCTAAATGTTACAAAAATGAGTGAATCTTTACCTAATATAGTAGACTAACAATCAAACTATATGATCACGAAAAAACTTACAACTAAAAACCTTCTTTGGCCTTCCAAAAACCTCCTCAAAATACCCATAAAATGTCCCAAAATCATGATTTATCATTAAATATCATACCCTGCTCATCACCCCAAACTCAATAAACACCAAATCCCCTAATCCCATATCCTCCATTAAACCTTTAATAGAAATCTAAAACACTGAATTGGACCCCCAACCCTCAAACCCTTCACCCTTTTGAGAAATCAAATCACTCAAAACAAGATTTCGAAGCGTTTTGAGCACCTTTTTCTATTATTTAAATGTTTCTAAAACGAGTGAATCTTTACTTAATATTATAGACTGACAATCAATCTATAGGATCACAAAAAGTTACCGCTAAAAACATTCTTTGGCCTGCCAAAAACCTCCTCAAAATACCCATAAAATGTCCCGAAACTATGATTTATTATTAAAAATCGTACCCTGATCATCACCCCAATCTCAAAAAACACCAAATCCTCTAATCCCATATCCTCAATTAAACCCTATAAAGAAATCTAAAACACTGAATTGGACCCCCAACCCTCAAACCCTTCACCCTTTTGAGGATTCAAATCACTCAAAACAAGATTTCGAAGCATTTTGGATACCTTTTTTCTATATCTAAATTTTACCAAAATGAGTGAATGTTTACCTAATATTGTAGACTGACAATCAAACTATAGGATCACGAAAAAATTTACAACTAAAAACCTTCTTTAGCCTGCCAAAAACCTCCTCAAAATACCCATAATCATAGAACCTCAATTAAACCCTAAATAGAAATCTAAAACACTAAGTTGGACCCCCGAACCTCAAACCCCTCACCTTTTTGAGAAATAAAATCACTCAAAACAAGATTTTGAAGCGTTTTGAGCACCTTTTTCTAATATCTAAATGTTTCAAAAACGAGTGAATTTTTACCTAATATTGGTGACTGACAATAAAATTATTGTATCACGAAAATATATACAACCAAAATCTTCTTTGGCCTGCTAAAAACAACCCCAAAGTACCCATAAAATATCCCGAAACCATGATTTATCATTAAAAATCATACCCTGCTCATCGCCCCAAACTCAATAAATACCAAATCCCCTAATCCCATATCCTCCATTAAACCCTAAATAGAAATCTAAAACACTGAATTGGACCCCCAACCCTCAAACCCTTCACTCTTTTGAGAAATCAAATCACTCAAAACAAGAATTCGAAGCGTTTTGAGCACGTTTTTCTAATATCTAAATGTTACAAGAACGAGTGAATCTTTACCTAATATTGTAGACTGACAATCAAACTATAGGATCACGAAAAAAGTTACAACTAAAAACCTTCTTTGGCCTGCCAAAAACTTTCTCAAAATACCCATTAAAATGTCCCGAAACTATGATTTATCATTAAAAATCATACCCTGATCATCACCCCAAACTCAAAAAACACCAAATCCTCTAATCCCATATCCTCAATTAAACCCTATATAGAAATCTTAAACACTAAATTGGACACCCAACCCTCAAACCCTTCACCCTTTCGAGAATTCAAATCACTCAAAACAAGATTTTGACGCATTTTAAGCACCTTTTTCTAATCTCTAAATGTTACAAAAACGAGTGAATCTTTACCTAATATTGTAGACTGACAATAAAACTATAGGATCACGAAAAAAGTTACAACTAAAAACCTTCTTTGGCTTGCCAAAAACCTCCTCAAAATACCCATAAAATGTCCCGAAACTATGGTTTATCATTAAAAATCATACCCTGATCATCACCACAATATCAAAAAACACCAAATCCTCTAATCCCATACCCTCAATTAAACCCTATATAGAAATCTAAAACACTGAATTGTTCACCCAACCCTCAAACCCTTCACCCTGTTGAGAATTCAAATCACACAAAACAAGATTTCGAAGCATTTTGAGCACCTTTTTCTAATATCTAAATGTTACAAAAATGAGTGAATATTTACCTAATATTGTAGACTAACAATCAAACTATATGATCACGAAAAAACTTACAACTAAAAACCTTCTTTGGCCTGCCAAAAACCTCCTCAAAATACCCATAAAATGTCCCAAAATCATGATTTATCATTAAATATCATACCCTGCTCATCACCCCAAACTCAATAAACACCAAATCCCCTAATCCCATATCCTCCATTAAACCTTTAATAGAAATCTAAAACACTGAATTGGACCCCCAACCCTCAAACCCTTCACCCTTTTGAGAATTCAAATCACTCAAAACAAGAATTCGAAGCGTTTTGAGCACATTTTTCTAATATCTAAATGTTACAAAAACGAGTGAATCTTTACCTAATATTGTAGACTGACAATCAAACTATAGATCACGAGAAAAGTTACAACTAAAAATCTTTCTTTGGCCTGCCAAAAACCTCCTAAAAATACCCATAAAATGTCCCGAAACTATGACTTATCATTAAAAATCATACCCTGATCATCACCACAATCTCAAAAAACACCAAATCCTCTAATCATAGAACCTCAATTTAACCCTAAATAGAAATCTAAAACACTAAGTTGGACCCCCAACCCTCAAACCCTTCACTCTTTTGAGAAATCAAATCACTCAAAACAAGAATTCGAAGCGTTTTGAGCACGTTTTTCTAATATCTAAATGTTACAAAAACGAGTGAATCTTTACCTAATATTGTAGACTCACAATCAAACTATAGGATCACGAAAAAAGTTACAACTAAAAACCTTCTTTGGCCTGCCAAAAACTTTCTCAAAATACCCATTAAAATGTCCCGAAACTATGATCATCATTAAAAATCATACCCTGATCATCACCCCAAACTCAAAAAACACCAAATCCTCTAATCCCATATCCTCAATTAAACCCTATATAGAAATCCTAAACACTGAATTGGACACCCAACCCTCAAACCCTTCACCCTTTCGAGAATTCAAATCACTCAAAACAAGATTTTGACGCATTTTGAGCACCTTTTTCTAATCTCTAAATGTTACGAAAACGAGTGAATCTTTACCTAATATTGTAGACTGACAATCAAACTATAGGATCACGAAAAAAGTTACAACAAAAAACCTTCTTTGGCTTGCCAAAAACCTCCTCAAAATACCCATAAAATGTCCCGAAACTATGATTTATCATTAAAAATCATACCCTGATCATCACCACAATATCAAAAAACACCAAATCCTCTAATCCCATACCCTCAATTAAACCCTATATAGAAATCTAAAACACTGAATTGTTCACCCAACCCTCAAACCCTGAACCCTGTTCAGAATTCAAATCACACAAAACAAGATTTCGAAGCATTTTGAGCACCTTTTTCTAATATCTAAATGTTACAAAAACGAGTGAATCTTTACCTAATATTGTAGACTAACAATCAAACTATATGATCACGAAAAAACTTACAACTAAAAACCTTCTTTGGCCTGCCAAAAACCTCCTCAAAATACCCATAAAGTGTCCCGAAATCATGATTTATCATTAAAAAATCATACCCTGATCTTACCCCAAACTCAAAAAACACAAAATCCTCTAATCATAGAACCTCAATTAAACCCTAAATAGAAATCTAAAACACTAAGTTGGACCCCCGAACCTCAAACCCCTCACCCTTTTGAGAAATAAAATCACTCAAAACAAGATTTTGAAGCGTTTTGAGCACCTTTTTCTAATATCTAAATGTTTCAAAAACGAGTGAATTTTTACCTAATATTGTAGACTAACAATCAAACTATATGATCATGAAAAAACTTACAACTAAAAACCTTCTTTGGCCTGCCAAAAACCTCCTCAAAATACCTATAAAATGTCCCAAAATCATGATTTATCATTAAATATCATACCCTGCTCATCACCCCAAACTCAATAAACACCAAATCCCCTAATCCCATATCCTCCATTAAACCCTAAATAGAAATCTAAAACACTGAATTGGACCCCCAACCCTCAAACCCTTCACCCTTTTGAGAAATCAAATCACTCAAAACACGAATTCGAAGCGTTTTGAGCACATTTTTCTAATATCTACATGTTACAAAAACGAGTGAATCTTTACCTAATATTGTAGACTGACAATCAAACTATATGATCACGAAAAAAGTTACAACTAAAAACCTTCTTTGGCCTGCCAAAAACCTCCTCAAAATACCCATAAAATGTCCCGAAACTATGATTTAACATTAAAAATCATGCCCTGATCATCACCACAATCTCAAAAAACACCAAATCCTCTAATCATAGAACCTCAATTTAACCCTAAATAGAAATCTAAAACACTAAGTTGGACCCCCGACCCTCAAACCCCTCACCCTTTTGAGAAATAAAATCACTCAAAACAAAATTTCGAAGCGTTTTGAGCACCTTTTTCTAATATCTAAATGTTTCAAAAACGAGTGAATTTTTACCTAATATTGTAGACTGGCAATAAAACTATTATATCACGAAAATATATACAACCAAAACCTTCTTCGGCCTGCTAAAAACCACCCAAAGTACCCATAAAATATCCCGAAACCATGATTTATCATTAAAAATCATACCTTGATCATAACTCCAAACTCAATAAACACCAAATCCCCTAATCCCATATCCTCAATTAAACCCTAAATACAAATCTAAAACACTGAATTGGACCCCCAACCCTTAAACCCTTCACCCTTTTGAGAAATCAAATTACTCAAAACAAGATTTCGAAGCGTTTTGAGCACCTTTTTGTAATATCTAAATGTTACAAAAACGAGTGAATCTTTACCTAATATTGTAGACTGACAATCAAACTATAGGATCACGAAAAAAGTTGCAACTAAAAACCTTCTTTGACCTGCCAAAAACCTCCTCAAAATACCCATAAAATGTCCTGAAATCATGATTTATCATGAAAAATCATACCCTGATCATAACCCCAAACTCAAAAAAAACCAAATCCTCTAATCCCATACCCTCAATTAAACCCTATATAGAAATCTAAAACACTGAATTGTTCACCCAACCCTCAAACCCTTCACCCTGTTGAGAATTCAAATCACACAAAACAAGATTTCGAAGCATTTTGAGCACCTTTTTCTAACATCTAAATGTTACAAAAATGAGTGAATCTTTACCTAATATTGTAGACTAACAATCAAACTATATGATCACGAAAAAACTTACAACAAAAAACCTTCTTTGGCCTGCCAAAAACCTCCTCAAAATACCCATAAAATGTCCCAAAATCACGATTTATCATTAAATATAATACCCTGCTCATCACCCCAAACTCAATAAACACCAAATCCCCTAATCCCATATCCACCATTAAACCTTTAATAGAAATCTAAAACACTGAATTGGACCCCCAACCCTCAAACCCTTCACCTTTTTGAGAAATCAAATCACTCAAAACAAGAATTCGAAGCGTTTTGAGCACATTTTTCTAATATCTAAATGTTACAAAAACGAGTGAATCTTTACCTAATATTGTAGACTGACAATCAAACTATAGATCACGAGAAAAGTTACAACTAAAAATCTTTCTTTGGCCTGCCAAAAACCTCCTAAAAATACCCATAAAATGTCCCGAAACTATGACTTATCATTAAAAATCATACCCTGATCATCACCACAATCTCAAAAAACACCAAATCCTCTAATCATAGAACCTCAATTTAACCCTAAATAGAAATCTAAAACACTACGTTGGACCCCCGACCCTCAAACCCTTCACTCTTTTGAGAAATCAAATCACTCAAAACAAGAATTCGAAGCGTTTTGAGCACGTTTTTCTAATATCTAAATGTTACAAAAACGAGTGAATCTTTACCTAATATTGTAGACTGACAATCAAACTATAGGATCACGAAAAAAGTTACAACTAAAAACCTTCTTTGGCCTGCCAAAAACTTTCTCAAAATACCCATTAAAATGTCCCGAAACTATGATTTATCATTAAAAATCATACCCTGATCATCACTCCAAACTCAAAAAACACCAAATCCTCTAATCCCATATCCTCAATTAAACCCTATATAGAAATCTTAAACACTGAATTGGACACCCAACCCTCAAACCCTTCACCCTTTCGAGAATTCAAATCACTCAAAACAAGATTTTGACGCATTTTGAGCACCTTTTTCTAATCTCTAAATGTTACAAAAACGAGTGAATCTTTACCTAATATTGTAGACTGACAATCAAACTATAGGATCACGAAAAAAGTTACAACTAAAAACCTTCTTTGGCTTGCCAAAAACCTCCTCAAAATACCCATAAAATGTCCCGAAACTATGATTTATCATTAAAAATCATACCCTGATCATCACCACAATATCAAAAAACACCAAATCCTCTAATCCCATACCCTCAATTAAACCCTATATAGAAATCTAAAACACTGAATTGTTCACCCAACCCTCAAACCCTTCACCCTGTTGAGAATTCAAATCACACAAAACAAGATTTCGAAGCATTTTGAGCATCTTTTTTTAATATCTAAATGTTACAAAAACGAGTGAATCTTTACCTAATATTGTAGACTAACAATCAAACTATATGATCACGAAAAAACTTACAACTAAAAACCTTCTTTGGCCTGCCAAAAACCTCCTCAAAATACCTATAAAATGTCCCTAAATCATGATTTATCATTAAATATCATACCCTGCTCATCACCCCAAACTCAATAAACACCAAATCCCCTAATCCCATATCCTCCATTAAACCCTAAATAGAAATCTAAAACACTGAATTGGACCCCCAACCCTCAAACCCTTCACCCTTTTGAGAAATCAAATCACTCAAAACAAGAATTCGAAGCGTTTTGAGCACATTTTTCTAATATCTACATGTTACAAAAACGAGTGAATCTTTACCTAATATTGTAGACTGACAATCAAACTATAGGATCACGAAAAAAGTTACAACTAAAAACCTTCTTTGGCCTGCCAAAAACCTCCTCAAAATACCCATAAAATGTCCCGAAACTATGATTTAACATTAAAAATCATACCCTGATCATCACCACAATCTCAAAAAACACCAAATCCTCTAATCATAGAACCTCAATTTAACCCTAAATAGAAATCTAAAACACTAAGTTGGACCCCCGACCCTCAAACCCCTCACCCTTTTGAGAAATAAAATCACTCAAAACAAGATTTCGAAGCGTTTTGAGCACCTTTTTCTAATATCTAAATGTTTCAAAAACGAGTGAATTTTTACCTAATATTGTAGATTGGCAATAAAACTATTATATCAAGAAAATATATACAACCAAAACCTTCTTCGGCCAGCTAAAAACCACCCAAAGTACCCATAAAATATCCCGAAACCATGATTTATCATTAAAAATCATACCTTGATCATAACCCCAAACTGAATAAACACCATATCCCCTAATCCCATATCCTCAATTAAATCCTAAATACAAATCTAAAACACTGAATTGGACCCCCAACCCTTAAACCCTTCACCCTTTTGAGAAATCAAATTACTCAAAACAAGATTTCGAAGCGTTTTGAGCACCTTTTTGTAATATCTAAATGTTAAAAAACGAGTGAATCTTTACCTAATATTGTAGACTGACAATCAAACTATAGGATCACGAAAAAATTTGCAACTAAAAACCTTCTTTGACCTGCTGAAAACCACCCAAAGTACCCATAAAATATCCCGAAACCATGATTTATCATTAAAAATCATACCCTGCTCATCACCCCAAACTCAATAAACACCAAATCCCCTAATCCCATATCCTCCATTAAACCCTAAATAGAAATCTAAAACACTGAATTGGACCTTCAACCCTCAAACCCTTCACTCTTTTGAGAAATCAAATTACTCAAAACAAGATTTCGAAGCATTTTGAGCACCTTTTTCTAATATCTAAATGTTACAAAAACGAGTGAATCTTTCCTAATATTGTAGACTGACAATCAAACTATAGGATCACGAAAAAATTTGCAACTAAAAACCTTCTTTGACCTGCTGAAAACCACCCCAAAGTACCCATAAAATATCCCGAAACCATGATTTATCATTAAAAATCATACCCTGCTCATCACCCCAAACTCAAAAACCACCAAATCCTCTAATCCCATATCCTCAATTAAACCCTATATAGAAATCTAAAACACTGAATTGGACACCCAACCCTCAAACCCTTCACCCTTTTGAGAAATCAAATTACTCAAAACAAGATTTCGAAGCGTTTTGAGCACCTTTTTGTAATATCTAAATGTTAAAAAACGAGTGAATCTTTACCTAATATTGTAGACTGACAATCAAACTATAGGATCACGAAAAAATTTGCAACTAAAAACCTTCTTTGACCTGCTGAAAACCACCCCAAATTACCCATAAAATATCTCGAAACCATGATTTATCATTAAAAATCATACCCTGCTCATCACCCCAAACTCAATAAACACCAAATCCCCTAATCCCATATCCTCCATTAAACCCTAAATAGAAATCTAAAACACTGAATTGGACCTTCAACCCTCAAACCCTTCACTGTTTTGAGAAATCAAAATACTCAAAACAAGATTTCGAAGCATTTTGAGCACCTTTTTCTAATATCTAAATGTTACAAAAACGAGTGAATCTTTACCTAATATTGTAGACTGACAATCAAACTATAGGATCAAGAAAAAAGTTAAAACTAAAAACCTTCTTTGGCCTGCCAAAAACTTCCTCAAAATACCCATAAAATGTCCCGAAACTATGATTTATCATTAAAAATCATACCCTGATCATCACCCCAAACTCAAAAAACACCAAATCCTCTAATCCCATATCCTCAATTAAACCCTATATAGAAATCTAGAACACTGAATTGGATACCCAACCCTCAAACCCTTCACCCTTTTGAGAATTCAAATCACTCAAAACAAGATTTTGAAGCATTTTGAGCACTTTTTTCTAATATCTAAATGTTACAAAAACGAGTGAATCTTTACCTAATATTGTAGACTGACAATCAAACTACAGGATCACGAAAAAAGTTACAACTAAAAACCTTCATTGGCCTGCCAAAAACCTCCTCAAAATACCCATAAAAGTTCCCGAAATCATGATTTATCATGAAAAATCATACCCTGATCATCACCCAAAACTCAAAAAACACCAAATCCTCTAATCATAGAACCTCAATTAAACCCTAAATAGAAATCTAAAACACTAAGTTGGACCCCCGACCCTCAAACCACTCACCCTTTTGAGAAATAAAATCACTCAAAACAAGATTTCGAAGCGTTTTGAGCACCTATTTCTAATATCTAAATGTTTCAAAAACGAGTAAATTTTTACCTAATATTGTAGACTGGTAATAAAACTATTGTATCACGAAAATATATACAATCAAAACCTTCTTTGGCCTGCTGAAAACCACCCCAAAGTACCCATAAAATATCCCGAAACCATGATTTATCATTAAAAATCATACCCTGCTCATCACCCCAAACTCAATAAACACCAAATCCCCTAATCCCATATCCTCCATTGAACCCTAAATAGAAATCTAAAACACTGAATTGGACCCCCAACCCTCAAACCCTTCACTCTTTTGAGAAATCAAATCACTCAAAACAAGAATTCGAAGCGTTTTGAGCACATTTTTGTAATACCTAAATGTTACAAAAACGAGTGAATCTTTACCTAATATTGTAGACTGACAATCAAACTATAGGATCAAGAAAAAAGTTAAAACTAAAAACCTTCTTTGGCCTGCCAAAAACTTCCTCAAAATACCCATAAATTGTCCCGAAACTATGATTTATCATTAAAAATCATACCCTGATCATCACCCCAAACTCAAAAACCACCAAATCCTCTAATCCCATATCCTCAATTAAACCCTATATAGAAATCTAAAACACTGAATTGGACACCCAACCCTCAAACCCTTCACCCTTTTGAGAATTCAAATCACTCAAAACAAGATTTTAAAGCATTTTGAGTACTTTTTTCTAATATCTAAATGTTACAAAAACGAGTGAATCTTTACCTAATATTGTAGACTGACAATCAACTATAGGATCACGAAAAAAGTTACAACTAAAAACCTTCTTTGGCCTGCCAAAAACCTCCTCAAAATACCCATAAAATTTCTCGAAATCATGATTTATCATGAAAAATCATACCCTGATCATCACCCAAAACTCAAAAAACACCAAATCCTCCAATCATAGAACCTCAATTAAACCCTAAATAGAAATCTAAAACACTAAGTTGGACCCCCGACCCTCAAACCCCTCACCCTTTTGAGAAATAAAATCACTCAAAACAAGATTTCGAAGAGTTTTGAGCACCCATTTCTAAAAATACCCATAAAATATCCCGAAACCATGATTTATCATTAAAAATCATACCCTGCTCATCACCCCAAACTCAATAAACACCAAATCCCCTAATCGCATATCCTCCATTAAACCCTAAATAGAAATCTAAAACACTGAATTGGACCCCCAACCCTCAAACCCTTCACTCTTTTGAGAAATCTAATCACTCAAAACATGAATTCGAAGCGTTTTGAGCACGTTTTTCTAATATCTAAATGTTACAAAAACGAGTGAATCTTTACCTAATATTGTAGACTGACAATCAAACTATAGGATCAAGAAAAAAGTTCAAACTAAAAACCTTCTTTGGCCTGCCAAAAACTTCCTCAAAATACCCATAAAATGTCCCGAAACTATGATTTATCATTAAAAATCATACCCTGATCATCACCCCAAACTCAAAAACCACCAAATCCTCTAATCCCATATCCTCAATTATACCCTATATAGAAATCTAAAACACTGAATTGGACACCCAACCCTCAAACCCTTCACCCTTTTGAGAATTCAAATCACTCAAAACAAGATTTTGAAGCATTTTGAGCACTTTTTTCTAATATCTAAATGTTACAAAAACGAGTGAATCTTTACCTAATATTGTAGACTGACAATCAAACTATAGGATCACGAAAAAAGTTACAACTAAAAACCTTCTTTGGCCTGCCAAAAACCTCCTCAAAATACCCATAAAATGTCCCGAAATCATGATTTATCATGAAAAATCATACCCTGATCATCACCCCAGACTCAAAAAACACCAAATCCTCTAATCATAGAACCTCAATTAAACCCTAAATAGAAATCTAAAACACTAAGTTGGACCCCGACCCTCAAACCCCTCACCCTTTTGAGAAATAAAATAACTCAAAACAAGATTTTGAAGCGTTTTGAGCACCTATTTCTAATATCTAAATGTTTCAAAAACGAGTAAATTTTTATCTAATATTATAGACTGGTAATAATACTATTGTATCACGAAAATATATACAACCAAAACCTTCTTTGGCCTGCTGAAAACCACCCCAAAGTACCCATAAAATATCCTGAAACCATGATTTATCATTAAAAATCATACCCTGCTCATCACCCCAAACTCAATAAACACCAAATACCCTAATGCCATATCCTCCATTAAACCCTAAATAGAAATCTAAAACACTGAATTGGACCCCCAACCCTCAAACCGTTCACTCTTTTGAGAAATCAAATCACTCAAATCAAGAATTCGAAGCGTTTTGAGCACGTTTTTCTAATATCTAAATGTTACAAAAACGAGTGAATCTTTACCTAATATTGTAGACTGACAATCAAACTATAGGATCAAGAAAAAAGTTCAAACTAAAAACCTTCTTTGGCCTGCCAAAAACTTCCTCAAATTTATGTCCCGAAACTATGATTTATCATTAAAAATCATACCCTGATCATCACCCCAAAATCAAAAAACACCAAATCCTCTAATCCCATATCCTCAATTAAACCCTATATAGAAATCTAAAACACTGAATTGGACACCCAACCCTCAAACCCTTCACCCTTTTGAGAATTCAAATCACTCAAAACAAGATTTTGAAGCATTTTGAGCACTTTTTTCTAATATCTAAATGTTACAAAAACGAGTGAATCTTTACCTTATATTGTAGACTGACAATCAAACTATAGGATCACGAAAAAAGTTACAACTAAAAACCTTCTTTGGCCTGCCAAAAACCTCCTCAAAATACCCATGAAATGTCTCGAAATCATGATTTATCATGAAAAATCATACCCTGATCATCACAACCAAACTCAAAAAACACCAAATCCTCTAATCATAGAACCTCAATTTAACCCTAAATAGAAATCTAAAACACTAAGTTGGACCCCCGACCCTCAAATCCCTCACCCTTTTGAGAAATAAAATCACTCAAAACAAGATTTCGAAGCGTTTTGAGCGCCCATTTCTAATATCTAAATGTTTCAAAAACGAGTATATTTTTACCTAATATTGTAGACTGGTAATAAAACTATTGTATCACGAAACTATATACAACCAAAACCTTCTTTGGCCTGCTGAAAACCACCCCAAAGTACCCATAAAATATCCCGAAACCATGATTTATCATTAAAAATCATACCCTGCTCATCACCCCAAACTCAATAAACACCAAATCCCCTAATCCCATATCCTCCATTAAACCCTAAATAGAAATCTAAAACACTGAATTGGACCCCCAACCCTCAAACCCTTCACTCTTTTGAGAAATCTAATCACTCAAAACAAGAATTCGAAGCGTTTTGAGCACGTTTTTCTAATATCTAAATGTTACAAAAACGAGTGAATCTTTACCTAATATTGTAGACTGACAATCAAACTATAGGATCAATAAAAAAGTTAAAACTAAAAACCTTCTTTGGCCTGCCAAAAACATCCTCAAAATACCCATAAAATGTCCCTAAACTATGATTTATCATTAAAAATCATACCCTGATCATCACCCCAAACTCAAAAAACACCAAATCCTCTAATCCCATATCCTCAATTAAACCCTATATATAAATCTAAAACACTGAATTGGACACCCAACCCTCAAACCCTTCACCCTTTTGAGAATTCAAATCACTCAAAACAAGATTTTGAAGCATTCTGAGCATTTTTTTCTAATATCTAAATGTTACAAAAACGAGTGAATCTTTACCTTATATTGTAGACTGACAATCAAACTATAGGATCACGAAAAAAGTTACAACTAAAAACCTTCTTTGGCCTGCCAAAAACCTCCTCAAAATATCCATAAAATGTCTCGAAATCATGATTTATCATGAAAAATCATACCCTGAACATCACCCCAAACTCAAAAAACACCAAATCCTCTAATCATAGAACCTCAATTTAACCCTAAATAGAAATCTAAAACACTAAGTTGGACCCCCGACCCTCAAACCCCTCACCCTTTTGAGAAATAAAATCACTCAAAACAAGATTTCGAAGCGTTTTGATCACCCATTTCTAATATCTAAATGTTTCAAAAACGAGTAAATTTTTACCTAATATTGTAGACTGGTAATAAAACTATTGTATCACGAAAATATATACAACCAAAACCTTCTTTGGCCTGCTGAAAACCACCCCAAAGTACCCATAAAATATCCCGAAACCATGATTTATCATTAAAAATCATACCCTGCTCATCACCCCAAACTCAATAAACACCAAATACCCTAATCCCATATCCTCCATTAAACCCTAAATAGAAATCTAAAACACTGAATTGGACCCCCAACCCTCAAACCCTTCACTCTTTTGAGAAATCAAATCACTCAAAACAAGAATTCGAAGCGTTTTGAGCACGTTTTTCTAATATCTAAATGTTACAAAAAACGAGTGAATCTTTACCTAATATTGTAGACTGACAATCAAACTATAGGATCAAGAAAAAATTTAAAACTAAAAACCTTCTTTGGCCTGCCAAAAACTTCCTCAAAATACCCATAAAATGTCCCGAAACTATGATTTATCATTAAAAATCATACCCTGATCATCACCCCAAAATCAAAAAACACCAAATCCTCTAATCCCATATCCTCAATTAAACCCTATATAGAAATCTAAAACACTGAATTGGACACCCAACCCTCAAACCCTTCACCCTTTTGAGAATTCAAATCACTCAAAACAAGATTTTGAAGCAATTTGAGCACTTTTTTCTAATATCCACAAAAACGAGTGAATCTTTACCTTATATTGTAGACTGACAATCAAACTATAGGATCACGAAAAAAGTTACAACTAAAAACCTTCTTTGGCCTGCCAAAAACCTCCTCAAAATACCCATAAAATGTCTCGAAATCATGATTTATCATGAAAAATCATACCCTGATCATCACCCCAAACTCAAAAAACACCAAATCCTCTAATCATAGAACCTCAATTTAACCCTAAATAGAAATCTAAAACACTAAGTTGGACCCCCGACCCTCAAACCCCTCACCCTTTTGAGAAATAAAATCACTCAAAACAAGATTTCGAAGCATTTTGAGCACCCATTTCTAATATCTAAATGTTTCAAAAACGAGTAAATTTTTACCTAATATTGTAGACTGGTAATAAAACTATTGTATCACGAAAATATATACAACCAAAACCTTCTTTGGCCTGCTGAAAACCACCCCAAAGTACCCATAAAATATCCCGAAACCATGATTTATCATTAAAAATCATACCCTCATCACCCCAAACTCAATAAACACCAAATCCCCTAATCCCATATCCTCCATTAAACCCTAAATAGAAATCTAAAACACTGAATTGGACCCCCAACCCTCAAACCCTTCACTCTTTTGAGAAATCTAATCACTCAAAACAAGAATTCGAAGCGTTTTGAGCACGTTTTTCTAATATCTAAATGTTACAAAAAAGAGTGAATCTTTACCTAATATTGTAGACTGACAATCAAACTATAGGATCAATAAAAAATTTAAAACTAAAAACCTTCTTTGGCCTGCCAAAAACTTCCTCAAAATACCCATAAAATGTCCCGAAACTATGATTTATCATTAAAAATCATACCCTGATCATCACCCCAAACTCAAAAAACACCAAATCCTCTAATCCCATATCCTCCATTAAACCCTATATATAAATCTAAAACACTGAATTGGACACCCAACCCTCAAACCCTTCACCCTTTTGAGAATTCAAATCACTCAAAACAAGATTTTGAAACATTTTGAGCACTTTTTTCTAATATCTATATGTTACAAAAACGAGTGAATCTTTACCTAATATTGTAGACTGACAATCAAACTATAGGATCACGAAAAAAGTTACAACTAAAAACCTTCTTTGGCCTGTCAAAAACCTCCTCAAAATACCCATAAAATGTCCCGAAATCATGATTTATCATGAAAAATCATACCCTGATCATCACCCCAAACTCAAAAAACACCAAATCCTCTAACCATAGAACCTCAATTTAACCCTAAATAGAAATCTAAAACACTAAGTTGGACCCCCAACCTTCAAACCCCTCACCCTTTTGAGAAATAAAATGACTCAAAACAAGATTTCGAAGCGTTTTGAGCACCTTTTTCTAATATCTAAATGTTTCAAAAACGAGTGAACTTTTACCTAATATTGTAGACTGGCAATAAAACTATTATATCACGAAAATATATACAACCAAAACCTTCTTCGCCTGCTAAAAACCACCCAAAGTACCCATAAAATATCCCGAAACCATGATATATCATTAAAAATCATACCCTGATCATAACCCCAAACTAAATAAACACCAAATCCCCTAATCCCATATCCTCAATTAAACCCTAAATACAAATGTAAAACAGTGAATTGGACCCCCAACCTTCAAACCCTTCACCCTTTTGAGAAATCAAATCACTCAAGACAACATTTCGAAGCGTTTTGAGCACCTTTTTGTAATATCTAAATGTTACAAAAACGAGTGAATCTTTACCTAATATTGTAGACTGACAATCAAACTATAGGATCACGAAAAAAGTTGCAACTAAAAACCTTCTTTGGCCTGCCAAAAACCTCCTCAAAATAACCATAAAATGTCCCGAAATCATGATTTATCATGAAAAATCATACCCTGATCATCACCCAAAACTCAAAAAACACCAAATCCTCTAATCATAGAACCTCAATTTAACTCTAAATAGAAATCTAAAACACTAAGTTGGACCCCTGACCCTCAAACCCCTCACCCTTCTGAGAAATAAGATCACTCAAAACAAGATTTCGAAGCGTTTTGAGCACCTTTTAGAATCTAAATGTTTCAAAAACGAGTGAATTTTGACCTAATATTTTAGACTGGCAATAAAATTATTATATCACGAAAATATATACAACCTAAACCTTCTTCGGCCTGCTAAAAACCACCCAAAGTACCCATAAAATATCCCGGAACCATAATTTATCATTAAAAATCACAACCTGATCATAACCCCAAACTCAATAAACACCAAATCCCCTAATCCCATATCCACAATTAAACCCTAAATAGAAATCTAAAACACTGAATTGGACCCCCATCCCTCAAACCCTTCACCCTTTTGAGAATTCAAATCACTCAAAACAAGATTTCGAAGTATTTTGGATACATTTTTCTAATATCTAAATTTTACCGAAACGAGTGAATGTTTACCTAATATTGTAGACTGACAATCAAACTATAGGATCACGAAAAAATTTACAACTAAAAACCTTCTTGAGCCTGCCAAAAACCTCCTCAAATGACCCAAAAAGTGTCCCGAAATCATGATTTATCATTAAAAAATCATACCCTGATCTTACCCCAAACTCAAAAAACACCAAATCCTCTAATCATAAAACCTCAATTAAACCCTAAATAGAAATCTAAAACACTAAGTTGGACCCCTGACCCTCAAACCCCTCACCCTTTTGAGAAATAAAATGACTCAAAACAAGATATCCCAAAACCATGATTTATACAACCAAAACCTTCTTTGGCCTGCTCAAAACCACCCCAAAGTACCCATAAAATATCCCAAAACCATGATTTATTATTAAAAATCATACCCTGCTCATCACCCCAAACTCAATAAACACCAAATCCCCTAATCCCATATCCTCAATTAAACCCTAAATACAAATCTAAAACACTGATTTGGACCCCCAACCCTGAAACCCTTCACCCTTTTGAGAATTCAAATCACTCAAAACTAGATTTTGAAGCATTTTGGATACCTTTTTCTAATATCTAAATGTTACAAAAACAAGTTAATGTTTACCTAATATTGTAGACTGACAATCAAACTATAGGACCACAAAAAAATTTACAACTAAAAACCTTCTTTGGCTTGCCAAAAACCTCCTCAAAATACCGATAAAATTTCCTGATATCATGATTTATCATTGAAAATCATACCCTGATCATCACCCAAACTCAAAAAACACCAAATCCTCTAATCATAGAACCTCAATTAAACCCTAAATAGAAATCTAAAACACTAAGTTGGACCCCCGAACCTCAAACCCCTCACCCTTTTGAGAAATAAAATCACTCAAAACAAGATTTGGAAGCGTTTTGAGCACCTATTTCTAATATCTAAATGTTTCAAAAAGCGAGTAAATTTTTACCTAATTTTGTAGACTGGCAATAAAACTATTGTATCACGAAAATGTATACAACCAAAACCATCTTTGGCCTGCTGAAAACCAGCCCAAAGTACCCATAAAATATCCCGATACCATGATTTATCATTAAAAATCATACCCTGCTCATCACCCCAAACTCAATAAACACCAAATCCCCTAATCCCATATCCACCATTAAACCCTAAATAGAAATCTAAAACACTGAATTGGACCCCCAACCCTCAAACCCTTCACCTTTTTGAGAAATCAAATCACTCAAAACAAGAATTCGAAGCGTTTTGAGCACATTTTTCTAATATCTAAATGTTACAAAAACGAGTGAATCTTTACCTAATATTGTAGACTGACAATCAAACTATAGGATCACGAAAAAAGTTACAACTAAAAACCTTCTTTGGCATGCCAAAAACTTTCTCAAAATACCCATTAAAATGTCCCGAAACTATGATTTATCATTAAAAATCATACCCTGATCATCACCCCAAACTCAAAAAACACCAAATCCTCTAATCCCATATCCTCAATTAAACCCTATATAGAAATCTTAAACACTGAATTGGACACCCAACCCTCTAACCCTTCACCCTTTCGAGAATTCAAATCACTCAAAAAAAGATTTTGAAGCATTTTGAGCACCTTTTTCTAATATCTAAATGTTACAAAAACGAGTGAACCAAATCCTCTAATCATACCCTGATCATCACCACAATCTCAAAAAACACCAAATCCTCTAATCGTAGAACCTCAATTTAACCCTAAATAGAAATCTAAAACAATAAGTTGGACCTCCGACCCTCAAACCCCTCACCCTTTTGAGAAATAAAATCACTCAAAACAAGATTTCAAAGCGTTTTGAGCACCTTTTTCTAATATCTAAATGTTTCAAAAACGAGTGAATTTTTACCTAATATTGTAGACTGGCAATAAAACTATTATATCACGAAAATATATACAACCAAAACCTTCTTCGGCCTGCTAAAAACCACCCAAAGTACCCATAAAATATCCCGAAACCATGATTTATCATTAAAAATCATACCTTGATCATAACCCCAAACTCAATAAACACCAAATCCCCTAATCCCATATCCTCAATTAAACCCTAAATACAAATCTAAAACACTGAATTAGACCCCCAACCCTTAAACCCTTCACCCTTTTGAGAAATCAAATTACTCAGAACAAGATTTCGAAGCGTTTTGAGCACCTTTTTGTAATATCTAAATGTTACAAAAACGAGTGAATCTTTACCTAATATTGTAAACTGACAATCAAACTATAGGATCACGAAAAAAGTTGCAACTAAAAACCTTCTTTGACCTGCCAAAAACCTCCTCAAAATACCCATAAAATGTCCCGAAATCGTGATTTATCATGAAAAATCATACCCTGATCATAACCCCAAACTCAAAAAACACCAAATCCTCTAATCCCATATCCTCAATTAAACCCTATATAGAAATCTAAAACACGGAATTGTTCACCCAACCCTCAAACCCTTCACCCTGTTGAGAATTCAAATCACACAAAACAAGATTTTGAAGCATTTTGAGCACCTTTTTCTAATATCTAAATGTTACAAAACCGAGTGAATCTTTACCTAATATTGAAGACTAACAATCAAAGTATATGATCACGAAAAAACTTACAACTAAAAACCTTCTTTGGCCTGCCAAAAACCTCCTCAAAAGACCCATAAAATGTCCCAAAATCATGATTTATCATTAAATATCATACCCTGCTCATCACCCCAAACTCAATAAACACCAAATCCCCTAATCCCATATCCTCCATTAAACCCTAAATAGAAATCTAAAACACTGAATTGGACCCCCAACCCTCAAACCCTTCACCCTTTTGAGAAATCAAAGCACTCAAAACAAGAATTCGAAGCGTTTTGAGCACATTTTTCTAATATCTAAATGTTACAAAAACGAGTGAATCTTTACCTAATATTGTAGACTGACAATCAAACTATAGGATCACGAAAAAAGTTACAACTAAAAACCTTTCTTTTGCCTGCCAAAAACCTCCTCAAAATACCCATAAAATGTCCCGAAACTATGACTTATCATTAAAAATCATACCCTGATCATCACCACAATCTCAAAAAACACCAAATCCTCTAATCATAGAACCTCAATTTAACCCTAAATAGAAATCTAAAAAACTAAGTTGGACCCCCGACCCTCAAACCCCTCACCCTTTTGAGAAATAAAATCACTCAAAACAAGATTTAGAAGCGTTTTGAGCACCTTTTTCTAATATCTAAATGTTTCAAAAACGAGTGAATTTTTACCTAATATTGTAGATTGGCAATAAAACTATTATATCAAGAAAATATATACAACCAAAACCTTCTTCGGCCTGCTAAAACCCACCCAAAGTACCCATAAAATATCCCGAAACCATGATTTATCATTAAAAATCATACCTTGATCATAACCCCAAACTGAATAAACACCAAATCCCCTAATCCCATATCCTCAATTAAACCCTAAATACAAATCTAAAACACTGAATTGGACCCCCAACCCTTAAACCCTTCACCCTTTTGAGAAATCAAATTACTCAAAACAAGATTTCGAAGCGTTTTGAGCACCTTTTTGTAATATCTAAATGTTACAAAAACGAGTGAATCTTTACCTAATATTGTAGACTGATAATCAAACTATAGGATCACGAAAAAAGTTGCAACTAAAAACCTTCTTTGACCTGCCAAAAACCTCCTCAAAATACCCATAAAATGTCCCGAAATCATGATTTATCATGAAAAATCATACCCTGATCATAACACCAAACTCAAAAAACACCAAATCCTCTAATCCCATATCCTCAATTATCCCTATTTAGAAATCTAGAACACTGAATTGTTCACCGAACCCTCAAACCCTTCACCCTGTTGAGAATTCAAATCACACAAAACAAGATTTCGAAGCATTTTGAGCACCTTTTTCTAATATCTAAATGTTACAAAAACGAGTGAATCTTTACCTAATATTTTAGACTGACAATCAAACTATATGATCACGAAAAAAGTTACAATTAAAAACCTTCTTTGGCCTGCCAAAAACCTCCTCAAAAGACCCATAAAATGTCCCGAAATCATGATTTATCATTAAAAATCATACCGTGATCATCACCCCAAACTCAAGAAACACCAAATCCTCTAATCATAGAACTTCAACTTAACCCTAAATAGATATCTAAAACACTAAGTTGGAGCCCCGACCCTCAAACCCCTCACCCTTTTGAGAAATAAAATCACTCAAAACAAGAATTCGAAGCGTTTTTGAGCACCTTTTTCTTATATCTAAATGTTTAAAAAATGAGTGAATTTTTTCCTTATATTGTAGACTGGCAATAAAACTATTATATCATGAAAATATATACAACCAAAACCTTCTTCGGCCTGCTAAAAACCACCCAAAGTACCCATAAAGTATCTCGAAACCATGATTTATCATTAAAAATTAGGGTAAAAGACACTGACCACCCCTGGGTTTAGGGAAAAACCCACAGACCACCCCTGGGTTTTGGATAAAGACACTCCGCACCCATTTAACGGAATATTCTGTGGACACTTACCACCCTTCTGTAATGTTCCGTTAGAAAAGTGGTTCACTGAATTTTTTCGGACCAAATTGCCCCTGTGTCATATTTTTTGTTTTGTTGTTCTTAGTGTTCTTGTTCATGGTTCAAGAACACAATGAGATTCATCAGACCTAAACAAAAAACCAAACACAAAACGCAACGCACAAAGTATCATCTCTAATTTCAACCTCAACACAACCTGCAAAAGTTCAGACTTTATTCATTCTTCCTCCACACAACTTGCAGGTTCATATTGAAAGATTTTGCAACGAAAACTATGCCAAATTTTCCAACCAAACATTAAACAATATAACCAAAGCCGAAACAGCACCAAATCATGGTTAACACGTAAAGAAATATCCCAGATATAACTTATGTCAAGACCTGCTTGAATGAAATATGCAGGATAAGTGCAAACTGGGCACTAACTCTAGCAAGACAACTAAACTACAAGTCCTATCGAAAATCCACAACTTGCAGTGACATTTTTCCATAATCATAAAATTTGACCTACCATTCATCAAATTCTCACCCAAAGGTAACAGAAAGACAAGTATTTTGGGGGAAACTCACGCCCATATAACCAAAAAGTTGCAAACTTGACCAAATTATGTCCGTAAAAGATCTGCTGAGGAAAAATAAGAAAAAAGAAGAAGAAAAATAAGACGAAGAAGAACAGAGGAGAAGCAGAGAATAAGTCACTGTTGCACCGGCGGAATCCCTTCCTTCTCCTCCACCCTCTCCTTGATCCGGTCAATCGTGTCCGTTGGTTCGATATCAATCTCAATCTCCTTCCCCGTCAACGTATTCACCTTGATCATGAGCCCTCCTCTTAGCCTCAACACCAGGTGGAGTGTTGACTCCTTCTGGATGTTGTAGTCGGCCAGTGTCCGGCCGTCTTCGAGCTGTTTTCCGGCAAAGATCAGCCTCTGCTGGTCCGGCGGGATGCCTTCCTTGTCTTGAATCTTGGCCTTCACGTTGTCGATGGTGTCGCTGCTCTCGGAATAGAGGAAGAGGGAGAGGGAGAGAACCAGTTGTAGCAACTAGCAACCACCGCCACCATCAGCGCCGCTCGCCTTCGCCATCGCCACCGCCACGAGCAGCGCCGCTAGCCATCGTCGTCGTCCTCTGCAGATCAGTCAAGGACTTCAAATCCGGCGTCAGATCCGTTGGATAACTACATGGGAGGTGTCAAATCCGTCGTCCTCTCCACAGTCCAGGTTGATTTGTCTTCCTCTTCTGGTTGGGTGGTGAAGGAGGAGGTGGGGTGATTGTTTCACAAATGGAATGGCCATCCTCGCCACCATCTGCAGATCTGGCGTCCTCGCCGCCGCCAGGAGGGGTTGTCGTCTTCATCTTCAGATCGAGAGAGAGAAAGGAGAAGAACGAAATGAAGAAGAAGAAGAAGAAGAGGGCGGCTGTTTCACAGAGGGGAAGAGAGAAAAGAGGGATAGAGAGAGGGATTAGGGTTTACAAATGGAGGAGAATGAGAGATGAGGAAAATATATAGGATATAATTTTATCATATTTCAGGGGTAAATCAGTCTTTTTCTCCGTGATGTTAGCCTCCATCCGTTAAATGGGTGCGGAGTGTCTTTATTCAAAACCCAGGGGTGGTCTGTGGGTTTTTCCCTAAACCCAGGGGTGGTCAGTGTCTTTTACCCTAAAAATTATACCCTAATCATCACCCCTAACTCAATAAACACCAAATCCCCTAATCCCATATCCTCAATTAAACCCTAAATAGAAATCTAAAAAACTGAATTGGACCCCCAACCCTCAAACCCTTCACCCTTTTGAGAAATCAAATCACTCAAAACAAGATTTCGAAGCGTTTTGAGCACCTTTTTGTAATATCTAAATGTTACAAAAACAAGTGAATCTTAACCTAATATTGTTGACTGACAATCAAACTATAGGATCACGAAAAAAGTTAAAACTAAAAACCTTCTATGGCCTGCCAAAAACCTCCTCAAAATACCCATAAAATGTCCCGAAACTATGATTTATCATTAAAAATTGTTATGACAAACCCCCTGCGGAAACAAGCTCAGATACCAGTTTGTTATGATCTGGACCTAGCTTAGAACGATGATAACGATGAAAAACAAGAACACAAGAAACACCCGATATAACGTGGTTCACTAGTGATTAGCTAGCTACCTCCACGACCCGAAAACCCATGTTTTTTAGAGAGAAACGCCACGAATACAATCCACACTATGGCCAAAGGCCATAGTTACAACCCACAATGTTTAGGCACAAGCTAGGTCCCTTATATAGACATATAGGACCGACTTAGTGCCCAAGACATCCCAAAAACGACTATAGAACAAATAAGGAAACAACCCAAAAACTGCCAAAGTTGGACCCCCAATTTGTTTCCTAAATCTCTTAGCCGCCTTTGACTTTTGTCTCCTTTGAATTCAAGTCATATTCAACAAATCTCCAGCTTGACTTGAATCATATCAGCAACCCGAACTTGAGCCGATGCTTCTCTCCAATAACCCCAAATTCACAAGTTGTTCCATCTTCACCGAGATCCACAACGAGTGCCCCGAGCGATGCTCCAACCCCCGTCTAGTTCCTGCAATCGAACCCTATCGACGCTCCAACAACGGCTGAGTTCCTGCAATCGAATCTCCTGTTTGTTGTTCCAACTCCCACTGAGTTCCTACAACAAAATCGTTTAAATCCCATATCCTCAATTAAACCCTATAAAGAAATCTAAAACACTGAATTGGACCCCCAACCCTCAAACCCTTCACCCTTTTGAGAATTCAAATCACTCAAAACAAGATTTCGAAGCATTTTGGATACCTTTTTCTAATATCTAAATTTTACCAAAACGAGTGAACGTTTACCTAATATTGTAGACTGACAATCAAACTATAGGATCACGAAAAAATTTACAACTAAAAACCTTCTTTAGCCTGCCAAAAACCTCCTCAAAATACCCATAAAGTGTCCCGAAATCATGATTTATCATTAAAAAATCATACCCTGATCTTACCCTAAACTCAAAAAACACCAAATCCTCTAATCATAGAACCTCAATTAAACCCTAAATAGAAATCTAAAACACTATGTTGGACCCCCGACCCTCAAACCCCTCACCCTTTTGAGAAATAAAATCACTCAAAACAAGATTTCGAAGTGTTTTGAGCAACTATTTCTAATATCTAAATGTTTCAAAAACGAGTAAATTTTTACCTAATATTGTAGACTGGCAATAAAACTATTATATCACGAAAATATATACAACCAAAACCTTCTTCGGCCTGCTAAAAACCACCCAAAGTACCCATAAAATATCCCGAAACCATGATTTATCATTAAAAATCATACCCTGATCATAACCCCAAACTCAATAAACACCAAATCCCCTAATCCCATATCCTCAATTAAACCCTAAATACAAATCTAAAACACTGAATTGGACCCCCAACCCTCAAACCCTTTACCCTTTTGAGAAATCAAATCACTCAAAACAAGATTTCGAAGCGTTTTGAGCACCTTTTTGTAATATCTAAATGTTACAAAAACGAGTGAATCTTTACCTAATATTGTAGACAGACAATCAAACTATAGGATCACGAAAAAAGTTGCAACTAAAAACCTTCTTTGTCCTGCCAAAAACCTCCTCGAAATACCCATAAAATGTCCCGAAACTATGATTTATCATTAAAAATCATACCCTGATCATCACCCCAATCTCAAAAAACACCAAAACCTATAATCCCATATCCTCAATTAAATCCGATAAAGAAATCTAAAACACTGAATTGGACCCCGAACCATCAAACCCTTCACCCTTTTGAGAATTCTAATCACTCAAAACAAGATTTCGAAGCATTTTGGATACCTTTTTCTAATATCTAAATTTTACCAAAACGAGTGAATGTTTACCTAATATTGTAGACTGACAATCAAATTATAGGATCAGGAAAAAATTTACAACGAAAAACCTTCTTTGGCCTGCCAAAAATCTCCTCAAAATACCCATAAAATGTCCCGAAATCATGATTTATCATTAAAAATCATAGCGTGATCATCACCCCAAACTCAAAAAAACACAAAATCCTCTAATCATAGAACCTGAATTAAACCCTAAATAGAAATCTAAAACACTAAGTTGAACCCCCGATCCTCAAACCCCTTACCCTTTTGTGAAATAAAATCACTCAAAACAAGATTTTGAAGCGTTTTGAGCACCTTTTTCTAATATCTAAATGTTTCTGAAACTAGTGAATCTTTACTTAATATTATAGACTGACAATCAAACTATAGGATCACAAAAAGTTACAACTAAAAACCTTCTTTGGCCTTCCAAAAACCTCCTCAAAGTACCCATAAAATGTCCCGAAATCATGATTTATCATGAAAAATCATACCCTGATCATCACTCCAAACTCAAAAAACACCAAATCCTCTAATCAAAGAACCTCAATTTAACCCTAAAAAGAAATCTAAAACACTAAGTTGGACCCCTGACCCTCACCCTTCTGAGAAATAAGATCACTCAAAACAAGATTTCGAAGCGTTTTGAGCACCTTTTTCTAATATCTAAATGTTTCTAAAACGAGTGAATCTTTACTTAATATTATAGACTGACAATCAATCTATAGGATCACAAAAAGTTACCACTAAAAACCTTCTTTGGCCTGCCAAAAACCTCCTCAAAATACCCATAAAATGTCCCGAAACTATGATTTATCATTAAAAATCATACCCTGATCATCACCCCAATCTCAAAAAACACCAAATCCTCTAATCCCATATCCTCAATTAAACCCTATAAAGAAATCTAAAACACTGAATTGGACCCCCAAACCTCAAACCCTTCACCCTTTTGAGAATTCAAATCATTCAAAACTAGATTTCGAAGCATTTTGGATACCTTTTTCTAATATCTAAATTTTACCAAAATGAGTGAATGTTTACCTAATATTGTAGACTGACAATCAAACTATAGGATCACGAAAAAATTTACAACTAGAAACCTTCTTTAGCCTGCCAAAAACCTCCTCAAAATACCAATAAAGAGTCCCGAAATCATGATTTATCATTAAAAAATCATACCCTGATCTTACCCCAGACTCAAAAAACACCAAATCCTCTAACTATAGAACCTCAATTAAACCCTAAATAGAAATCTAAAACTCTAAGTTGGATCCCCGAACCTGAAACCCCTCCCCCTTTTGAGAAATAAAATCACTCAAAACAAGATTTTGAAGTGTTTTGAGCACCTATTTCTAATATCTAAATGTTTCAAAAACGAGTGAATTTTTACCTAATATTGTAGACTGACAATAAAATTATTGTATCACGAAAATATATACAACCAAAATCTTCTTTGGCCTGCTAAAAACCACCCCAAAGTACCCATAAAATATCCCGAAACCATGATTTATCATTAAAAATCATACCCTGCTCATCGCCCCAAACTCAATAAACACCAAATCCCCTAATCCCATATCCTCAATTAAACCCTAAAGACAAATCTAAAACACTGAATTGTACCCCCAACCCTCAAACCCTTCACCCTTTTGAGAATTCAAATCACTCAAAACTAGATTTCGAAGCATTTTGGATACCTTTTTCTAATATCTAAATGTTACAAAAACGAGTGAATGTTTACCTAATATTGTAGACTGACAATCAAACTATAGGACCACGAAAAATTTACAACTAAAAACCTTCTTTGGCCTGCCAAAAACCTACTCAAAATACCCATAAAATGTCCCGAAATCATGATTTATCATTAAAAATCATAACCTGATCATCACCCAAACTCAAAAAACACCAAATCCTCTAATCATAGAACCTCAATTAAACCCTAAATTGAAATCTAAAACACTAAGTTGGACCCCCGACTCTCAAACCCCTCACCCTTTTGAGAAATAAAATCACTCAAAACAAGATTTCGAAGCGTTTTGAGCACCTATTTCTATATCTAAATGTTTTAAAAACGAGTAAATTTTTACCTAATATTGTAGACTGGCAATAAAACTATTGTATCACGAAAATATATACAACCAAAACCTTCTTTGGCCTGTTCAAAACCACCCAAAAGTACCCATAAAATATCCCGAACCCATGATTTATCATTAAAAATCATACCCAGCTCATCACCCCAAACTCAATAAACACCAAATCCCTTAATCCCATATCCTCCATTAAACCATAAATAGAAATCTAAAACACTGAATTGGACCCCCAACCCTCAAACCCTTCACTCTTTTGAGAAATCAAATCACTCAAAACAAGAATTCGAAGCGTTTTGAGCACCTTTTTCTAATATCTAAATGTTACAAAAACGAGTGAATCTTTACCTAATATTGTAGACTGACAATCAAACTATAGGATCAAGAAAAAAGTTAAAACTAAAAACCTTTTTTGGCCTGCCAAAAACTTCCTCAAAATAACCATAAAATGTCCCGAAACTATGATTTATCATTAAAAATCATACCCTGATCATCACCCCAAATTCAAAAAACACCAAATCCTCTAATCCCATATCCTCAATTAAACCCTATATAGAAATCTAAAACACTGAATTGGACACCCAACCCTTAAACCCTTCACCCTTTTGAGAATTCAAATCACTTAAACCAAGATTTTGAAGCATTTTGAGCACTTTTTTCTAATATCTAAATGTTACAAAAACGAGTGAATCTTTACCTAATATTGTAGACTGACAAACAAACTATAGGATCACGAAAAAAGTTACAACTAAAAACCTTCTTTGGCCTGCCAAAAACCTCCTCAAAATACTCATTAAATGTCCCGAAATCATGATTCATCATGAAAAATCATACCCTGATCATCACCCCAAACTCAAAAAACACAAAATCCTCTAATCATAGAACCTCAATTTAACCCTAAATAGAAATCGAAAACACTAAGTTGGACCCCCGACCCTCAAACCCCTCACCCTTTTGAGAAATAAAATGACTCAAAACAAGATTTCGAAGCGTTTTGAGCACCTTTTTCTAATATCTAAATGTTTCAAAACGAGTGAATTTTTACCTAGTATTGTAGACTGGCAATAAAACTATTATATCACGAAAATATATACAACCAAAACCTTCTCCGGCCTGCTAAAAACCACCCAAAGTACCCATAAAATATCCCGAAACCATGATATATCATTAAAAATCATACCCTGATCATAACCCCAAACTAAATAGACACCAAATTCCCTAATCCCATATCCTCAATTAAACCCTAAATACAAATGTAAAACACTAAATTGGACCCCCAACCCTCAAACCCTTTACCCTTTTGAGAAATCAAATCACTCAAAACAACATTTCGAAGCGTTTTGAGCACCTTTCTATAATATCTAAATGTTACAAAAACGAGTGAATCTTTACCTAATATTGTAGACTGACAATCAAACTATACTGGTGACGTGACGTTTTACGGTCAGTGCATCGACAGAGAGTTATGCTACCTCAAATGATAAACGCCCACGTACTGGTGACGTGACGTTTTACGGCATCTTGACAAAAGTGATTGAAATACGTTATTCGAATGATGTCAAATTTGTGATGTTCAAGTGCGATTGGGTGGATAATAGATTCGGGATGAAACAAGATGAGTACAAGTTTACCCTTGTTAACTTTAAGCATCTCTTGTACAAGAGAAACTTGATAACGGATGAACCATTCATCTTAGCATCTCAAGCAGAGCAATGTTGGTACATGAAAGACCCTATTAATGATGGCTGGAGTGTTGCAATAAGGATGACACCAAGAGAGTTTTGTGATGTACCAGAGAGAACAAATGTAAACGATTCTGTATCTTGTCCTCAAGCAGAACCTTGTAGTGGTCAACAATTAGACGACGAACCGGTTTGTTGGAGTAGAGAAGATTTAGAAGGCATCACATTAGACATCCCGCATACTAATACGATTCTCCCAGCCGTTGAACATGAGAGTAGCACTGATGAAGATGCTTATGATTATAATGGTGACTATATTTCTGAGGATGACGATATACTTGTTGATGACAATGAAGAAGAAGATGATGATGATGATTTCTTTGTTGACTAATTCAAACCTTCCACTATTTTTTATTTTACAAAATGTAAGCATACACATTTTGATAGTACTGAACTGTTGTTCCTCATATGATTTTTATTTAAAACATGTTCCTTTATGTGTAGGTTTCAGCCTATTTTGCATTGGTAATTAATTTTTTGTTCTTAATAATGGTGCCCTGTTGTATGCAGGTTACAATGAATGCCAATCGTTCGTTATTCTCTGCTCGTGCTATGGATGATGAGGGCGAAGAAAATAATGTAAGACATATCTATTCCTCTCAAAAGATTATTGAGTAACAACAACCACAGAAAGAAAGTGTAAGCTAAATAGTCTATAACTTGTTTGTTGTGTGGCTTGTGAATCAAACTTGGAAGTTGTTAGTTCTTGGTAACATGTCGTTGTTAATAAAGACCTAACTGTCAGTAATCTGATCAACAACCATCTTAAAGCTTGGAGAGTACAGACAACTGTGAACTTTTTTTCTTCTGTTTTTGACCTCTGTTTTCCAAAAGAAAGCTTAGACCAGTTAGAACTTAGGTGACACAGTGGAAAAACAAAGTCAGCATCAGGTGGCAAACACAACTCCCATTTCAATTGATAAGTAAGCAATTGATAAGTAAGCAATGGTTAACACAACTTCCATTTCACCAAGTACGCGATCCCAGCCAAATAAACCAACATTGCAGAAAACCTAATATTCCGCAGAATACAAGTAACATCAGTCTGATATGTCTCGTTGTAACACAACTCCCATTTCTGTTGATATGCGTCTCCTTGTACTATGGAATTTGAAGAATCGTATATTTTAATTTTATTAAAATAACATCAGTCTGATACGTTAGAGGACTTGATGAAGGTTTTTTTTTTGTCCTTTGTTTCCTTAACATTTGCAGTTTCTTTTTCTCGAGAATTTAGTCATTGATATTCTTTTTAATCAGTTGGTTCACCAGATTTTAGTGGAAAAAGGGCGAACAATGTCCTAATGGGTGCCCTGATGTATGCAGGTCACAACGAATGCCAAACAATCATTATTCTCTGCTCGTGCTATGTTTGATGAGGGTGAAGAACATAATGTAAGACATATCTATTGCTCTCAAATAATTTTTGTACTCTGCATTTTTATTTACTCTTTCGTCTATCCAGTTCTAGTGAATAAGGTTAGGCCCTTTCTTTTCTCGGTGAATTTCCTGTTGTTTACTTGATGCCGTGTTTCAAAGGTTTTAAGTCCACAAATCTAAAAGGTAAAGTAGAGAGGAAAAACATTTCTTATGGTTGGTATTTTCCCCATAGTGGTTTGCTGACCTCTGAATGTTATTTTGGAATTTTGAAAACTTAAGATGTAATGTCAAGAGATGACTGCAGAAGTTTCATTTTACTTATTTTGAGAATCTGTACTTGCTAATATAGTTACTCCATCCCTTGCGCCATCCTTATCGATTTAATTTTTCAGGAACAAAAGGTGTGATCACAACACCTTTCTGACCACCTTGCTGAAGATGCACATTACTCATTGTCACTACTCTGTATTACATACTATAGACTCATGGATTTAATTTATCACATACTAGTTGTTAAGATTTTACATGATTGATGGAATCACTTGAGTAATTTTGATAGTATTAATTGTTTGTGACAATATGAAGTAACAAACAACAAAGTTAAACTAGTAAGAAAAACTGTTCATGAACCACAAGGTGAGTGCCTAAATTTTTAGTTGGAGTTAGTCATAATCTTAATCAAAATGTAAACTGACTGAAAAACAAACGTGTTTGATAGAGATCATGTATAATATGAAACAAATTATAGGATCAGTTTGCATACATTAGTAAACTAATAATCAGAAGAATAAACGTAACTTGTTGAATAATGATACTTTGAGTTTTGTTATATTCTAGGAACATGTGAGTAATGCAAAACGATCGAAGAACACGGCTTGTGACATGGATGATATTGACAATGTTGCGGTTCATAAAAACAATGTAAGCAAATTGTATAAAGTGTTACTGTTTCATTGCATATGCGTGATAATTCATTTCAATATTTTACATGCATAACATTCATGTTCTATGTCGCTCTCGTATAGATTTGTGGAAATGTTGCAAACAGGACGAGGAGTTCGACTCGTGGCATGGTTGAAGATGGTCATGATGCTCCGACTAACATGTTGCCTCTAGCTCATTCGGAAGAGCCCAATGTGCAAGAAAATGGTCAATCTTCTTCTGAATTTGGTACGAGTACAGTTTTTCACTTCTTGCTGCTTATATTGCTCCACGACCTAGTTATGTCAGCTATTCTTTTTTCACCTTCAGGCCCTTGTAGCATAAATACTAGAGGAGGAGCTCGACCAAATTCAGACTGGGGTACTGACAAGAAGTTGGAGCTTCAATTTAACAGATACATGATTCCTGTAGGCCCAAATAGAAAGAAATTTGCATCACAACTAGGTGTGCTTGCTAGGAATGGGAACTTGTTGCCTTTGACGTACACTGATTGGCGGGCAAAGGGGCTGAAAGCAGGACGTGAAAAATGCTGGAAAGAAATAAAGGTAATCACACTCTTGTAATACATGTCTGACCCTTAACCATAGTCCTTATTACACAATCTTACTTTATTGACATTGTATCATGTTTGTTTTGTTCACGTATTTGTAGGATAACACTAATGTCCCTGAAGCTTATTGGCGTAAATGTATGAAGGATCTTGGTCGAAAATGGAACCAATGGAAGGCAATTGTGAGAAGAAAGTATTACTTAGCCTACGAAACTGATGAGGAGCGTCTTGCCAATTGTCCATCGAGGGTGAAACCAGAGCAATGGCCCAAGTTGGTGAAATATTGGGCACGGCCTGAAGTGCAAGTACATTCGATAATCTAATTTATTCTAAAAACAGTCTTTGTTTCTAAATATTCACGTTTCGTGATGTTTTAAGTAATATTAATTACTTATGTTGTATGCATATATCATAATGTAACAGGTCAAGTGCGGGAAAAACAAAACTATAAGACGTCGCCAAGTTGGTTTACATAGGAGCGGAAGAAAATCTCATGTACAAGTAGCTGAAGAGGTGACCGATTTAGTATATATTCACTTTTTTTAATATCCTCTAAAGTTTTTAATCCCACAGAAATTGAAATGTTGGTATGTATATGCTTTTGATGTTGTTCTTTCCCCAATGTAGCTTAAGGCACTAGGGAAGCCTCATGATCGCGTGGCTGTTTATATTGCTACCCACAGGAAGAAAAACAGTACTGAGCCTTCTGACGCTACAGCAGGGGAGAATATTGTAAGTTTTTACATAAAAAATAATCTGAAATAGCTTCTACATCCGCTTTAAAATTTATGTAAACATATTTGTACTTGCTTTTATAGGCTAGAATGGAAGAGCAACTGGAAAATGCAACCGAGGAGGAAAAAGTATCTGATGTTTTTCGAGAATCTGTGTTTGTCGGTGTCATGGGACCAGATCACCGCGGCCGTGTTCGAACAATGGGATGTGGGCCTTCTCCTAGTGAAGTGTTTGGTAGCAGATATGGTAATGTGAGTTGTTCACAGGACATGGAAAGGATGCGTGCAGATATTCGCAACGAGATATGTGAGGAGCTGCGTGGAGAGTTGCGTAACGAGATACGCGAGGAGTTGCGAGCTGAGATACGCGAGGAACTGCGTGGAGAGCTGCGTAATGAGCTGCGTGATGAGCTACGAGAAGAGGTTAGCGAGATGATGACGGTACAAATGAGGGCAATGGAATCCAGACTAAGAGAAACGAATTTAGTTCCCCTGAAAGTTAGGAAAGTGCATAATAACCCCCAAGGTCAAGTTGTCCACCAACGCGCAACAGTAGCTCAAGTTCCTCCTCAAAGAATTGTGCAAGCAACATCATCTAATAACTCTCAAGCCGATGTCGGAGACCCCCGAGTTCAAGTTGTAAATGTCCATCAACGTGCACCGGTAGCTCGAGTTCCTGCTAAAAAAAATCTGCAAGCAACATCAACTAATTACTTTCAAGCCGATGTCCGAGACCCCCGAGCTGAAGTTGTCCACCAACGTGCACCAGTTTCTCAAGATCCTCCTCAAAGAATTGTGCAAGCAGGATCATCTAATAACTCTCAAACCGATGTTGGAGACCAAGTTGATGTAAGTACAGTTAAACTCCCTTTTGTTTCTGGTCCTTCAAATTAGAACACAGAAAGAATAAAGCTTCCCATTGTTATGTTTATTCTTCATGTGTACTAATTTGAACAATCAGGTCAACGGTTCAATGATGCTTTCTCTTTTCTATCAACATGTGTCCAGTCCTTCCATAAAGCATCCCATGGTTTAGTGCATTTCACTGTCATTCGGTCCCTCTCTGTTTGAGGATTTGTATGAGGATGGATCTTAATGTTTCAGAAGAAGCAACATTTATTTTCGCATCATACCATTGAGATATATTATCAAATATAATTTACAGAATTATAAGTTTTTGTACCTAAGTACAATCAGGTCAATGCTGCTTCCTTTTGTTCCACTAACATGTTTCTGCCCCTGCTAATGTGGAAAGGCTTATGTTATAGTTTATTACCTACGGAAGTTGCCTTCATGGAATGATATATTAACATCAATGTTTCCTGAGCAGGGTGGGTTTCCATCTGTTGAGTTGCTTGCACTTGGAAAACAGAGGGTGGTTGTGGCGCACGGACGTCTCATTTCAAGTAAGCCAAATACGAAAGTTAATGGAGAAGCTATTGGTCAGGGTTATTGTGAAGTTCTAGTTGAGAAGCCTTTGAAAGGAGATTACAAGTTGCTGAAATCCAAAAAAACAGATATGCTGACAATCGGAGATGCCGAAATGAAATCTATAGCGTGGCCGGGGAATCTGGTATGATTATGTTTCAGTTCATAAGTTTATAGCACATGTTTGTTTCCCTGTTTCATTGAGTATTCCTCTAAATCATGTGTTAGGGCTCTGCACTTAAGCACATATGTTGGCTCTCTGCAACTGTTGGTGTTTCATAACGTTGTATCTCTCTTTCTTCACCCTCTCTTTGACTTGGATTTTGGGATCTGCCTGTGGTCCGATATGGGCCCGTTGGTGATTACTTTAAAAGTAGATAATTGAGAAGACTAAATGTCTCTTGTAAGGCCTGGTTCATGTAGCTACCTGGTAGCATAGCTGAGATGGCATCAACTGCTTCCTTTGAGTCCGATTCCACGATCAGATTGTGGATGTTTTTTGTATTGGCTAGCCTTAAACCAGTCTGTATAGAAAATTGCTCACCCATAATGGTGTCAAGATGGGTATGGCCCAAATTGAGATAAAAACCCATTTCCAATTCCCCACCGCGTCTCTGCATACCCCAGCAACCGTGTTGGGGTGGTTATTGCCAGCCGGTGAAAATTCCACATTTAAATTGAACAAGTTAGCGGGAGGGGGAACCCAGGAGATCATCATAGGTTGGCTTGGTAGAGAATTTGTTTTCAAAGAATCCAACTTGAGGTAGTATTGAGCTGTGCATGTGTGTGTGTGTGTGTGTGTGTGTGTGTGTGTGTATATTATTCATCTTCAGCCTCCCGTCTCCATTTCCCAGTACATTTAGATCTTCAAATAATCTGTAAGAAGGAACAAACGCTTTCTGTCCCTCGGCAGCAGGGGTTGGAGTAACACTACCGCTACTAGCAGTTGACACGTCTTGGGATGTTGACTTTGTTTTGGAATGTCTGCATACATAAGACATCACAACATCCCAATAATTACGGAACAACAGACACCACAATAATCAGAGCTTACCAAGTTAAGGTATAAAAGAGAATTGGTGTAATTTATATAATATATATATATATATATACATATATATATATATATACATATATGATTATCTTTGTTGCCACTGTCAAATTTTGGAAATAGCAATGGGAAAAATCACTTGCTAATCTGTGTTGTTCTGGTTTCCCAGATTGTGGGAGAGATTCAGATAAATCCAATCCGTCAGGGGGAGGTTAAAAAGAGGTTGAGATAGTTTCGATGTACCAAACCTTTCCAAATATGTACAACATAGTTACAGTCAAGTATCGCGTGTAGATTGGATTCACAACTGCAGGAACACAGGTTGAAATATGATAGAAGAAGATATTATATAGCTGGCTTGTCTTAATCTCTCACAAATGAGTAGTCACGGTATCGCCCTAATCTCAGACAAAGAACAACATTTGAATGACATATTTTACAAATGTTTAATATTAGATTGAGTTACTGGGAATGTTTTCCGGGTGGATGTGTTTGTTTTGAGAATGATAGAGGTGTTACTTGAATTCATCTATTTAGGTCTACCAAAGTACTAGCGATGGTGGTTGTTATATATATTTGTCGTGAAGTTAGTGGCTGAGTTGGTGCATGGTGGGCTGCTATTCCAAATTTGGTATACAGTTGTTCTTGTACTTCATCTCGCTTCTTCTTGTTCTTCATCTCTATCGTATTGTATCTTTCCCCTATGTTGCTGAGAAATAGAATTGAGCTTGCCAAACATATTCTTGACTCTTCACTCGAAATATTGTGTTCTTACAGGTTGCAAGAAAGAATTAGGGGTTGATCGATCAAGTACACCAAGTGCAATTGGAGACGCCAAGTTAGAGCTAGTGCGCACATTGATCGTTTCCATGTTTTCGTATGGTCGTGCTTGACGATGTACTCGGTTTTTTGATTTTTTCTTAGTTTCCGGACTTGGTTTGTCGACTTGATATCCCCAAGTTTTTGCGGATGTTACTTAATTAGCTTGTAATATAATGGATCTCGTAGCTTTCTAAGGCCAAGTGCATGCAGGTAGCAATTTTTTTTGATGATATGTGCAACGACATGATCATGTAATGATAAAATAGTTGAATATGTAATAAAATTTTTGGTTACATTGCAGAACTGGGTTTGGATGGTTCTGTTTTGAAGTTTTTGGTTACAAGTGTAGCTGGCATTAGAAATAGTTTTTTGTTGGTTGCAATATTTGCAACAACATTTTGACAGGGTGTAGTAGCATTTGGCATAGTACTTTTGTGGGAGTAGCAGTTTCGTAGCAGCATTAGCTTACTGCTGCGAGGGAAAATAACATATTTTTATGAAAAGCAGCATTAACATAAGTGCTGGAATGAAGATAATTGCAAGGATAATTTAATGCTGTAGCGGGAAAAGTGGCAGCTTTAATTTTGAAACGCTGCAAAAAGGGCGGCTTTAATTTTGAAACGCTGCAAAAAATTGCAGCATTAACTAAACGCAGCAATAAATGCTGTTGTTGCTTTGCAGCGTTTTACAAGCGCTCTAAAGAAGAAAACAACACACGCTAAAGCAGCATTAGCGAAAACGCTGAAAGTAGCGCTGTATTAAGTAAAAACAGCATTAAAATACGCAATTACAGGGTTTCTCTAATGCTGCTTTTGCCCCGAATTCTAGTAGTGGGATCACGAAAAAAGTTACAACTAAAAACCTTTCTTTGGCCTGCCAAAAACCTTCTCAAAATACCCATAAAATGTCCCGAAACTATGACTTATCATTAAAAATCATACCCTGATCATCACCACAATCTCAAAAAACACCAATTCCTCTAATCATAGAACCTCAATTTAACCCTAAATAGAAATCTAAAACACTAAGTTGGACCCCCGACCCTCAAACCCCTCACCCTTTTGAGAAATAAAATCACTCAAAACAAGATTTCGAAGCGTTTTGAGCACTTTTTTCTAATATCTAAATGTTTCAAAAACGAGTGAATTTTTACCTAATATTGTAGATTGGCAATAAAACTATTATATCAAGAAAATATATACAACCAAAACCTTCTTCGGCCTGCTAAAAACCACCCAAAGTACCCATAAAATATCCCGAAACCATGATTTATCATTAAAAATCATACCTTGATCATAACCCCAAACTGAATAAACACCAAATCCCTTAATCCCATATCCCCAATTAAACCCTAAATACAAATCTAAAACATTGAATTGGACCCCGAACCCTTAAACCCTTCACCCTTTTGAGAAATCAAATTACTCAAAACAAGATTTTGAAGCGTTTTGAGCACCTTTTTGTAATATCTAAATGTTACAAAAACGAGTGAATCTTTACCTAATATTGTAGACTGACAATCAAACTATAGGATCACGAAAAAAGTTACAACTAAAAACCTTCTTTGACCTGCCAAAAACCTCCTCAAAATACCCATAAAATGTCCCGAAATCATGATTTATCATGAAAAATCATACCCTGATCATAACACCAAACTCAAAAAACACCAAATCCTCTAATCCCATATCCTCAATTAAACCCTATATAGAAATCTAAAACACTGAATTGTTCACCCAACCCTCAGACCCTTCACCCTGTTGAGAATTCAAATCACACAAAACAAGATTTCGAAGTATTTTGAGCACCTTTTTCTAATATCTAAATGTTACAAAAACGAGTGAATCTTTACCTAATATTGTAGACTAACAATCAAACTATATGATCACGAAAAAAGTTACAATGAAAAACCTTCTTTTGCCTGCCAAAAACCTCCTCAAAAGACCCATAAAATGTCCCAAAATCATGATTTATCATTAAACATCATACCATTATCATCACCCCAAACTCAAAAAACATCAAATCCTCTAATCATAGAACTTCAATTTAACCCTAAATAGAAATCTAAAACACTAAGTTGGACCCCCGACCCTCAAACCCCTCACCCTTTTGAGAAAAAAAATCACTCAAAACAAGATTTCGAAGCGTTTTGAGCACCTATTTCTAATATCTAAATGTTTCAAAAACAAGTAAATTTTTACCTAATTTTGTAGATTGGCAATAAAACTATTGTATCACGAAAATGTATACAACCAAAACCTTCTTTGGCCTGCTGAAAACTACCCCAAAGTACCCATAAAATATCCCGATACCATGATTTATCATTAAAAATCATACCCTGCTCATCACCCCAAACTCAATAAACAACAAATCCCCTAATCCCATATCCTCCATTAAACTCTAAATAGAAATCTAAAACACTGAATTGGACCCCCAACCCTCAAACCCTTCACCCTTTTGAGAAATCAAATCACTCAAAACAAGAATTCGAAGCATTTTGAGCACATTTTTCTAATATCTAAATGTTACAAAAACGAGTGAATCTTTACCTAATATTGTAGACTGACAATCAAACTATAGGATCACGAAAAAAGTTACAACTAAAAACCTTCTTTGGCCTGCCAAAAACTTTCTCAAAATACCCATTAAAATGTCCTGAAACTATGATTTATCATTAAAAATCATACCCTGATCATCACCCCAAACTCAAAAAACACCAAATCCTCTAATCCCATATCCTCAATTAAACCCTATATAGAAATCTTAAACACTGAATTGGACACCCAACCCTCAAACCCTTCACCCTTTCGACAATTAAAATCACTCAAAACAAGATTTTGAAGCATTTTCAGCACCTTTTTCTAATATCTAAATGTTACAAAAACGAGTGAATCTTTACCTAATATTGTAGACTGACAATCAAACTATAGGATCACGAAAAAAGTTACAACTAAAAACCTTCTTTGGCCTGCCAAAAACCTCCTCAAAATACCCATAAAATGTCCCGAAATAATGATTTATCATTAGAAATCATACCCTGATCATCACCACAATCTCAAAAAACACCATATCCTCTAATCATAGAACCTCAATTTAAACCTAAATGGAAATCTAAAACACGAAGTTGGACCCCCGACCCTCAAACCCCTCACCCTTTTGAGAAATAAAATCACTCAAAACAAGATTTCAAAGCGTTCTGAGCACCTTTTTCTAATATCTAAATGTTTCAAAAACGAGTGAATTTTTACCTAATATTGTAGAATGGCATTAAAACTATTATATCACGAAAATATATACAACCAAAACCTTCTTCGGCCTGCTAAAAACCACCCAAAGTACCCATAAAATATCCCGAAACCATGATTTATCATTAAAAATCATACCTTGATCATAACCCCAAACTCAATAAACACCAAATCCCCTAATCCCATATCCTCAATTAAACCCTAAATACAAATCTAAAACACTGAATTGGACCCCCAACCCTTAAACCTTTCACCCTTTTGAGAAATCAAATTACTCAAAACAAGATTTCGAAGCGTTTTGAGCACCTTTTTGTAATATCTAAATGTTACAAAAACGAGTGAATCTTTACCTAATATTGTAGACTGACAATCAAACTATAGGATCACGACCTGCCAAAAACCTCCTCAAAATACCCATAAAATGTCCCGAAATCATGATTTATCATGAAAAATCATACCCTGATCATAACCCCAAACTCAAAAAACACAAAATCCTCTAATCACGTATCCTCAATTAAACCCTATGTAGAAATCTAAAACACTGAATTGTTCACCCAACCCTCAAACCCTTCACCCTGTTGAGAATTCAAATCACACAAAACAAGATTTCGAAGCATTTTGAGCACCTTTTTCTAATATCTGAATGTTACAAAAACGAGTGAATCTTTACCTAATATTGTAGACTAACAATCAAACTATATGATCACGAAAAAACTTACAACTAAAAACCTTTTTGGCCTGCCAAAAACCTCCTCAAAATACCCAAAAAATGTCCCAAAATCATGATTTATCATTAAATATCATACCCTGCTCATCACCCCAAACTCAATAAACACCAAATCCCCTAATCCCATATCCTCCATTAAACCCTAAATAGAAATCTAAAACACTGAATTGGACCCCCAACCCTCAAACCCTTCACCCTTTTGAGAAATCAAATCACTCAAAAGAAGAATTTGAAGCATTTTGAGCATATTTTTCTAATATCTAAATGTTACAAAAACGAGTGAATCTTTACCTAATATTGTAGACTGACAATCAAACTATAGGATCACGAAAAAAGTTACCACTAAAAACCTTCTTTGGCCTGCCAAAAACTTTCTCAAAATACCCATTAAAATGTCCCGAAACTATGATTTATCATTAAAAGTCATACCCTGATCATCACCCCAAACTCAAAAAACACCAAATCATCTGATCCCATATCCTCAATTAAACCCTATATAGAAATCTTAAACACTGAATTGGACACCCAACCCTCAAACCCTTCACCCTTTCGAGAATTCAAATCACTCAAAACAAGATTTTGAAGCATTTTGAGCACCTTTTTCTAATATCTAAATGTTACAAAAACGAGTGAATCTTTACCTGATATTGTAGACTGACAATCAAACTATAAGATCACGAAAAAAGTTACAACTAAAAACCTTCTTTGGCCTGCCAAAAACCTCCTCAAAATACCCATAAAATGTCCCGAAACTATGATTTATCATTAAAAATCATACCCTGATCATCACCACAATCTTAAAAAACACCAAATCCTCTAATCATAGAACCTCAATTTAACCCTAAATAGAAATCTAAAACACGAAGTTGGACCCCCGACCCTCAAACCCCTCACCCTTTTGAGAAATAAAATCACTCAAAACAAGATTTCGAAGCGTTTTGAGCACCTTTTTCTAATATCTAAATGTTTCAAAAACGAGTGAATTTTTACCTAATATTGTAGAATGGCAATAAAACTATTATATCAAGAAAATATATACAACCAAAACCTTCTTCGGCCTGCTAAAAACCACCCAAAGTACCCATAAAATATCCCGAAACCATGATTTATCATTAAAAATCATACCTTGATCATAACCCCAAACTCAATAAACACCAAATCCCCTAATCCCATATCCTCAATTAAACCCTAAATACAAATCTAAAACACTGAATTGGACCCCCAACCCTTAAACCTTTCACCCCTTTGAGAAATCAAATTACTCAAAACAAGAATTCGAAGCGTTTTGAGCACCTTTTTGTAATATCTAAATGTTACAAAAACGAGTGAATCTTTACCTAATATTGTAGACTGACAATCAAACTATAGGATCACGAAAAAAGTTGCAACTAAAAACCTTCTTTGACCTGCCAAAAACCTCCTCAAAATACCCAAAAAATGTCCCAAAATCATGATTTATCATTAAATATCATACCCTGCTCATCAACCCAAACTCAATAAACACCAAATCCCCTAATCCCATATCCTCCATTAAACCCTAAATAGAAATCTAAAACACTGAATTGGAACCCAACCCTCAAACCCTTCACCCTTTTGAGAAATCAAATCACTCAAAACAAGAATTCGAAGCGTTTTGAGCACATTTTTCTGATATCTAAATGTTACAAAAACGAGTGAATCTTTACCTAATATTGTAGACTGACAATCAAACTATAGGATCACGAAAAATGTTACAACTAAAAACCTTTCTTTGGCCTGCCAAAAACCTCCTCAAAATACCCATAAAATGTCCCGAAAATATGATTTATCATTAAAAATCATACCCTGATCATCACCACAATCTCAAAAAACACCAAATCCTCTAATCATAGAACCTCAATTTAACCCTAAATGGAAATCTAAAACACGAAGTTGGACCCCCGACCCTCAAACCCCTCACCCTTTTGAGAAATAAAATCACTCAAAACAAGATTTCGAAGCGTTTTGAGCACCTTTTTCTAATATCTAAATGTTTCAAAAACGAGTGAATTTTTACCTAATATTGTAGAATGGCAGTAAAACTATTATATCACGAAAATATATACAACCAAAACCTTCTTCGGCCAGCTAAAAACCACCCAAAGTACCCATAAAATATCCCGAAACCATGATTTATCATTAAAAATCATACCTTGATCATAACCCCAAACTCAATAAACACCAAATCCCCTAATCCCATATCCTCAATTAAACCCTAAATACAAATCTAAAACACTGAATTGGACCCCCAACCCTTAAACCTTTCACCCTTTTGAGAAATCAAATTACTCAAAACAAGATTTCGAAGCGTTTTGAGCACCTTTTTGTAATATCTAAATGTTACAAAAACGAGTGAATCTTTACCTAATATTGTAGACTGACAATCAAACTATAGGATCACGACCTGCCAAAAACCTCCTCAAAATACCCATAAAATGTCCCGAAATCATGATTTATCATGAAAAATCATACCCTGATCATAACCCCAAACTCAAAAAACACAAAATCCTCTAATCACGTATCCTCAATTAAACCCTATGTAGAAATCTAAAACACTGAATTGTTCACCCAACCCTCAAACCCTTCACCCTGTTGAGAATTCAAATCACACAAAACAAGATTTCGAAGCATTTTGAGCACCTTTTTCTAATATCTAAATGTTACAAAAACCAGTGAATCTTTACCTAATATTGTAGACTAACAATCAAACTATATGATCACGAAAAAACTTACAACTAAAAACCTTTTTTTGCCTGCCAAAAACCTCCTCAAAATACCCAAAAAATGTCCCAAAATCATGATTTATCATTAAATATCATACCCTGCTCATCACCCCAAACTCAATAAACACCAAATCCCCTAATCCCATATCCTCCATTAAACCCTAATTAGAAATCTAAAACACTGAATTGGACCGGCCCCCAACCCTCAAACCCTTCACCCTTTAGAGAAATCAAATCACTCAAAACAAGATTTCGAAGCGTTTTGAGCACCTTTTTCTAATATCTAAATGTTTCAAAAACGAGTGAATTTTTACCTAATATTGTAGAATGGCAGTAAAACTATTATATCACGAAAATATATACAACCAAAACCTTCTTCGGCCTGCTAAAAACCACCCAAAGTACCCATAAAATATCCAGAAACCATGATTTATCATTAAAAATCATACCTTGATCATAACCCCAAACTCAATAAACACCAAATCCCCTAATCCCATATCCTCAATTAAACCCTAAATACAAATCTAAAACAGTGAATTGGACCCCCAACCCTTAAACCTTTCACCCTTTTGAGAAATCAAATTACTCAAAACAAGATTTCGAAGCGTTTTGAGCACCTTTTTTGTAATATCTAAATGTTACAAAAACGAGTGAATCTTTACCTAATATTGTAGACTGACAATCAAACTATAGGATCACGACCTGCCAAAAACCTCCTCAAAATACCCATAAAATGTCTCGAAATCATGATTTATCATGAAAAATCATACCCTGATCATAACCCCAAACTCAAAAAACACAAAATCCTCTAATCACGTATCCTCAATTAAACCCTATGTAGAAATCTAAAACACTGAATTCTTCACCCAACCCTCAAACCCTTCACCCTGTTGAGAATTCAAATCACACAAAACAAGATTTTCGAAGCATTTTGAGCACCTTTTTCTAATATATAAATGTTACAAAAACGAGTGAATCTTTACCTAATATTGTAGACTAACAATCAAACTATATGATCACGAAAAAACTTACAACTAAAAACCTTTTTTTGCCTGCCAAAAACCTCCTAAAAATACCCAAAAAATGTCCCAAAATCATGATTTATCATTAAATATCATACCCTTCTCATCACCCCAAACTCAATAAACACCAAATCCCCTAATCCCATATCCTCCATTAAACCCTAAATAGAAATCTAAAACACTGAATTGGACCCCCAACCCTCAAACCCTTCACCCTTTAGAGAAATCAAATCACTCAAAACAAGATTTCGAAGCGTTTTGAGCACCTTTTTCTAATATCTAAATGTTTCAAAAACGAGTGAATTTTTACCTAATATTGTAGAATGGCAGTAAAACTATTATATCACGAAAATATATACAACCAAAACCTTCTTCGGCCTGCTAAAATCCTCCCAAAGTACCCATAAAATATCCAGAAACCATGATTTATCATTAAAAATCATACCTTGATCATAACCCCAAACTCAATAAACACCAAATCCCCTAATCCCATATCCTCAATTAAACCCTAAATACAAATCTAAAACACTGAATTGGACCCCCAACCCTTAAACCTTTCACCCTTTTGAGAAATCAAATTACTCAAAACAAGATTTCGAAGCGTTTTGAGCACCTTTTTTGTAATATCGAAATGTTACAAAAACGAGTGAATCTTTACCTAATATTGTAGACTGACAATCAAACTATAGGATCACGACCTGCCAAAAACCTCCTCAAAATACCCATAAAATGTCCCGAAATCATGATTTATCATGAAAAATCATACCCTGATCATAACCCCAAACTCAAAAAACACAAAATCCTCTAATCACGTATCCTCAATTAAACCCTATGTAGAAATCTAAAACACTGAATTGTTCACCCAACCCTCAAACCCTTCACCCTGTTGAGAATTCAAATCACACAAAACAAGATTTTCGAAGCATTTTGAGCACCTTTTTCTAATATATAAATGTTACAAAAACGAGTGAATCTTTACCTAATATTGTAGACTAACAATCAAACTATATGATCACGAAAAAACTTACAACTAAAAACCTTTTTTTGCCTGCCAAAAACCTCCTAAAAATACCCAAAAAATGTCCCAAAATCATGATTTATCATTAAATATCATACCCTGCTCATCACCCCAAACTCAATAAACACCAAATCCCCTAATCCCATATCCTCCATTAAACCCTAAATAGAAATCTAAAACACTGAATTGGACCCCCAACCCTCAAACCCTTCACCCTTTAGAGAAATCAAATCACTCAAAACAAGATTTCGAAGCGTTTTGAGCACCTTTTTCTAATATCTAAATGTTTCAAAAACGAGTGAATTTTTACCTAATATTGTAGAATGGCAGTAAAACTATTATATCACGAAAATATATACAACCAAAACCTTCTTCGGCCTGCTAAAAACAACCCAAAGTACCCATAAAATATCCCGAAACCATGATTTATCATTAAAAATCATACCTTGATCATAACCCCAAACTCAATAAACACCAAATCCCCTAATCCCATATCCTCAATTAAACCCTAAATACAAATCTAAAACACTGAATTGGACCCCCAACCCTTAAACCTTTCACCCTTTTGAGAAATCAAATTACTCAAAACAAGATTTCGAAGCGTTTTGAGCACCTTTTTGTAATATCTAAATGTTACAAAAACGAGTGAATCTTTACCTAATATTGTAGACTGACAATCAAACTATAGGATCACGACCTGCCAAAAACCTCCTCAAAATACCCATAAAATGTCCCGAAATCATGATTTATCATGAAAAATCATACCCTGATCATAACCCCAAACTCAAAAAACACAAAATCCTCTAATCACGTATCCTCAATTAAACCCTATGTAGAAATCTAAAACACTGAATTGTTCACCCAACCCTCAAACCCTTCACCCTGTTGAGAATTCAAATCACACAAAACAAGATTTCGAAGCATTTTGAGCACCTTTTTCTAATATATAAATGTTACAAAAACGAGTGAATCTTTACCTAATATTGTAGACTAACAATCAAACTATATGATCACGAAAAAACTTACAACTAAAAACCTTTTTTTGCCTGCCAAAAACCTCCTCAAAATACCCAAAAAATGTCCCAAAATCATGATTTATCATTAAATATCATACCCTGCTCATCACCCCAAACTCAATAAACACCAAATCCCCTAATCCTATATCCTTCATTAAACCCTAAATAGAAATCTAAAACACTGAATTGGACCCCCAACCCTCAAACCCTTCACCCTTTAGAGAAATCAAATCACTCAAAAACAAGAATTCAAAGCGTTTTGAGCACATTTTTCTGATATCTAAATGTTACAAAAACGAGTGAATCTTTACCTAATATTGTAGACTGACAATCAAACTATAGGATCACGAAAAAAGTTACAACTAAAAACCTTTCTTTGGCCTGCCAAAAACCTCCTCAAAATACCCATAAAATGTCCCGAAACTATGACTTATCATTAAAAATCATACCCTGATCATCACCACAATCTTAAAAAACACCAATTCCTCTAATCATAGAACCTCAATTTAACCCTAAATAGAAATCTAAAACACTAAGTTGGACCCCCGACCCTCAAACCCCTCACCCTTTTGAGAAATAAAATCACTCAAAACAAGATTTCGAAGCGTTTTGAGCACCTTTTTCTAATATCTAAATGTTTCAAAAACGAGTGAATTTTTACCTAATATTGTAGATTGGAAATAAAACTATTATATCAAGAAAATATATACAACCAAAACCTTCTTCGGCCTGCTAAAAACCACCCAAAGTACCCATAAAATATCCCGAAACCATGATTTATCATTAAAAATCATACCTTGATCATAACCCCAAACTGAATAAACACCAAATCCCTTAATCCCATATCCCCAATTAAACCCTAAATACAAATCTAAAACACTGAATTGGACCCCCAACCCTTAAACCCTTAACCCTTTTGAGAAATCAAATTACTCAAAACAAGATTTCGAAGCGTTTTGAGCACCTTTTTGTAATATCTAAATGTTACAAAAACGAGTGAATCTTTACCTAATATTGTAGACTGACAATCAAACTATAGGATCACGAAAAAATTTACAACTAAAAACCTTCTTTGACCTGCCAAAAACCTCCTCAAAATACCCATAAAATGTCCCGAAATCATGATTTATCATGAAAAATCATACCCTGATCATAACACCAAACTCAAAAAACACCAAATCCTCTAATCCCTTATCCTCAATTAAACCCTATATAGAAATCTAAAACACTGAATTGTTCACCCAACCCTCAGACCCTTCACCCTGTTGAGAATTCAAATCACACAAAACAAGATTTCGAAGTATTTTGAGCACCTTTTCTAATATCTAAATGTTAAAAAAACGAGTGAATCTTTACCTAATATTGTAGACTAACAATCAAACAATATGATCACGAAAAAAGTTACAATTAAAAACCTTCTTTGGCCTGCCAAAAACCTCCTAAAAAGACCCATAAAATGTCCCAAAATCATGATTTATCATTAAATATCATACCCTTATCATCACCCCAAACTCAAAAAACACCAAATCCTCTAATCATAGAACTTCAATTTAACCCTAAATAGAAATCTAAAACACTAAGTTGGACCCCCGACCCTCAAACCCCTCACCCTTTTGAGAAATAAAATCACTCAAAACAAGATTTCGAAGCGTTTTGAGCACCTATTTCTAATATCTAAATGTTTCAAAAACGAGTAAATTTTTACCTAATTTTGTAGACTGGCAATAAAACTATTGTATCACGAAAATGTATACAACCAAAACCTTCTTTGGCGTGCTGAAAACCACCCCAAAGTACCCATAAAATATCCCGATACCATGATTTATCATTAAAAATCTTACCCTGCTCATCACCCCAACCTCAATAAACACCAAATCCCCTAATCCCATATCCTCCATTAAACTCTAAATAGAAATCTAAAACACTGAATTGGACCCCCAACCCTCAAACCCTTCACCCTTTTGAGAAATCAAATCACTCAAAACAAGAATTTGAAGCATTTTGAGCACATTTTTCTAATATCTAAATGTTACAAAAACGAGTGAATCTTTACCTAATATTGTAGACTGACAATCAAACTATAGGATCACGAAAAAAGTTACAACTAAAAACCTTCTTTGGCCTGCCAAAAACTTTCTCAAAATACCCATTAAAATGTCCCGAAACTATGATTTATCATTAAAAGTCATACCCTGATCATCACCCCAAACTCAAAAAACACCAAATCCTCTAATCCCATATCCTCAATTAAACCCTATATAGAAATCTTAAACACTGAATTGGACACCGAACCCTCAAACCCTTCACCCTTTCGAGAATTCAAATCACTCAAAACAAGATTTTGAAGCATTTTGAGCACCTTTTTCTAAAATCTAAATGTTACAAAAACGAGTGAATCTTTACCTAATATTGTAGACTGACAATCAAACTATAGGATCACGAAAAAAGTTACAACTAAAAACCTTCTTTGGCCTGCCAAAAACCTCCTCAAAATACCCATAAAATGTTCCGAAACTATGATTTATCATTAAAAATCATACCCTGATCATCACCACAATCTTAAAAAACACCAAATCCTCTAATCATAGAACCTCAATTTAACCCTAAATAGAAATCTAAAACACGAAGTTGGACCCCCGACCCTCAAACCCCTCACCCTTTTGAGAAATAAAATCACTCAAAACAAGATTTCGAAGCGTTTTGAGCACCTTTTTCTAATATCTAAATGTTTCAAAAACGAGTGAATTTTTACCTAATATTGTAGAATGGCAATAAAACTATTATATCACGAAAATATATACAACCAAAACCTTCTTCGGCCTGCTAAAAACCACCCAAAGTACCCATAAAATATCCCGAAACCATGATTTATCTTTAAAAATCATACCTTGATCATAACCCCAAACTCAATAAACACCAAATCCCCTAATCCCATATCCTCAATTAAACCCTAAATACAAATCTAAAACACTTAATTGGACCCCCAACCCTTAAACCTTTCACCCTTTTGAGAAATCAAATTGCTCAAAAACAAGATTTCGAAGCGTTTTGAGCACCTTTTTGTAATATCTAAATGTTACAAAAACGAGTGAATCTTTACCTAATATTGTAGACTGACAATCAAACTATAGGATCACCAAAAAAGTTAAAACTAAAAACCTTTCTTTGGCCTGCCAAAAACCTCCTCAAAATACCCATAAAATGTCCCGAAACTATGACTTATCATTAAAAATCATACCCTGATCATCACCACAATCTTAAAAAACACCAATTCCTCTAATCATAGAACCTCAATTTAACCCTAAATAGAAATCTAAAACACTAAGTTGGACCCCCGACCCTCAAACCCCTCACCCTTTTGAGAAATAAAATCACTCAAAACAAGATTTCGAAGCGTTTTGAGCACCTTTTTCTAATATCTAAATGTTTCAAAAACGAGTGAATTTTTACCTAATATTGTAGATTGGAAATAAAACTATTATATCAAGAAAATATATACAACCAAAACCTTCTTCGGCCTGCTAAAAACCACCCAAAGTACCCATAAAATATCCCGAAACCATGATTTATCATTAAAAACCATACCTTGATCATAACCCCAAACTGAATAAACACCAAATCCCTTAATCCCATATCCCCAATTAAACCCTAAATACAAATCTAAAACACTGAATTGGACCCCCAACCCTTAAACCCTTAACCCTTTTGAGAAATCAAATTACTCAAAACAAGATTTCGAAGCGTTTTGAGCACCTTTTTGTAATATCTAAATGTTACAAAAACGAGTGAATCTTTACCTAATATTGTAGACTGACAATCAAACTATAGGATCACGAAAAAAGTTACAACTAAAAACCTTCTTTGACCTGCCAAAAACCTCCTCAAAATACCCATAAAATGTCCCGAAATCATGATTTATCATGAAAAATCATACCCTGATCATAACACCAAACTCAAAAAACACCAAATCCTCTAATCCCATATCCTCAATTAAACCCTATATAGAAATCTAAAACACTGAATTGTTCACCCAACCCTCAGACCCTTCACCCTGTTGAGAATTCAAATCACACAAAACAAGATTTCGAAGTATTTTGAGCACCTTTTCTAATATCTAAATGTTAAAAAAACGAGTGAATCTTTACCTAATATTGTAGACTAACAATCAAACTATATGATCACGAAAAAAGTTACAATTAAAAACCTTCTTTGGCCTGCCAAAAACCTCCTCAAAAGACCCAGAAAATGTCCCAAAATCATGATTTATCATTAAATATCATACCCTTATCATCACCCCAAACTCAAAAAACACCAAATCCTCTAATCATAGAACTTCAATTTAACCCTAAATAGAAATCTAAAACACTAAGTTGGACCCCCGACCCTCTAACCCCTCACCCTTTTGAGAAATAAAATCACCCAAAACAAGATTTCGAAGCGTTTTGAACACCTATTTCTAATATCTAAATGTTTCAAAAACGAGTAAATTTTTACCTAATTTTGTAGACTGGCAATAAAACTATTGTATCACGAAAATGTATACAACCAAAACCTTCTTTGGCGTGCTGAAAACCACCCCAAAGTACCCATAAAATATCCCGATACCATGATTTATCATTAAAAATCTTACCCTGCTCATCACCCCAACCTAGATAAACACCAAATCCCCTAATCCCATATCCTCCATTAAACTCTAAATAGAAATCTAAAACACTGAATTGGACCCCCAACCCTCAAACCCTTCACCCTTTTGAGAAATCAAATCACTCAAAACAAGAATTTGAAGCATTTTGAGCATATTTTTTTAATATCTAAATGTTACAAAAACGAGTGAATCTTTACCTAATATTGTAGACTGACAATCAAACTATAGGATCACGAAAAAAGTTACAACTAAAAACCTTCTTTGGCCTGCCAAAAACTTTCTCAAAATACCCATTAAAATGTCCCGAAACTATGATTTATCATTAAAAGTCATACCCTGATCATCACCCCAAACTCAAAAAACACCAAATCCTCTAATCCCATATCCTCAATTAAACCCTATATAGAAATCTTAAACACTGAATTGGACACCGAACCCTCAAACCCTTCACCCTTTCGAGAATTCAAATCACTCAAAACAAGATTTTGAAGCATTTTGAGCACCTTTTTCTAATATCTAAATGTTACAAAAACGAGTGAATCTTTACCTAATATTGTAGACTGACAATCAAACTATAGGATCACGAAAAAAGTTACAACTAAAAACCTTCTTTGGCCTGCCAAAAACCTCCTCAAAATACCCATAAAATGTCCCGAAACTATGATTTATCATTAAAAATCATACCCTGATCATCACCACAATCTCAAAAAACACCAAATCCTCTAATCATAGAACCTCAATTTAACCCTAAATAGAAATCTAAAACACGAAGTTGGACCCCCGACCCTCAAACCCCTCACCCTTTTGAGAAATAAAATCACTCAAAACAAGATTTCGAAGCGTTTTGAGCACCTTTTTCTAATATCTAAATGTTTCAAAAACGAGTGAATTTTTACCTAATATTGTAGAATGGCAATAAAACTATTATATCACGAAAATATATACAACCAAAACCTTCTTCGGCCTGCTAAAAACCACCCAAAGTACCCATAAAATATCCCGAAACCATGATTTATCTTTAAAAATCATACCTTGATCATAACCCCAAACTCAATAAACACCAAATCCCCTAATCCCATATCCTCAATTAAACCCTAAATACAAATCTAAAACACTGAATTGGACCCCCAACCCTTAAACCTTTCACCCTTTTGAGAAATCAAATTACTCAAAAACAAGATTTCGAAGCGTTTTGAGCACCTTTTTGTAATATCTAAATGTTACAAAAACGAGTGAATCTTTACCTAATATTGTAGACTGACAATCAAACTATAGGATCACGAAAAAAGTTACAACTAAAAACCTTTCTTTGGCCTGCCAAAAACCTCCTCAAAATACCCAAAAAATGTCCCGAAACTATGACTTATCATTAAAAATCATACCCTGATCATCACCACAATCTTAAAAAACACCAATTCCTCTAATCATAGAACCTCAATTTAACCCTAAATAGAAATCTAAAACACTAAGTTGGACCCCCGACCCTCAAACCCCTCACCCTTTTGAGAAATAAAATCACTCAAAACAAGATTTCGAAGCGTTTTGAGCACCTTTTTATAATATCTAAATGTTTCAAAAACGAGTGAATTTTTAGCTAATATTGTAGATTGGAAATAAAACTATTATATCAAGAAAATATATACAACCAAAACCTTCTTCGGCCTGCTAAAAACCACCCAAAGTACCCATAAAATATCCCGAAACCATGATTTATCATTAAAAATCATACCTTGATCATAACCCCAAACTGAATAAACACCAAATCCCTTAATCCCATATCCCCAATTAAACCCTAAATACAAATCTAAAACACTGAATTGGACCCCCAACCCTTAAACCCTTAACCCTTTTGAGAAATCAAATTACTCAAAACAAGATTTCGAAGCGTTTTGAGCACCTTTTTGTAATATCTAAATGTTACAAAAACGAGTGAATCTTTACCTAATATTGTAGACTGACAATCAAACTATAGGATCACGAAAAAAGTTACAACTAAAAACCTTCTTTGACCTGCCAAAAACCTCCTCAAAATACCCATAAAATGTCCCGAAATCATGATTTATCATGAAAAATCATACCCTGATCATAACACCAAACTCAAAAAACACCAAATCCTCTAATCCCATATCCTCAATTAAACCCTATATAGAAATCTAAAACACTGAATTGTTCACCCAACCCTCAGACCCTTCACCCTGTTGAGAATTCAAATCACACAAAACAAGATTTCGAAGTATTTTGAGCACCTTTTCTAATATCTAAATGTTAAAAAAACGAGTGAATCTTTACCTAATATTGTAGACTAACAATCAAACTATATGATCACGAAAAAAGTTACAATTAAAAACCTTCTTTGGCCTGCCAAAAACCTCCTCAAAAGACCCAGAAAATGTCCCAAAATCATGATTTATCATTAAATATCATACCCTTATCATCACCCCAAACTCAAAAAACACCAAATCCTCTAATCATAGAACTTCAATTTAACCCTAAATAGAAATCTAAAACACTAAGTTGGACCCCCGACCCTCTAACCCCTCACCCTTTTGAGAAATAAAATCACCCAAAACAAGATTTCGAAGCGTTTTGAACACCTATTTCTAATATCTAAATGTTTCAAAAACGAGTAAATTTTTACCTAATTTTGTAGACTGGCAATAAAACTATTGTATCACGAAAATGTATACAACCAAAACCTTCTTTGGCGTGCTGAAAACCACCCCAAAGTACCCATAAAATATCCCGATACCATGATTTATCATTAAAAATCTTACCCTGCTCATCACCCCAACCTAGATAAACACCAAATCCCCTAATCCCATATCCTCCATTAAACTCTAAATAGAAATCTAAAACACTGAATTGGACCCCCAACCCTCAAACCCTTCACCCTTTTGAGAAATCAAATCACTCAAAACAAGAATTTGAAGCATTTTGAGCATATTTTTTTAATATCTAAATGTTACAAAAACGAGTGAATCTTTACCTAATATTGTAGACTGACAATCAAACTATAGGATCACGAAAAAAGTTACAACTAAAAACCTTCTTTGGCCTGCCAAAAACTTTCTCAAAATACCCATTAAAATGTCCCGAAACTATGATTTATCATTAAAAGTCATACCCTGATCATCACCCCAAACTCAAAAAACACCAAATCCTCTAATCCCATATCCTCAATTAAACCCTATATAGAAATCTTAAACACTGAATTGGACACCGAACCCTCAAACCCTTCACCCTTTCGAGAATTCAAATCACTCAAAACAAGATTTTGAAGCATTTTGAGCACCTTTTTCTAATATCTAAATGTTACAAAAACGAGTGAATCTTTACCTAATATTGTAGACTGACAATCAAACTATAGGATCACGAAAAAAGTTACAACTAAAAACCTTCTTTGGCCTGCCAAAAACCTCCTCAAAATACCCATAAAATGTCCCGAAACTATGATTTATCATTAAAAATCATACCCTGATCATCACCACAATCTCAAAAAACACCAAATCCTCTAATCATAGAACCTCAATTTAACCCTAAATAGAAATCTAAAACACGAAGTTGGACCCCCGACCCTCAAACCCCTCACCCTTTTGAGAAATAAAATCACTCAAAACAAGATTTCGAAGCGTTTTGAGCACCTTTTTCTAATATCTAAATGTTTCAAAAACGAGTGAATTTTTACCTAATATTGTAGAATGGCAATAAAACTATTATATCACGAAAATATATACAACCAAAACCTTCTTCGGCCTGCTAAAAACCACCCAAAGTACCCATAAAATATCCCGAAACCATGATTTATCTTTAAAAATCATACCTTGATCATAACCCCAAACTCAATAAACACCAAATCCCCTAATCCCATATCCTCAATTAAACCCTAAATACAAATCTAAAACACTGAATTGGACCCCCAACCCTTAAACCTTTCACCCTTTTGAGAAATCAAATTACTCAAAAACAAGATTTCGAAGCGTTTTGAGCACCTTTTTGTAATATCTAAATGTTACAAAAACGAGTGAATCTTTACCTAATATTGTAGACTGACAATCAAACTATAGGATCACGAAAAAAGTTGCAACTAAAAACCTTCTTTGACCTGCCAAAAACCTCCTCAAAATACCCAAAAAATGTCCCAAAATAATGATTTATCATTAAATATCATACCCTGTTCATCACCCCAAACTCAATAAACACCAAATCCCCTAATCCCATATCCTCCATTAAACCCTAAATAGAAATCTAAAACACTGAATTGGACCCCAACCCTCAAACCCTTCACCCTTTTGAGAAATCAAATCACTCAAAACAAGAATTCGAAGCGTTTTGAGCACATTTTTCTGATATCTAAATGTTACAAAAACGAGTGAATCTTTACCTAATATTGTAGACTGACAATCAAACTATAGGATCACGAAAAAAGTTACAACTAAAAACCTTTCTTTGGCCTGCCAAAAACCTCCTCAAAATACCCATAAAATGTCCTGAAACTATGACTTATCATTAAAAATCATACCCTGATCATCACCACAATCTCAAAAAACACCAATTACTCTAATCATAGAACCTCAATTTAACCCTAAATAGAAATCTAAAACACTAAGTTGGACCCCCGACCCTCAAACCCCTCACCCTTTTGAGAAATAAAATCACTCAAAACAAGATTTCGAAGCGTTTTGAGCACCTTTTTTCTAATATCTAAATGTTTCAAAAACGAGTGAATTTTTACCTAATATTGTAGATTGGCAATAAAACTATTATATCAAGAAAATATATACAACCAAAACCTTCTTCGGCCTGCTAAAAACCACCCAAAGTACCCATAAAATATCCCGAAACCATGATTTATCATTAAAAATCATACCTTGATCATAACCCCAAACTGAATAAACACCAAATCCCTTCATCCCATATCCCCTATTAAACCCTAAATACAAATCTAAAACACTGAATTGGACCCCCAACCCTTAAACCCTTCACCTTTTTGAGAAATCAAATTACTCAAAACAAGATTTCGAAGCATATTGAGCACCTTTTTGTAATATCTAAATGTTACAAAAACGAGTGAATCTTTACCTAATATTGTAGACTGACAATCAAACTATAGGATCACGAAAAAAGTTACAAGTAAAAACCTTCTTTGACCTGCCAAAAACCTCCTCAAAATACCCATAAAATGTCCCGAAATCATGATTTATCATGAAAAATCATACCCGATCATAACACCAAACTCAAAAAACACCAAATCCTCTAATCCCATATCCTCAATTAAACCCTATATAGAAATCTAAAACACTGAATTGTTCACCCAACCCTCAGACCCTTCACCCTGTTGAGAATTCAAATCACACAAAACAAGATTTCGAAGTATTTTGAGCACCTTTTTGTAATATCTAAATGCTACAAAAACGAGTGAATCTTTACCTAATATTGTAGACTAACAATCAAACTATATGATCACGAAAAAAGTTACAATTAAAAACCTTCTTTGGCCTGCCAAAAACCTCCTCAAAAGACCCATAAAATGTCCCAAAATCATGATTTATCATTAAATATCATACCCTTATCATCACCCCAAACTCAAAAAACACCAAATCCTCTAATCATAGAACTTCAATTTAACCCTACATAGAAATCTAAAACACTAAGTTGGACCCCCGACCCTCAAACCCCTCACCCTTTTGAGAAATAAAATCACTCAAAACAAGATTTCGAAGCGTTTTGAGCACCTATTTCTAATACCTAAATGTTTCAAAAACGAGTAAATTTTTACCTAATTTTGTAAACTGGCAATAAAACTATTGTATCACGAAAATGTATACAACCAAAACCTTCTTTGGCCTGCTGAAAACCACCCCAAAGTACCCATAAAATATCCCGATACCATGATTTATCATTAAAAATCATACCCTGCTCATCACCCCAAACTCAATAAACACCAAATCCCCTAATCCCATATCCTCCATTAAACTCTAAATAGAAATCTAAAACACTGAATTGGACCCCCAACCCTCAAACCCTTCACCCTTTTGAGAAATCAAATCACTCAAAACAAGAATTGGAAGCATTTTGAGCACATTTTTCTAATATCTAAATGTTACAAAAACGAGTGAATCTTTACCTAATATTGTAGACTGACAATCAAACTATAGGATCACGAAAAAAGTTACAACTAAAAATCTTCTTTGGCCTGCCAAAAACTTTCTCAAAATGCCCATTAAAATGTCCCGAAACTATGATTTATCATTAGAAATCATACCCTGATCATCACCCCAAACTCAAAAAAGACCAAATCCTCTAATCCCATATCCTCAATTAAACCCAATATAGAAATCTTAAACACTGTATTGGACACCCAACCCTCAAACCCTTTACCCTTTCGAGAATTCAAATCACTCAAAACAAGATTTTGAAGCATTTTGAGCACCTTTTTCTAATATCTAAATGTTACAAAAACGAGTGAATCTTTACCTAATATTGTAGACTGACAATCAAACTATAGGATCACGAAAAAAGTTACAACTAAAAACCTTCTTTGGCCTGCCAAAAACCTCCTCAAAATACCCATAAAATGTCCCGAAACTATGATTTATCATTAAAAATCATACCCTGATCATCACCACAATCTCAAAAAACACCAAATCCTCTAATCATAGAACCTCAATTTAACCCTAAATAGAAATCTAAAACACGAAGTTGGACCCCCGACCCTCAAACCCCTCACCCTTTTGAGAAATAAAATCACTCAAAACAAGATTTCGAAGCGTTTTGAGCACCTTTTTCTAATATCTAAATGTTTCAAAAACAAGTGAATTTTTACCTAATATTGTAGAATGGCAATAAAACTATTATATCACGAAAATATATGCAACCAAAACCTTCTTCGGCCTGCTAAAAACCACCCAAAGTACCCATAAAATATCCCGAAACCATGATTTATCATTAAAAATCATACCTTGATCATAACCCCAAACTCAATAAACACCAAATCCCCTAATCCCATATCCTCAATTAAACCCTAAATACAAATCTAAAACACTGAATTGGACCCCCAACCCTTAAACCTTTCATCCTTTTGAGAAATCAAATTACTCAAAACAAGATTTCGAAGCGTTTTGGGCACCTTTTTGTAATATCTAAATGTTACAAAAACGAGTGAATCTTTACCTAATATTGTAGACTGACAATCAAACTATAGGATCACGAAAAAAGTTGCAACCAAAAACCTTCTTTGACCTGCCAAAAACCTCCTCAAAATACCCATAAAATGTCCTGAAATCATGATTTATCATGAAAAATCATACCCTGATCATAACCCCAAACTCAAAAAACACCAAATCCTCTAATCCCGTATCCTCAATTAAACCCTATATAGAAATCTAAAACACTGAATTGTTCACCCAACCCTCAAACCCTTCACCCTGTTGAGAATTCAAATCACACAAAACAAGATTTCGAAGCATTTTGAGCACCTTTTTCTAATATCTAAATGTTACAAAAACGAGTGAATCTTTACCTAATATTGTAGACTAACAATCAAACTATATGATCACGAAAAAACTTACAACTAAAAACCTTCTTTGGCCTGCCAAAAACCTCCTCAAAATACCCATAAAATGTCCCAAAATCATGATTTATCATTAAATATCATACCCTGCTCATCACCCCAAACTCAATAAACACCAAATCCCCTAATCCCATATCCTCCATTAAACCCTAAATAGAAATCTAAAACACTGAATTGGACCCCCAACCCTCAAACCCTTCACCCTTTTGAGAAATCAAATCACTCAAAACAAGAATTCGAAGCGTTTTGAGCACATTTTTCTGATATCTAAATGTTACAAAAACGAGTGAATCTTTACCTAATATTGTAGACTGACAATCAAACTATAGGATCACGAAAAAAGTTACAACTAAAAACCTTTCTTTGGCCTGCCAAAAACCTCCTCAAAATACCCATAAAATGTCCCGAAACTATGACTTATCATTAAAAATTATACCCTGATCATCACCACAATCTCAAAAAACACCAATTCCTCTAATCATAGAACCTCAATTTAACCTAAATAGAAATCTAAAACACTAAGTTGGACCCCCGACCCTCAAACCCCTCACCCTTTTGAGAAATAAAATCACTCAAAACAAGATTTCGAAGCGTTTTGAGCACCTTTTTCTAATATCTAAATGTTTCAAAAACGAGTGAATTTTTACCTAATATTGTAGATTGGCAATAAAACTATTATATCAAGAAAATATATACAACCAAAACCTTCTTCGGCCTGCTAAAAACCACCCAAAGTACCCATAAAATATCCCGAAACCATGATTTATCATTAAAAATCATACCTTGATCATAACCCCAAACTGAATAAACAACCAAATCCCTTAATCCCATATCCCCAATTAAACCCTAAATACAAATCTAAAACACTGAATTGGACCCCCAACCCTTAAACCCTTCACCCTTTTGAGAAATCAAATTACTCAAAACAAGATTTCAAAGCGTTTTGAGCACCTTTTTGTAATATCTAAATGTTACAAAAACGAGTGAATCTTAACCTAATATTGTAGACTGACAATCAAACTATAGGATCACGAAAAAAGTTACAACTAAAAACCTTCTTTGACTTGCCAAAAACCTCCTCAAAATACCCATAAAATGTCCCGAAATCATGATTTATCATGAAAAATCATACCCTGATCATAACACCAAACTCAAAAACACCAAATCCTCTAATCCCATATCCTCAATTAAACCCTATATAGAAATCTAAAACACTGAATTGTTCACCCAACCCTCAGACCCTTCACCCTGTTGAGAATTCAAATCACACAAAACAAGATTTCGAAGTATTTTGAGCACCTTTTTCTAATATCTAAATGTTACAAAAACGAGTGAATCTTTACCTAATATTGTAGACTAACAATCAAACTATATGATCACGAAAAAAGTTACAATTAAAAACCTTCTTTGGCCAGCAAAAACCTCCTCAAAAGACCCATAAAATGTCCCAAAATCATGATTTATCATTAAATATCATACCCTTATCATCACCCCAAACTCAAAAAACACCAAATCCTCTAATCATAGAACTTCAATTTAACCCTACATAGAAATCTAAAACACTAAGTTGGACCCCCGACCCTCAAACCCCTCACCCTTTTGAGAAATAAAATCACTCAAAACAAGATTTCGAAGCGTTTTGAGCACCTATTTCTAATATCTAAATGTTTCAAAAACGAGTAAATTTTTACCTAATTTTTTAGACTGGCAATAAAACTATTGTATCACAAAAATGTATACAACCAAAACCTTCTTTGGCCTGCTGAAAACCACCCCAAAGTACCCATAAAATATCCCGATACCATGATTTATCATTAAAAATCATACCCTAATCATCACCCCAAACTCAATAAACACCAAATCCCCTAATCCCATATCCTCAATTAAACCCTAAAGAGAAATCTAAAACACTGAATTGGACCCCAACCCTCAAACCCTTCACCCTTTTGAGAAATCAAATCACTCAAAACAAGATTTCGAAGCGTTTTGAGCACCTTTTTGTAATATCTAAATGTTACAAAAACAAGTGAATCTTTACCTAATATTGTTGACTGACAATCAAACTATAGGATCACGAAAAAATTTAAAACTAAAAACCTTCTATGGCCTGCCAAAAACCTCCTCAGAATACCCATAAAATGTCCCGAAACTATGATTTATCATTAAAAATTGTTATGACAAACCCCCTGCGGAAACAAGCTCAGATACCAGTTTGTTATGATCTGGACTTAGCTTAGAACGATGATAACGATGAAAAACAAGAACACAAGAAACACCCGATATAACGTGGTTCAATAGTGATTAGCTAGCTACCTCCACGACCCAAAAAGCCATGTTTATTAGAGAGAAACGCTACGAATACAATCCACACTATGGCCAAAGGCCATAGTGACAACCCAAAATGTTTAGGCACAAGCTAGGTCCCTTATATAGACATATAGGACCGACTTAGTGCCCAAGACATCCCAAAAACGACTATAGAACAAATAAGGAAACAACCCAAAAGCTGCCAAAGTTGGACCCCCAATTTGTTTCCTAAATCTCTTAGCCGCCTTTGACACTACTAGAAATATTAGCAAAAGCGTCATTAGATTAATGCGGTATTTGCTAAAATTAATGCTGTATTTAGCAAAAACAGCATTAATTGCAGCATTAATACTAATGCTGCATTTGCCAGTGCTGTTTTTTGAATTGCAGCATTAAGCTAATGCTGCTAGCAAAAACAGCATTACTTGCAGCATTAACTAATGCTGCATAGTTCTAGTCACACCTGCAGCATTTACACAATAATGCTGCATTTTCGAATCAAATTGCAGCATTATTGGACATTAATGCTGCATTTTTACACTTCATTATGCAGCATTATTCTTGATTAATGCTGCAATTTTTCTTCCTCTCTTTGTTTGTTTTGTGTTTTTTCCTCTGTTTGTTTGTTTTGTGTTTGTTTGTTTTTTTTTTCAAAGTTCCCGTGTTCATCTTTTATCTTTCCTTTTCATCTTCTTCAACTTGTTCAACAACATCAAGATATAGCAAAAACAGAGCAATTACAGTTTACAGAACATAAATTTGTTCAACTCGTTCATCCTTCATCCCATAACATATCATTTCCAGAACCATCACAAATTACAGTTTCTAGATCACATAAATTTGTACAATAACTATTTTTCATTATCAACAGCTAAAACAACTATTTTTTCATCTCAGGAGATGAAGGAAAAAAAATCATACCTATATGTTATTTTTACAATCACTGCCATTACAACACATCTACAAAAACATTACAATACAATCACTGAGGAAGAACAGAAGAAGAACGCCGCCTCTAAAACCGCTGCTTCGCCACCAGATCTGGGAACCTTCATCCTCCATCTCCTTCGTTCTTCATCCACCCTGCAATAGAAAGAGATCCAAGAGAGAGAGAGAGAGATAAGGACGGAGAGAGGGAACAAACAATCAAATTGAACAATAACCTGCAAATCGAAGATTATTTCACACATCAGGAACAAAACTTCACATACAATCAAATTCAGCCCAAGGAACAAACTACTGAGCCTATTAGGCCGCATCAACGAATCTAAACAAAGCCCCACTCTTACCAGAGAACGATACACGATTCATTTCATCGAACTGTCACTCTCTCTCTCTCTCAGAGCTCACAACAATGGCGGACCACAATCTCGCCTATCTCTCACACACCAGATCAGAGAGAGAGAGAGAGAGATTCGTAGGGAGAGAGAGAGAGAGACTCACCGTTTGGTTCGGATCTGGCAGACGCCGACGGTTCGGCGGTGGCGGTCGTTGGCGGTGGAAGAGACCGAGACAGAGAGAGAGAGAGAGAGCGGAAGATGCCGACGGGAGGTCCCGAGACAGAGACAGAGACAGAGCCGCCGCAACTACCTCTGTCGCCGCCGGATCTGGAGATCCATCGCCAAATCGCCACCGTCTCTCGGATCAGGTCCTTCTCATCGGCCAAATCGCCAAATCGCCGCCGGATCTGGACGACGAAGGAGGTGCCGACGAAAGACACGACGGCGTCCTTCTCCTCTCTCTTCGACGGCGGCTTCCGCGGCATCACAGACGTCCATGGCGACCTCCACCAGCAGCACAACGTCCTTCTCTCTCTCTCTCTCTCTCTCTCTCTGTGTGTGTGTGTGTGAGAGTAATGGGGGCTGCTGTGTTAGGGTGTGGGTTGTTGTTAGGGTTTTGTATTGGTAAAATTTGGTTAATTTTGAATTCCCCCAAATGTTTAGTGAAATTTTGAATTCCCCCCAAAAGGTTTGAGATAGCAGCATTACTTTTTGTAATGCTGCAATACTAAGCTTTTTTTTTTTTTTTTTTTTTTTTGTAAAAAACAGCATTAATGTGGTTAATGCTGCAAATGATTTTTTTTTTCAACTTTTTGTATTGCAGCGTTAGTTTGTTAATGCTGCAAAGTAAAAAAGTAGATTTGTGAAAAAGCAGCATTAATGTGATTAATGCTGCAATTTGTATGAACATTGCAGCATTAATGGATTAATGCTGCAATTTTTACCAAAAATTGCAGCATTATTCAATTAATGCTGCAATTTTTACCAAAAATTGCAGCATTATTGGATTAATGCTGCAATATTACAGCATTTGCTTTGCAACATTAATATTAATGCTGCTTTAGGGTACCAATTACCGCATTTGTTCAAATGCTGCAAAAAAAATGTAGTATTTGCTAATATTTCTAGTAGTGTGACTTTTGTCGCCTTTGAATTCAAGTCATATTCAACAAATCTCCACCTTGACTTGAATCATCTCAGCAACCCGAACTTGAACCGATGCTTCTCTCCAATAACCTCAAATTCACAAGTTGTTCCATCTTCACCGAGATCCACAACGAGTGCCCCCAGCGATGCTCCAACCCCCGTCTAGTTCCTGCAATCGAACCCTATCGACGCTCCAACTACGGCTGAGTTCCGGCAATCGAATCTCCTGTTTGTTGTTCCAACTCCCACTGAGTTCCTACAACAAAATCGTTTATTGTTCCGACTCCCACCGAGTCTCTACAACAAACCCCCTTCTTGTTGTTCCAACTCCCCCCGAGTTCCTACAACAAGTTTTTTTGTTGTTCCGACTCCCACCGAGTCCCTACAACAAACCCCCCAGCACGTTGCTCCAATTCCCGCTGAATTCTTGCAACGTTTTGCAAAATTGCTCCAATTCCCACCGAATTCCTGCAAAATCACCCCCTTGCGCGCATCATACGCGCCACGCCCTACACGTGTCGTGTCCCTCGTCAGAGACTCCTCCATGCCAAATTCGCCTCCTCGTCAAGAGCACAGATTCCATGCCCCCCAACGGGGCTTAGAGAACTAGACCATCCTCCGAAGAACCCTCCACCTGCAGCCAAACCTGGAGATCCTGAGTTCATCCTTCGTCCACCGGTGTCTCTATTCTCTACCGTTTGAACAGACGTCACCGTAGCTTCCCTTGGCCGCCATATCGTGCCGGAACTCTGACTGTCTGAACCCCCATACGCAGCCCTCTGCCGCGTCCCCTCTTGCTGAGACTAAAACTCAGCGGTGGTGGTTGTATAAGCCCCCTCTTTATGTTCCGCCAATGGCAACCACAGGCCTTGCTGCTTCAACAAAGCACGTACCTTGATCTGCCATAAGCTGAAGTTGTTTCTCCCCGTGAACTTGTCAATCTTGGTCATCCCCCGGTCATCTTCTCTACATCTCCTTTACCAGATCCGTAACCTCCGAATGCGTGCTCCACCTTGATCGCGAAACCCTAGCTATGAATTTCACGGATTATGAAACCCTAGCCCTATAGCTCCACCTTGATCTTGGAACACCGCAAACTAGCTCTAAGCTCCCCCTGAATCGTTGAACCTGGCTCTGATACCAGTTTGTTATGACAAAACCCCTGCAGAAACAAGCTCTGATACCAGTTTGTTATGATCTGGACCTAGCTTAGAACGATGATAACGATGAAAAACAAGAACACAAGAAACATCCGATATAACGTGGTTCACTAGTGATTAGCTAGCTACCTCCACGACCTGAAAACCCATGTTTATTAGAGAGAAACGCCACAAATACAATCCACACTATGGCCAAAGGCCGTAGTGACAACCCACAATGTTTAAGAACAAGCTAGGTCCCTTATATAGACATATAGGACCAACTTAGTGCCCAAGACATCCCAAAAACGAATATAAACAAATAAGGAAACAACCCAAAAACTGCAAAATTTGGACCCCCAATTTGTTTCCTAAATCTCTTAGCCGCGTTTGACTTTTGTCGCCTTTGAATTCAAGTCATATTCAACAAAAATCATACCCGGATCATCACCCCAATCTCAAAAAACACCAAATCCTCTAATCACATATCCTCAATTAAACCTTATAAAGAAATCTAAAACACTGAATTTGACCCCCAACCCTCAAACCCTTCACCCTTTTGAGAATTCAAATCACTCAAAACAAGATTTCAAAGCATTTTGGATACCTTTTTCTAATATCTAAATATTACCAAACGAGTGAATGTTTACCTAATATTGTAGAATGACAATAAAACTATAGGATCACGAAAAAATTTACAACTAAAAACCTTCTTTGGCCTGCCAAAAACCTCCTCAAAATACCCATAAAATATCCCGAAACCATGATTTATCATTAAAAATCATACGCTGATCATCACCCCAAACTCAATAAACACCAAATCACCTAATCCCATATCCTCAATTAAACCCTAAATAGAAATCTAAAACACTGAATTGGACACCCAACTCTCAAACCCTTCATCCTTTTGAGAAATCAAATCACTCAAAATAAGATTTCGAAGCGTTTTGAGCAGATTTTTCTAATATCTAAATGTTACAAAAACGAGTGAATCTTTACCTAATATTGTAGACTGACAATCAAACTATAGGATCACGAAAAAATTTACAACTAAAAACCTTCTTTTGCCTGCCAAAAACCTCCTCAAAATACCCATAAAATATCCCGAAACCATGATTTATCATTAAAATTCATACCCTGATCATCACCCCAAACTCAATAAACACCAAATCCCCTAATCCCATATCCTCAATTAAACCCTAAATAGAAATTTAAAACACTGAATTGGACCCCCAACTCTCAAACCCTTCACCCTTTTGAAAAATCAAATCATTGAAAACAAGATTTCGAAGCGTTTTGAGCACATTTTTCTAATATCTAAATGTTACAAAAACGAGAGAATCTTTACCTAATATTATAGACTGACAATCAAACTGTAGGATCACGAAAAAAGTTACAACTAAAAACCTTCTTTGGCCTGCCAAAAACCTCCACTAAATACCCATAAAATGTCCTGAAATCATGATTTATCATTAAATATCATACCCTGATCATCACCCCAAACTCAATGAACACAAAATCCCCTAATCCCATATCCTCAATTAAACCCTATATAGAAATCTAAAACACTGAATTGGACACCCAACCCTCAAACCCTTCACCCTTCTGAGAATTCAAATCACTCAAAACAAGATTTTGAAGCATTTTGAGCACTTTTTTCTAATATCTAAATGTTACAAAAACGAGTGAATCTTTACCTAATATTGTAGACTGATGTAGATAGTGCTTTCTGAGCTGACAGATCTTGGCCACGTGGCAACTATCCAGCACACCATATTGTGCTCCACACACACTGGATCACCAGCCGAGCTGATCCATGTGGGGGCTGCGAGACAGAGCCCTCGCATACCACTGCACGGGACTTGTAGGGACTTTGTGGTTTGGAGGCTAGAGTAAGCCCTGTCGCGTGCGAGCCAAGCCCGCGCGCGACCTTTAGTAACTGTTTTGAGAGATTTAGGGCACGAGCTCCATAAACCTGGTCAATCCGGTCAAACCCGGTCAACCTCGTAACGGTTCCGGTATTCGCGCATCACGTGCTGTAACGGTCCCTATATACTCGGACGAACGTGCCATTATGGTTAAGCTAATTAAGCCGCCATTAATGGGCGCATTAACCACACTACAACGGTCACGTTCTCTGCTATATATAGGACGTTACCCTTTCCATACAAAAGAGAACACACTTGCCATACGCGGAAGCTCTGCCAAACCTCTGTCTCTCTCTCAGACATTGCTACTGCCTTACTCTCTCCCTACACACAACCCCACTCTTCCTGTGCGATCCTTGATCCACTACATACGGTGTACACAGAGGTCTCCCCGCCGGAATCTCTTGTGCACATTTTGGTGAACCCGACGTGAACTTACCAACAAAAGCAACCATGTCTCAGGAGGATGATGTCAGCAACAGATCGCCCTCCACCGAAGCACCATCGGGAGACGAGACCCGCCGTACTCCTACGACTCCCGGCGAGACACCGACGCTAGAGTCTTTGGACGCCACTGTTCAGAGTCAGGCGAAAGCTCTCAAGGCTCAGTCTGCGCAACTAGAGCGGATCTTGGCCGTTCTGGGCAACCTTGCGCCAAATCCTTCATCAGCCACCGCTGTCCCTCAAGGAGGAGGAGCCCCTACCGCTCCAGGATTGGGAATGTCAACCACACCTCCCAACTCCAATCTGCAGACTCCACCGGCGACTACGCAGCTGCCTTCGATTCAGGGGTCAACGGCTCAGATGTTGCCTCTTGCTGCTCACACTCCTCAGCCCTCGGCTTTGGCGTCTAACCCAACTCCGCAGTACCCTTTGCCTCCCCCAACGGCGATCTGGGGGAATGCGGGTAGTCAGTATGCTCCCAATCCTCCGACGGCGTATGTGTCGCCCCCGCCGGCGGCAACCCCTCCGTCAACTACCGAGGGGAGCATTCCAGAATGCATGACGTCTCTGTAGAAGCGCGTGGACACTATTCTGGCTCATCAGTCATTCGCGGATACCATTATCCCGAAGTTAGACAACGATCCACCTATTCCAAGAGAGATCTATCTCATGCCTAACCCGGCGGGGTACAAGGCTCCTAAATGGGATAAGTTCGAGGATGTCAATGGAAACGCTCATGAGCATGTCATGCGTTTCATTGATGTCATGGGTCCGTACGGAGCCGATCCCAAGCTGCTGATGCGAGAATTCCCAAAATCTCTAGGGAACGTAGCATACAAATGGTACCGAACATTGGAAGCCGGATCCGTGAAGACCTGGGACGACATGGTCCAGAAGTTCTATACCAAGTTCTTCCAGATGGAAGAAAAGGTGACGATGATCCATCTCTCGCGGATGTATCAGAAGCGCGAGGAGGACGGAATCACTTTCATCAAGAAATTCAGGGCGAAATCCTTGGACTGCAAAGATCCAATGCCCGAAATCCGGCTCGTAGAGATATGCCTGCAATGCATGCGAGATGAATACAAAGGTATGCTCATCAATTTGCAAACACCTACGTTTTCAAAGCTAATCGAATGCACGAAGAACATCGAGCCTATAGTCGAGAGACAGAAAAAGAAGAGCGCTCCGGAGCGACCTTCGAGCGGCACTACTTACAAGATCGGGAGATTTAGCTACAAAAGGGGACGCGAAGCTGAGGTCAATACAGTTTCGCCCCAGAAGCAAGCGAAGGTTGCGAACTTCGATGTACCGCCTCTGCCATGCTCAGTAGAGGAAGCAAGCGACCTCTGCAGACAGTGGCGCAAGGACGGCGTCCTGCCACCACTCGAGAAAACACCCTCCAAGGAAATGGTGAGGGACCCTAAGTGGTGCGAGTACAATGGCAAGGTCATGCACCCCACAGCGGAATGTAAAAAGCTCAGGTTTACATTCGACCACAAGATGAAGAACGGCGAGCTAATCGTCAGTGATCACAGAAAGGACGTGCGCAACAACCCACTTCCTGCTCATGCGGAGCAGGGCCCGAAAGGAAAAGAGGTCGCCATGATCTCGATTGTTGACTTGGAAGAAGTCGCAGAGGATGGTCTACCCATCGTTGCCGAGGTCCATGAAGACGAAGACTACAGCATGGACACGGAGGATGAACGTGCCGACCGGATGAAAGGGTCGCACGGCTTCAGCAGATTCTTCGACGAGATGAACTTCTCCGAGAAGTGCCGGACAGATATGACGAAAGCGATCTTGAGAATATCAGAGGACTACGAGGAGGACCTCGTAGTCTCCAACGGGAAAGTCATCAGGGCATCCCGCTCTACAGAAAAGATTATGACCTTTTCTGCCAGCGACAAGAAAACGGATGCGAGCCACTAGAGACCTCTGTACGTGACCGCCATCATCAATGGCGTCGAGTTTCAACGAGCGTTCGTCGATGGAGGAGCAGCGGTCAACGTCGTTTCGCTCCACACACTGAAGCTAGCAGGGATCCCCGAGCACAAGATCGTCAGACGTCCATCTCCGCTGATGGGATTCGGAAGCGACTCTAAAATGACGATCGGATGGATCCGCCTGGGCGTTCAGATTTGCAAAATCAAGTGCTCAGCAAAGTTCTATGTCATAGACGCGAACACCACGTACCACATGATTATAGGTCCAGCCTGGATTCATCGCTTCGACGCAGTTCCTTCAACGGCTCACCAGGTTATGAAAGCTATCTGGAACGACAGAATAGTCGAGATACCGGCTTCGACGAACCCATTCAACCTGGACGAAGCACATCTCAGCGAGGCGGTGTGGTTCACCGAGATGGCGGACGAGCAAACACCGGGACCATTCAACCCTACTCCTTTGCCCCTCTGGGAGGACATCAAGGACCAGTCACCTGCGGGAGTAATGGTGACAAGGGAAGATGCCAAAGAAAAGCCGTCTACACGCGAAGAGGCGCCGCGTATCGCATATCATCGAAAGAACGTGTATACTCTGAAGAGAATCGCAAAGCATGACCCCGAGGGCAAGGAGATAGAGAGCTTCTACGCCAATGGGAAGAAATGCTATCGCATATGAAGGTGCGTGGGGATGTCCTCACGCGGGCATGGGGATATCCCTGGGCAAATCAATCAAATCGAGCAAATTGCGCTGACAGAAGAGCCAACACAGGGCGCTCCAGACGAGAAACTCAAAGAAGCACCTGAATGCATGGAAGACAGGCCCAGACCACAAAAGCAAGAGCTAAAGGAAGTGTTCCTCAGCCCGAACGAGGAAAAGAAAAGGCCAGTCTTTCTAAGTGCGGACCTCACAAGCGAAGAGGAGCAAGGGCTGCTACAACTCCTAACTGAATACAAGGATGTGTTCGCATGGGAATATGATGAGATGCCAGGTCTGGATACAAGCATCACCATGCACCGTTTAGACATCATCCCGGGGTCTAAACCAGTAAAGCAGAGTACAAGGAGCTTCAGGCCGGAGCTGAACGTGAAAATCAAGCAGGAGATTGTCAAACTCCTGGATGCCAAATTCATAGAGCCGAATCATCATCCCACATGGCTGGCCAATATCGTGCCAGTAGTGAAAAAGAACGGACAGCTCCGCATCTGCGTGGACTTCCGAGATCTCAATCGCTTCTGCCCAAGGACGATTTCCCACTGCCCAACATCGATTTGCTTATCGATTCAACAGCGGGCCATCGCATGTTCAGTTTCATGGACGGCTTCAGCGGGTACAATCAAATCAAGATGGATCCCGAAGACGCGCGGAAAACTGCATTCATCACTCCGGTGGGGGTGTTCAATTACACCGTAATGCCATTCGGTCTCAAAAATGCGGGTGCAACCTATCAGCGGGCCATGATGGCTCTGTTTCACGACATGATGCATAAAGAAGTGGAATTCTATGTGGATGACCTGGTTGTCAAATCCAAGCACGAAGCAGACCACCTCGCAGATCTACGAAAGGTGTTCAATAGATGCAGATGTTTTCAACTGAAAATGAATCCCATGAAGTGCGCATTCGGGGTAACATCAGGGAAATTCTTGGGATGCGTGGTTCATCGCCAAGGGATCTAGCCTGACCCTGCGAAAGTATCAGCTATCACCAGCATGACACCACCCCATAACCAGAGTACCTTGAAAACATTCTTGGGAAAGCTATCATATCTGCGAAGATTCATCCCAGCGATTGCAGAAATCACCTGCTGTTTTAGTTCTCTCCTCAAGAAGGACGCTGCGTACAACTGGGCTCCGGAGCACGAAGCCGCATTCGAAAAGCTGAAGGATTTACTGACGTCCTCAAAAATAATGATCGCGCCTCAATTGGGATCACCGCTTCTGCTATATCTGACATCAACAAGGAGTTCTATAGGAGCGCTCTTGGCTCAGGAGTATGAAGGCCAAGAGAGGCCTATCTACTACATCTCTCGCATCGTGCAGCCTGCTAAATCAAGGTACACAGACATCGAACGTCATTGCTTTGCCTTATTCTTTGTGATAGAGAAGTTGAAACACTATTTTGCATCGCACAAAGTAGTAGTGGTCACCAAGAGCGACCCTATACGATATTTGCTAACTCACACTACTCCGGGCGGGAGATTGGCGAAATGGTACATGACCATCTCTCAATACGATATCACATGCGTGCGACCGCGAGAGATCAAGTCGCAGGCGGTAGCAGATCTGTTGGCACAGTTCCCCGACAACAGCCACGAACCCGTGATTGAAGAAGAGCTCGAAGGCCCTGAAATCTACGCAATCGACGTGCCCTATTGGACCCTCCACTTTGACGGTTCGTCGACCAGGAAAGGCGGAGGCATTGGGATAGTCTTGACAAAGCCAGACGGGGAAGTCATACAGATGTCCACAAAGCTCAACTTCGCAGTCACAAACAACGAAGCGGAATATGAGGCTCTCATCGCGGGGCTCCGTGCGGCGAAAGCTTTGGAAGTAAGCAACTTAACGGTCATGGGAGATTCCAAGCTTATTGTTAAGCAAGCCTCGGGCGAATATGGTTTGAAGGAGATCAACCTCCTGTCTTACCGCACCCCAGTACAAAAGCTGATGCAGCAATTCTGCGATGTGAAGTACGAGCACAAGCCCCGAGCAGACAACAGGCATGCGGACGCTTTAGCAACCTTGGGATCTAAGGTCAGCACTGACAAATGTCCCGCAAAGATCTCTATTGAAGTGGGAACATCGTCGGCATTGACAGAGGATGCGTGCGACGACGAACACATGGATAACGCAGACTGGAGGAAAGCAGTCCTGCAAGCTATTGCGGAAGGCACAAGCAGTGAAAGCTGGGCACTCACAAAAGGGTACTGCGTACATGACAACACCCTTTACTACAAGGGTCCTGGCGGAATACTCATGCGATGCGTCTCCGAACGAGAGGGACAACGATTGTTAAAAAAAATTCACCAACATGCTTGCGGAGAAAGCGAGGTGTCAATCTACCGGAAGGCTCAGAGATATGGCATTCATTGGCCGGATATGTCAACAGCCGCGGCCCTGATACAAGGGAAGTGCGAGAGTTGCGCACTAATCAAAGATTCTCTACTCATCGCTCTAACCGACGATGACACAGATTGGAGGAAGCCGCTCTTCGATTATCTCACTCGGGGCACCCTGCCCGAATCAAGAAAAGAGGCCGAGAAATTGAAAAAGAAGGCAGCTCGATATGTAGTACAAGAAAACCTGCTTTGGCGAAGAGGTCACGAAGGCAACTTGCTGCGGTGTCTAGACGGCAGAGAAGCACAAGAAGTCATGGACCTTTCCCATCAGGTAGAGCATCAAGGAGGTGCGAAATTATGCAGACAGCTCCTCTCAATCGGGTATTTCTGGCCCACGATGGAGGTCGATTGCCGCACCAAAGTGCGATGCTGCCAGGAGTGCCAATTCAAAGGGAACCTAGTGCACGCTCCCGCCGTGGATCTACATGCATTAGGGACGCCATGGCCATTTCACACATGGGCTCTGGATTTCATCGGTCCCATCCGGCCAACGTCGCACGGGAATCATTTTATTCTCACTGCAACCGAGCTATTCACCAAGTGGGTGGAGGCAATACCACTGAAAACGGCGAACGCGCTAGCGGTGGTAAACTTCATTCAGGAAAACATCGTGTGCAGGTTCGGAATTCCAAATACCATTCTTTCAGATAACGGTACTCCGTTCGTTAATCGCCAGGTAGCTGCGAAGTTAGCGGAGTACAATATCAGGCAGATATGTTCTACCCCTTATTACCCGAAGGGGAACGGGCAAGCTGAAGCGACCAACAAAACGCTGTTAAGGATTTTGAGCAAGATGGTCGCGGATGACCACAAGAAGTGGGCTGACTCTCTAAGCATAGCTCTATGGGCTTACCGAACTTCTCCAAGGACACCCACGGGGGCCTCACCGTTCCTACTATGCTATGGAGCCGAGGCCGTAGTACCTGCGGAGGTTAGAGTCAATTCGGCAAGGCTGGCCTTCCATGCACTCTATGAAAATCAACGCGATCATGACTTAGTTTTGCTGGAGGAAAAGCGAGAACAAGCCAAAAGAACCAACAAGCGGTACCAGGAAAGAATCGCTCGCGCCTACAATAAGACGGTCCAGCGAAGAGATTTCGCAGTCGGAGACTTGGTCTTGCGCGCATCTGACCACTGTATGCGAGAAGCGACTCACCCGAAGTTCGCAGCCAATTGGGAAGGACCCTTCGAAGTCACAGAAGTCTTTGACAGTGGCTACTGCAGCATACGAAGGTTGCACGGCACAACCTCAACCCCGAGTTCAGTCAACATGCGCTGGATTAAGAAGTACTATCCCTGACTTCTCTCATTTCATGCGTTTTATTATAACGTCGCTTAATGTCTTGTGTGGCTACGATTTACACAATCTCCTCTCCCATATGAGAGGATTGTAATCCCATCTCTCCCATATGAGAGCATTATAATAAGAAAATTCTCCCAAATGAGAAACTTCGTATTTGTGCATGTCAATTTTACTTTATTTCAGTTCGTTATAACTGTTAACAGTGAGTCATCCGCTACAATAACAATCCGCGAATGCGATCTTAACTGAGCATCTAAGCCTATCTCTCACGATAGCAGCCTATGCAAATGCGATCTTAACTGATCATCTAAGCCTATCTGTTATGATAGCAGCCCATGCAAATGCGATCTTAACTGATCATCTAAGCCTATCTCTTACGATAGCAGCCTATGCAAATGCGATCTTAATTGATCATCTAAGCCTATCTCTCACGATAGCAGCCTATGCAAATGCGATCTTAATCAATCATCTAAGCCTATCCCTTACGATAGCAGCCTATGCAAATGCGATCTTAATTGATCATCTAAGCCTATCTGTCACGATAGCAGCCTATGCAAATGCGATCTTAATTGATCATAAAAGCCTATCTGTTACGATAGCAGCCTATACAAATGCGATCTTAATTGATCTTCTGAAGCCTATCTGTCACGATAGCAACACATACAAATGCGATCTTAATTGATCTTTCAAGCCTATCTGTTGCGATAGCAGCCTACGCAAAATGATCTTAGTTGATCTTCTGAAGCCTATCTGTTACGATTGCAACTCATGCGCAAAATGATTTTATTTGATCTTCTAAAAGCCTATCTGTTGCGATAGCAGCTCATGCGAGAAAATGAGCTCAATTGATCTTCTAGTAAAGCCTATCTGCCACGATAGCAACTCGCACCACTTAACGATCTTAACTGATCTACTAAAGACTATCTGCTACGATAGCAATATTGTGAAAATGATCTTAAGTGACCCACAAAGGCCAATCACAAGCCCATCTGCCAGGATGGCACAGCTGCGAAAATATGATCTCGAACGATCTAATGAAACAACTGCGAATTCATATGGCAGATAGCAAATGCGAAAGCATTACATAGCATTATGCAAGGCGGAATATGCCGAAACGCATGCGAAATTGTATTTTGTTGTAAAGAGACAGCAGATAATACAAAAGCTATTTATCATTATGAGTCGAAAAAGACTTACAATTTATCTGTCTAGATAGCAGCTTACAAGCGAAAAAGCTCAAATCTAACTACGCAGCCAACATGGCTTACAATACATTCGAAAAGTAGCTGACAAGCTAGCAAAGTAACACATCGCGGGAATCCCGACTGAAAAAGGGTGAACCTAATGGTCCTAACACCGGCTATGCAATACGCAGATCTACGGCCAAAGATCTATAGCAAAAGGGATGCTGCTGCGAAGAGATCAGCTTGTCATCCGCTACGCCCCTAGCAGCAAGATCTGCGAAATGATACGTCCAAGACCTCAAGGGGTGACAAAAGCCTCTGTCTGATCAAGATAGGCACCGGAGGAGCCTCCTGTTCCGACATATGCTGTCCTGCAAAACAGGCGAAGCAGTCATTCCTCTGGTGATGGATTCCTTGTCATGATAGACAAGGCCATTGACAAGCCCTCTGAGTTCAAGAACGAAGAGGCAAGAAATCCTCCTCTAGGGATGCTGGAGGAGAATTCCGCCGTTCATTACGAGACGGTAGCACGGTCACTTCGGCGCTACACCTCACCGGGAGGCGGCCGGAAACATGACCTGCACACATAATACACGAAGAAATTTCTTCGAACACACATGAGATATTATCTGCATCTTCTTTATGATGGTTATAAAGAGCTACATTCCTCATAAAGTGGATCTTGGAAACTATTTCTACAGCACAAAGCGCAAACTCAGGATTCACAACTTGAAGTTGCCATGAATCAACGAAAAACAAGCGTTGAAGCCAGCAGTTGTAAGGACTTACGGAAAAGCACATTTTTGGGATGAAGAACCCATATAGCAAAGACAGGGTTTATATAGACCCTGTGGAGACTCTTCAGTTGCCAAAGATGAGTCAGCAGAATTCGAAAAGAGGGTAAGTTCAATCACTTACGCCTTGAAAAGCGGTAATAATCAATTACCCTACTAAAGGCTACGACGATTCAGTTGCGTATCCTAATAAATGACGGATGGTCATGATTCGGATGGACTTCCCAACGAAAGCGTGCTTATCTGCCGAGAAATTAGCGCGAAAATCAAGCAGAGTATCAATTGATGATGTCATAATTGGATATGCACAGAGATATCCTATCAAATCCCGGAAAGGGCAAAATGGGCAAATTCATTCTTGTTGTTAAAAAAAGAGGGGGAGAAACCCTAGCAACATTACATTAATGTTTCAAACATTACATTAATGTTTCAGCTATTTTCTTGCTATTTTTCAAAATTCGAAAAGTCAAAGCAAATTCTTGATCAAGGAGTCTTGGGGCTCGAACTGATGGCTCAGCTTCTCTACCTGTTCCACTTCTTGCTTCAGTAGCTCGCACCTGGCATTCATCTCATGATAGAGCTTCAGAGCTTCATCAACCTTTTGCTTTTGCTGCTCCACCTTCTGCTTCTCAGCTGCGAGATTCTGGTGGCCGAGTTTCAGAGTTACGGCTGCGCGAATCAGCGCGACTCTGTTCATGAGAAATTTGAAACCCTGTCTGCCCTGGACTTTGGTAAGAAGATTTTGGCACATGCCACATAGCAATTCAGCACTTTGGACAGAAATGGTCGCAGGCGTAGCCGCAGACAGCTGCTCCAAAATCCAAATGGCTTCAGTAAGAAACAGCCTCCTGTCGAAGGGCCCGATCTCCAGAGATCTCACAAACGATTGGGGGTAGGTGAGGCGCATTCGAACCACCCAGTCTACATCGGTTTGCTTCAAACCTGAAGAGACGTCAAAACTAAGTTATGATGTCAAACTCGCAAGTAAATAATGCAAAATGCGAACAGTAAAGCTCTGCTTACCAGTTCCTTCCAGAATCTCATGAAGAGAAGGAATGCGCGCTGCCGGGGTGGTCGAAGACTGTCCTCGCTCCATAGCTCTCCTATCAGCTGCGAGCTCCAATCTCTCGTAGTCAGGAGGAAGAGTGTAGGCCGCACCAGCTGCGACTGCATTCCCAACCTGCGAGCCCCAAAAGCTCCACGCAGGAATAGGTGCCACTGGCTCAGTCATCGCCGGAGGCGAAGGGACAGCCGAAGTCGCATGGCGAAGAACGCTCTCAGATGCGAAAGCATTAGCAGCACTTGTCTTTACTTCCTCAGCACCAGCATGGACATCTTCATCCATTAGCACAGCATCTGCTTCAGCATCATCGGAAAGTTCGATGATATCCTCGAGAGGCTCACTTGCGTGTTCAGCAGCTGCGACAGGCTTCTCGGTATGGGAGCTTGGAATCGGAACATAGGACGCAGAAGGCTGACTTCTCTGCTCCAGCACAGGTTCCTCAGCATGACCTGCAATATTAAATGCGATGATATGAGGTAACTTGCGCTATAAGTTATTTTGCTATCTTTACTAAAGCTAAGAGTAAGCACCTCCACGCGAAGGTGGGATTGATGTATCTTCATCATACATTAAGGACGTGGAACCATGTCCTATTAGTGTGTCCTCACTAAGCAAGTCTTTAAGAGGAGCGTGACTTGGGATGCGAATAAACTAGTCATGATTCTGTCTCAAGTTGCTAAAGCCTAGTACATGCGTATCGCTCAAATAATTACCTGAGGGTTCTCCGCATTTGTCTACTAACCAACGGCGAATGTCAGCCTTTGACACACCACGCTTTAACGCACCCACAATAACATCTCTATAAGTTACTGCGAGATTGAAGATCTCACCTTTATCGCCGCCTGCGATTTCTTCTAAGTCCGCTTGGACTTGCTCCAAGGCTGCTGCATCCTCTTCTGGAACCGTATCCTCCTCCTCCGCCTGGGGAGCCACTTCTTCGGGAAGCTCATCTTCCTTGTCAACTGGACGCACTAGGTCGTCAACATGCTGCTCTTCGAGGCTTCGCTGTCTTACACGCTCGAGCTCCTCCTCTTCTCGCTGCCTTCTTCTTTCAGCAGCCTCCGCGGCTGTCTTCCTGGACTCAGCAAGAATGTCCTCGCTTATGGGATCGTCTGGAATGCCAGAATGGGTATCTCTCTTTTGTCTCTTGGCCAAAAGGCCACCAATGGTCTCATCATCATCATCATCTGCGAAGATATGATTGGTTTAAGAAAAGAAGTGCAAAGAAGTTACAATAATGGGAAAGGAAATGCGACGGGGGTACCTCCTGATTCTTCCTCATGTATCACAACTGTTCTTTCTTCTTCTTCATCACTTTCTCTGGGCTCCTGCCTCTCTCCTTCTTCCTCTTGGTTGAATGGAACGAAAGTCTCAACTGCGAGCTCTTTCCGCACTTTGCTGGGCATGCGACCTTTGCCTTTGTCCTTGACAGAAAGGGACCCCATCGGAGGAGAAGTCGGAGCGCTTCTAGGGGAAGAAATTGTAATTCCCTTTTGCCTAGGTCTTTTCACTCTCGGCGCCGCAGTCGCTGGAGGGGACGGATCATCTCCGGGAGGAGACGAGGCCGGAGCATTGTCTATCAGTGAGTCAGCAAAAGCATTCATGACTGCGCGGATCTTGGTTTCGACCTCAGGGTCCATCCTCCATGCTAGCCGAAACGACTGCTTTTGTCTTCTGGTGGCAAAAATGGCGTTAACCAATGACTTGGAGCGATCACCAGATGCGACTCGCCGCACATGACACTACAGCAAACATAACAAAATAAAGGTGTCAGCATAAGGAAATCAAGAAGCTTAACGCACGCGAAGAAATTGCTTACCTCAGCAAATGCCTTGCTGTATCTGACGACATGCGTGTCGCCCTTCTTAACTGCGGCGACCTTCTCCTTCAGAATGATGTCAGGACACAAATGGTTCTCGCGATCCAACAGTGAGTAACAGCCATACTCAGACTCGCTCAGACTGCAATTAGGGCGAAACGGAAAAGAGTTTCTTTTGATCAAGGGAGCTCTGCTTGACTGCGCGGCCGACTCCGTCTCAATCCTCGTTTGCTGGGCAACCCAGTATGCGAGCCAATTCTGGGAACAACCACCCTCGCGGGTTCCCGCAGGCTGCTCAAAGGGAAGATTGTTCATGAAGACCGTCTTGTACTCCTTTGTTAGCAAGCGCTTATAGCATCCTCTGATAATGGACTGGGGCCAGATTGATGGGGCCACCGCATCAAAACCAAACTGAGGAGAAACTCGAGTGGGGTCAACGTCCACGGTAAGCTTTTCATACCTTGGCGCGAGCTCACGAATATGCTCTGCGAGGTCAGGAAGGGAACCTCGCAGACACCAGCAAAAGAACTCGCGGTAGCGCTCATGGAAATGCGGTCCCTCTTCAAAGAGAAGCTCTTCTGAGAAGACAATACCTTTAGAGGGGTACAACTTTGGAAACCATCGCACGTTCTCAATGCGCGTGGCATAGGGCTTGGCAGTAAACTCCTTCCGTTTGTCGCATATCAAACTCCAAACGCACTTGGTGTTGCTCGCTCCGAACCATCTCGCAGCCCTTCCGCTGTTGCGCGCTTCCGTCTCGCCTGGGGGACACCACTTGTCAAGTTTGAGAGCAGTTGGAGCATAAGACGGCCATCGCTCGAAAACCCACATTGTCAAAAAGGAAATATTGACAAAAGTCAGTACATCGAGGCGGCCACGCGACTCTTTCATGGCTAGAACCAGCTGATCAAGCCTATAGTACAGCGTGCCCAAGACCAAGGGTCCGAGTGCGACTCTCTGGCCAAGGGCGAGCCTCACAGCAAGTGGCAAAACATGGTAGAAGACCCCATCATGTGGGTGACCATCAATCAAGTACCTCGACAACCAAGCACAGAGGAAGGCACAAAGGGTCAAGTGATAGCCTTTACCCTCTACATAATTCTCGGCCTCTGGGTTCTCACTCAGGAGCTTCTTAGTGATGCTGCTGTTCGCATAGTCTCGGAAGAAGTACTGCAACCATTTGTTCCAGGTGTTCTTCGCAGACGTATCAACCAACTGCCAGTTCGGAAGAGGCTTTGTAGTGGTCCACCGGGTGGAGATTTTCTTTACCTCTGCTAGGCATTCCTCCATCTGTGCGTATAAAGCAATCTCCGCAGATGTCCTCAAAGGACTCAAAGGGTCCACTTCGCCCATGGGGGAAAGCTCGTACAGCATTTGCACGTCCTCGAGTGTGGGGGCAGCCTCAAACTCAGCAAAATGGAACGTGTGAGTCGCAGGCGAGTAACGGGACAGAAGGTCTAGGAGCATGGACTGATCCAGCTTCACGGCAGCACCCTTCATAGCACGGATAGCGAAGTATACGCCGGCTTCATCGAGAGTCGCGGCGTGATGGTCCAACACATGGTCAATCCACTCATCCATATAGTCCAATTTCTGGACGAACGCCTGGGTAGAAATCGCAGTATATGGGAAGTGCCCGTTCTCGATTCCCAAGCGAACCACATCCTCGGAACCGATCAACTCGAGCAAGGCTGAGTTAACTGGGCGAGTCAGTATCAGCAATCGCTCAACCGGGACAGGATCAGGCATCCTCTTCGCCTTAACTCTCGCATGGTAGAAATCTTTGCCGCCTAAATAGGGGGCTTTTCGCCACAAGGCCTGCGGAAGGTCGGGTATCTCTTCATCTTCCTTGACGGGTCTGGTTCCTTTTGTCTTGGCCATTCCTGCGGAAGAGTAAGAAAAAGGGGGGAGAAATACCACACTTCAGTTTGAATTTTGAAATTCAAGATCTATGCAAAGGAAGACGAACAGTTTCTGGTATCAATTTCAGAAATCAGGGAGTTGCAAGATCTCATATTGTTGAAGGATTAAAGCAAAAGTGGGTTCAAAGATCAAAGCCTCTTCACAAATTTCATGGGTTTACAGATTCAACGCAGTTCAAGGCAAACACTGGTATCTTAAATCAAAATTAAACGAGGCCAACCTTGTTTTCTTGAAGCCTGCTTGGATATGCACAATTGAAGAACACGATTTGCAGTTCTGAACTGGTGATTGATTATCTGAATCTGCTCTCGAAGATCTCCGGGTACCATTCACTTTAAGAGAAAGAAGTGATGCTTTGCAATAATGGGGGATACAAAGTATTTATCAAAAACAATGAAGGGTTGCGTCCTTTCGGTAGTCGAATCGCAACCGTCACCGTCGAATCGCGCAATCACAGGACAAGCGGACGTCACGCCTAAAACCCTAAAGGCCAGACGGCACTAATCTAGGGGTTTTAGGTCATAATGACACGCACGGGGGCTGAACTTACCCGTATTTGAATTGGTGTGACACGCTCCAACTGCAAGTGCACAGTTGTCGGTGCAGTAATAATCGGAAAAGTCCGGATTGTCGAACCCAAGGGACTTCGTGTAACTAACTATTAAGTTTGTTCTTTATGTGGGCAAAACGCAGTTGTTTTGTGGTTCCTAATTCTACTAAAAATTCAAATAACAATTATCTCAAATAATTCAAAGAATTATTTCAAGATTAACGAGCACGAGTTGATATTGTTGTGTATCAAGTTTGATTAAATTCAGGATATCTCTACGGATCACTAGGAATGTCACACTACGTTGGATTTATGTTTTACTAACACGATAATTTCTTATTCTAGTTAAACGAGCAATTGTATATTGAAGATGTCTCAACCAATAACTATGCCTAAACTATCGTAACTGATTCCTCTAGCTTACTCAAGTTCAAACACGCATTACGATACCAATTTCTACTCTTGTTCTTAGCTAACTAGCAAGATTCCTCAACCCTAGATACGGCTAGTGTGTATTTCAATTTTCCGGGCAACGAACGTAGATTCCTCTATCGTTCATAACCTAGCACAATCCTATTAACACGTCTATCAATAGAAAAGATAAATTAGAAACATAAAATACACATAACTAAAGAAGAAATCATCAATTAAGCTCAAAAGCATGAGAGTAAATCCATAAACCACAAGTTGTAGTGATCAAACCCTAGTTTCCTACAAGATATCCCAAAATAAGGGTTTAGCTACTCATAATCATGTTCATAATACAAAGTTTCATGATCAAGTATCAAAAACTAGAGAAGAAAAGAAGAAGAGAAGCCAAACGGATGATCCAAGCTCTCGACCTAGCTTCCAAGCACTCCAAGCACGACTCCCAAGGTGTGTTCTGATGTTGAATGTCGTTCCCCAATGTTTCCTAAGTCTTTTGTGGCTTCAAACTCCCAAAACTATGCCAAAATAGCGAAAACAGCCCAAAATTTCAGTTCTGGCCGCAGAGGTAATCGTACGATTACCTTGATGTAATCGTACGATTACTTGCCTCATAGGTAATCGTAAGTTTACATCTAAGTAATCGTACAATTACTTCTGGATGAAGGTAACCGTACGATTACCTTGAGGTAAACGTACGATTACTTCTCATCTTCCACCTTTCAAACTCCATCTTCTTGCTCTTTTTCCTTTCGTCTTCACTTCCCGAGCATCCTTTGAGCCTCCAACTTTTCCGAAGTTCACTTTTGCTCCAACGTCACGTCCCGAGCTCCCGGTTCCTGAAAACCACAACACGAGAAACATACCGGAAGATCAAACGTGATAAAATATAGTCAAAATCAATGCAAAAAGTGCCCGGACTCATCATTAACGTGCAAAGACTCAACATGCTCAAATTTAGCAAGAAATGATCCAAAATCTATCAAACCGCATCGGAATACACGCAAAACGGTAAGGAAACATATAAGAATATAACTCCAAATATAAAGTTATCAAATATCCCCACACTTACCCGTTGCGCGTCCCGAGCAACAATCCAAATCCCAAACTATCAAAATCGTCCGAACCTTCCTCCTCTCATCTCACCCCTCAAGTCAACCATTCTAACCAAGACCATTGCATACTTTTCAACTTACCAATTGCATACTAACCTCAATTAGCCGACTCAATACACACGACGACTCAATACAAGACTCAACAATGCAACAATATGATGCAATGCAAATATATGACTCGATCCTAACTAAACACATATATACACAAAATATCTTTTTAGGTGAGATCGGGCAATCTCAATTAGCTCAAATCGGTTCTCATGGAGTGATGAAGAATCTAGGAACGAGGTACGAATTGCAACTAAAATTGACAACAAGAATTTCCCTTAGTTAGTATAGAAAGCCTAGCTTTACTACGTGTAAGAATAACCTACCTCTTCGCGTGTGCCGATAAATAAGAGGCTACGCTAGGCTAAGCCACATTCAAGGTCCGAGCTCCTATTCCGCTAACGGGTTAAAATGTAGAGGCTTAGGGACAAAAGGATAATCATGTAGTAACAAGTCCTAAGCGTCACATTCTCACGTTAAAACCCACATCTCACACACCCTCACCACGATGATAGGAACCGCAACCCGAAACTCACCATCTCCGGCCCTCGATCCCCTCAAACCCCGGTACAATAACGATTTCCGTGGCCACCGTCGTGAAACATGCACAAGATGAACGTCGTCGTCAATGAAATAGTTGCTTCCACCACTCGGTCTTCATTAAGCTCAAACTTTATTCCTTTATTTCATCTCTCCTTTTTTTCTCTCTTTTTTTTTTTCTTTTTTTTTTTCTTTTTTTTTTCTTTTTTTTTTTTTAAATCTCTCAAAATCCAAAAATCTACAATATATATCTCGAGTGGTCTTCCAAGTGTCAAGCCATAAAAAACGTTAAGGGGAGGAAGTAAACAATCCAAGGAATATGTATCACACGTAAAATCCATCTCCCCCTAACTCAACGGAATATACGGTGCCACTAAACAAAACCGCAAACAAATCCAAGCACATGTATGGGGATGGAGTCGTCAAAAGCTCAATCTCTATGTCCGTAGTCAAAAGTCGACATCCCCACACTAGAATATACCCACGTCCCCTCTCAAGTAGTCAAAGCAATGTAAGTCTCGTGCTTAATCCAACCGATCCTCCTACACCAAATGATGAAAAGAAACGATCCCTAGCACGTTCCACCAATTAAATCACCCAACCCAATTTGTGCGCATTAGATGCCACGCACTCACGGCTCTCCACAACTGTATCCATGGTATAATGACATGGAACACCGCCACACCGAAGTGCGCAAGCCTACTCTCACTCACCCTCGCATTCCCCTCGATAATCAGAAATGAAGCATATGCGATACGTAAGACTCACACAAATATATCGTGAAGCACTCCCTCATCGAACCCCCTCAGCTACAAACACCCTCGTGACGCACTAAAGCGGTGATTCTAACCAATCGATGATGAAGGCCAAGAATCGTCACCCTAAGTCCAGAGGTTATCAAAGAATCCAAGGTTCAAAACAGGGTTTACTAGTGGTCCTACAAGGTAAGTTCTATAAGCAGTGAGTGCTCTAATACACACCTCGCACAGCTGTTCTGTGTGCCACTACGAGGCGGGTTGGCGACTACCTAAGACGTACACATGAATGTTCGGCTTGTTTAGCTCACACCTAGCTCAACTCTTGTAAGAAAACAAGGCACACACTTTAGATTTTGAAAATCATTTAAGTGTTTTAAAAAATAGGCAGGTATTCCCGTAAAGAAAGTCTCTCTATACATACTAAGGGGAACTCAAATTGTCATTCTCGGTCACATCTCATACCCTATGCCTAAAGTTCTCACACTCCTCGATTTTCCAATTTCAAGCTTCTTTTGATTGCCCTTTCTCAATTTTCAATTTGTTTTCAATTTTTTTTTTTTTTAAGATTTTTGTTTTTTTTTTTTTTTTATAATATTCCCTACTCTATATGCATGGGCCGACTCGAAAGAAGACTCGAAACTGACTCGATTTGGGTAGGTGGACTCAATTAAATAAAACGTGCACTAAACATAAACTACTCACAATACGACACACACAATATGTATAAACACGACACGGACTACAAAAACTGACTCACGACACGACACAAACAACCTATATGTAACTGGTGAATGCAGACACGGACTTGGCTAACAAAGGCTGAGGAACCCCCCCCCCCCCCCCCCACACTTGAACGCGTCGTTGTCCTCAACGAATGCATAGGCAAGCGAAAAGACTCAGCATTCAAATGCAGGGAGTGGTAAGTCTACTCGGACGAATCCTCGTCGTCCTGGTCCTGGTCTCCGGAATAGGCATCCGAATGGTACTCGTAGGCACCAGGGTAGGTCTCTTGGCCACTAGGCCACTGATCTCTCGGGAATCCCACATGAGTGGCCAATGCCTCTAACCACTGGTCCTGACGGTGCTGATGCAGACTCACCTGACGTAGTCCCTGACCGAGGTTACGCATGCTACTGCGATGATGCTCAAACTGCCTAGCACTCATGTCAGCCACATAGTCACGGGACCGACCCTGGGATTTGAGGGTCATAGTCCTGGTCAATCTCAACTCGGCCATCAAGTCCGCTAAGCTCACACTCGGCTGGCCAGGGTCAACGACAGGGGGTGGTACAGGCGGAGGTGGAACGGGAGTAGGAGCTGGAGGAATAGGAGCTGGAGGAGTAGGAGCCGCTCGCGAGGAAGAGGCTCTTTTCTTAGCCTTTCCTGTAGGAGGTCTAGAACTAGCTCCTGCCTCCATCACCACTACATCCTTGAACGGGTCCGGGATTTTGTCAAACATTCTCGGAGCCTTGGGTGTGATGTCTAGCTCTCCATCAGGTACGTCAGCCCCGCACTTCTTAGCTAAGTGCAAAAGTAAGAAACTATGGCCCACAGACTTCCTATTTTTCTCTTCAAATCTCTCATGCAAATACAGGAAAATCCGCCTAGGGATGTCTATCCGATGCCCCCTCGATAGACACAGAGCCATGACACACACCTCAAAATCAACGTAATTGGGAGCCGAAACTCCCAACACCCATGACGCCAACAGCTCAATGAGCCACCGTGGCTTAGGTAGCAAGTATCCGACTGGGAGCTTCCAATGCCTGATATTGGTTTTAGACCTGTCCCAGTCGGCCCCTGGCACTCCCGCAAAACAAAACGCTGACACCTCATTGATGAGCGTCTGCTGGTCTTTCTTCAGATAAACCTTAAATTGACAGGGTGCTGTCAACGGGGGCCACTTAAGCGCTGCGGCGATGTTCTTAGAGGACAAAACTAGCAAGTTCCGACGACAATAAATGACACGAGGGTCATTGAGCCTAGCCGTCTCACCCTCATCAGTGTGTCTCGCATTTGCATAAATTTCACGAGTCAGCACAGAACTGGCTTTCTCTTTCACTAATTCCATCCGCCCCGCAAAATTTTCAGCCTCCGCGACCTTTTGTAGGTCTTCGGGCAACCCCTCTATTGGAAACAGTTTCTCAACCTGAACACCTCTATTAATCCTAGGGTTTGACGTGTAAAAACCTTGGGCATTTGCTGAAATAAACCTAAAGTCGCAATAAACCCCGCCCCTATCAATTGCCAACTTGTTGTCGTCCGGCGCATGACCACGACCCTTTCGAATTGGGGGCAAGGAGGATGGAACGGGTGTACTAAAAACCCTAAGCTCGGGGGATAACGGGATGACCAATTGGTCACCCGAGTTACCCCCCTCCGCAGCAGACTCATTCTCAGACACGTTCACCCCACTTCCCCCAGGTAATGTATAATCGGGGTCGTTGTCACGACTCGTTCTCGCACGTTTGCTCATTTTAACCAAGTAGAACAAGATAAAGCAAGTAACGTAACAAAAACAAGCACGTGCACAGTGACAAGTTGTGTACAAATATACGGCAATTAAACACGTAAGCACACAATCCTAGGACTTTAATCAATCGCCCCCAAGCACGCTTCTAAGCGCAACAAAAAGTAAATTGGGCTTTTACTCAATTGTGCCTAGACTCGAGTATTGAAATTGTGCGAGAGATTAGGACGTACCTACGTGCCCGGAGCAAGTCTTACGGGCACGAATTTGCAGAATTTTGACAACCCGGGCTGTTTTAGGGTCGCCGAAATTTTTGTTCCGAATTGTTCAATTGACTTGTGCCTTTTTCTCCTTGCGGTGTCCCCGTCGAAACCCTAGAATAGCTCCTTCGAATTCGACCTCAATCGCCCCCAATTTCAGATTCCCCCTCAAGAACCCTAGCCTTGTCTTCTTCTTCGATTTCACCACCAATCTCCTTCTAGCGCCAGAGTTGTGGTCGCGGTGGTGATGGCTCTGTGATGGTGATGGTGGTGGTCGTGGCGGAGAGAGGGATAGTTGGCGGCGGTGAGAGGTTGTGTGTTTGGTCGGCGGGTGAGAGAGAGAGGTAGCGGGCGGCGGAGAGAGAGAGAGACGAAGCTGGTGGTGTTGGTGCGAGATTGTGGAGGCTGTGCGGCGGACGGTGAGGCGGCGGTGGTGGCAGGTGGTGGTGGCTGGAGGTTGTGTGATGTTGATGGTGATTGCAGAGGAGAGGAGAAGGTCGACGGGATGAAGATTGGAGATAATAATAGAAAAAATTTTGTTTTAACCCCATTACATGCCCGTGTGGAAGTAATCGTACGATTACTTTCAGGTAATCGTACGATTACTTGAAAGTAATCGTGCGATTACTTGTGCTACGAATGGGCAGTGACTTTTCTTTAGAATTCAACATCAAAATTTTTTCTAAGTAAGAAGTAATCGTACGATTACTTCTAAGTGATCGTACGATTACTTTTAAAGTAACCGTACGGTTACTTTTAAGTAATCGTGCGATTACTTTTAAGGTAACCGTACGATTACTTTAAGGTAATCGTGCGATTACTTTCGTACGAATGGGCAGTGAGTTTTCTCCAAAATTCCACCCCAAAAATTTTTCTAAGGCAAAAGTAAACGTACGATTACCCTAAGGTAATCGTACGATTACTTTTGTGCAGGAGAAAAATTTTAATAGCCAAAATATAACCTTTACCTCGTATTTTGATCCCGAACTCCGATGAGTGTGATTTTTGCACCTTTGGATCCCTTTTCCGACGTATGTCTTGGTCGTAAAAATAACGTCCCGTTTCCGGATCGTTTTCCCGTCTTTCCTCAATTATCGCTTAATTACGCGAAAAATATCCAAATTGTGCCCAATTTGTCGTTTTCTTCAAAATTTTGCAATCACCTTCATCAAGATGGGGAGTGCGGGATCTCTTCTCATGTATAAAAATTTCCAAAGTCCGGGGAACCTTTCATTCTTCAATTTTACGCTTCCAAAGGCTTGTTTTGCATTTCCGGATGCTTTTGGACGCCTTTTAGCATCCTTTTTCGTCGTTTTTGCTCGTTTCTTTGATTTGTCATGGATCTCCTCGACCTCGAGACTCCATTTATGGTATAAAAGATTCCCAAAATCCGGGGAACCTTTCATTCTTCAATTTTGCGCTTCCAAAGACCCGTTTGGCAATTCCGGATGCTTTTTGGGCTCCCTTTTCCTCTTCGCAACATCCTTTTTGGCATAACTTCTTCGTCCGGACTCCGATATACGCGATCCACCTATCCACAGAAAGCTCTCGAGCACCCCCACACTATGGCACTGTTCAAATCAGCTCACAGTCCTGTCTTCAAAAATTTACCTCGTAATCCGTGCCATTGTCCCAGCTTTCTCATTTTCTTTACGTCTTCTTCGCGTATATCAAGAAGGGGAGTCCGGAAACTTGATCTTCCCCAGGTGCGTGTGTTGAGTACGTGTAGGAATGGCGTCATTCATCCATTTCTTCATTCCGGGTCCCGATACGCGTTTTGGCTTGCTTTTTCTCGTTGTTCGTGCAATTCTTCACTCGCGTATCAAGAAGGGGGATCCGGAATAGGCCTTCCACCTAGAATTCCTGCACATACTCATTGAAAATATTAAATCCACTCTCTCGCACCTCTCAAATAGTTAGAACAAAATCAAATAACAAAACAGTATTGAAATCTACACTATGCAGTAAATAGGTTGGGTTGCCTCCCAACAAGCGCTTTGTAATTTAAGGTCGACGGCCCGACCAAGTTACCTCAAATGAGCTCAGATATCAGGAATTGGTTTGAGGCTCTCGATAACCCCAATAAAATTCCCGTCCACGTACGGTTTTGCTCGCTGTCCATTTACCTTGAACCTGTTCCCATTCTCAGCTTCTACCTCGAGCGATCCCCATGGGTAAACCTCTGTAATTCTAAATGGACCACTCCACCTTGATTTCAGCTTGCCCGGAAACAGTTTGAGTCGGGCGTTGAATATCAATACCTTCTGGCCCACTCTGAAATCTCGTGGAATGATATGCTTGTCATGCCATTGCTTGGTCCTCTCTTTGTATATCTTGGCACTCTGATATGCCATCAATCTGTGTTCTTCTAACTCAAGCAATGCCTTCTTCCTTTGCTCACCAGAGAGCTTAGCATCCAAGTTTAATTTCTTTAGCGCCCAAAACGCTTTGTGCTCAAGTTCTACCGGCAGATGACATGATTTCCCGAAAACTAGTTGGTAGGGAGACATGCCTAGGGGAGTCTTGTATGCAGTCCGGTATGCCCATAAACTATCATCCAAGTGTAGAGCCCAGTCTTTGCGCCCTGGATTGACAATTTTCTCTAGAATCCCCTTTATCTCACGGTTAGACACTTCAGCTTGTCCATTGGATTGTGGATGGTAGGCCAATGAGATTTTGTGTGTTTTTACCCCATACTTGCTCAAGGTATTGGCAAAAACCTTGTTCACAAAGTGTGATCCCTCGTCGCTAATAATGGCTCTGGGAGTTCCAAATCTTGTGAAGATATTTTTGCGTAAGAATCTCTCGACTGTAGCACTATCATTCTTTGGACAAGCCAGAGCCTCCACCCATTTGGTGACATAATCAACAGCCAACAAAATATACAGATTACCAAGCGACGATGGGAATGGCCCCATAAAATCAATCCCCCACACATCAAACGGTTCTACTTCTAACACGAAATTTTGAGGCATTTCATTTCGGTTAGAGATATTACCTGTTCTTTGGCATCGGTCACACTGCTGTACAAATAGATGGGCGTCTTTATGCAAGGTTGGCCAATAGAAACCACTCTGAAGTACCTTCGCAACTGTGCGTGATTTGCCGAAATGTCCCCCACAGTTCAACTCGTGGCAGTGTCTAAGGATCTCCAACGTGTCCGGTTCCGCAACACATCTCCGCAATACATTGTCCGCCCCCAACTTGAACAAATAAGGATCATCCCAGAAATACTGTCGCGCGTCTGCAAAGAACTTCTTCCTCTGGTGATAATTCAGGTCCTTGGGCACAATGTTGAGTGCCTTGAAATTTGCCAAGTCAGCAAACCAAGGCACAGCTGCAACCACAACCATGAGCTGCTCATCTGAAAAATCCTCTCGAATCGGCAAATCTTCCTGCTTATCGTTCTCCAGTCTCGACAAATGATCTGCAACCACATTTTCTACCCCCTTTTTATCTTTGATCACCACATCGAACTCTTGCATCAACAACACCCACCGGATCAATCTTGGCTTGGCGTCCTTCTTGGTGAGAAGGTACTTGAGGGCTGAATGGTCCGTGAAGATCGTCACCTGAGAACCCACAAGATATGGACGAAACTTGTCCAACGCAAATATGATTGCCAACATCTCTTTCTCCGTGGTAGCATAATTAATCTGTGCATCATTAAGAGTACGACTGGCATAATAAATGACGTGAGCTACCTTATCTTTCCGCTGGCCTAGAACTGCTCCCACCGCATAGTCACTAGCATCACACATGAGCTCAAATGGTAGGGACCAGTCTGGTGTGGTGATGATAGGCGCGCTAATCAGCTTTTCCTTGAGCAAATCAAAAGCCGACTTGCACTCCGCATTAAAATCAAAAACTGCGTCCTTCTCAAGCAATCCACACAAAGGTTTCGTGATCTTCGAGAAGTCTTTAATGAAGCGCCGATAGAACCCTGCATGTCCCAAGAAACTCCTTACCCCTTTAACAGAGGTAGGGTAAGGAAGCTTCTCAATAACCTCAATCTTGGCTCTATCCACCTCTAATCCTTTGCTGGAGATCTTGTGGCCCAAAACAATACCCTCGGTAACCATGAAGTGACACTTCTCCCAGTTGAGCACTAGGTTGGTGTCAATGCATCTATCAAGAACCCGGGCCAACTGCTGCAGGCAGTCTTCGAATCCATCACCATAGAGCGAGAAGTCGTCCATGAACACTTCAAAGTTCTGCTCCATCATATCAGAGAAGATCGACATCATACACCTCTGAAACGTAGCAGGTGCGTTGCATAACCCAAAAGGCATGCGTCTAAAAGCGAAAGTCCCATAAGGACAAGTGAATGTCGTCTTCTCCTGGTCAGCTGGCTCAATTGCTATCTGGTTGTACCCGGAGTACCCATCCAAAAAGCAATAATGAGAGTGATGTGCTAGCCTATCAAGCATCTGATCAACGAATGGAAGGGGAAAATGATCCTTCAAAGTGGCATCATTGAGCTTGCGGTAATCCATGCAAACTCTCCACCCAGTAACAGTACGCGTAGCGATTTGATCACCTTTTTCCCCTTCCACCACAGTTATACCCCCCTTCTTAGGGACACATTGTACCGGGCTAGTCCATGTGCTGTCGGAAATCGGATAAATGATGCCCGCCTCCAACCATTTAAGCACCTCTTTCTTCACCACCTCCTGCATGTGAGGATTGAGGCGGCGCTGAAACTGAACTACCGGCTTCTTGTCTTCCATGAGCCGAATCTTGTGCTGGCAAACTGTGGGGCTGATCCCCTTGATATCCGCTATGGTCCATCCCATAGGTGCCTTTCTCTCCTGTAGTACCTTGAGAAGCTGCTCCTCCTGTTCCCTGTCCAAACATGCAGACACAATCACAGGTAAAGACTCATTAGATCCCAAGTATAGATATTTCAAATGTACAGGTAAAGGCTTTAATTCTAAAATAGGAGCAGTAATAAGAGAAGGAGTAAGAATCTTCCTGCTTCCCTCATTAAAGAGGGGTAGGGGCTGACGCCAATGAACATCAAATGCTTGCTCTTTCTCGCTGGAATCAAGTAGAACAAGCTCCTCATATAGCTGCTCCAATAAAATATCATCATCTTCGTCCGGCGTGTAGGCCTCCACCCCGAAGCACTGCTCACTTACCGCATATGCGGGAAACTTCATAGCCTCAAATACATTGAAGGCCACCTTCTCATCGTTGATCTGCATAGTCAGCTCTCCATTGGCCACATCAATGATAGTCCTCCCAGTAGCTAGGAATGGGCGACCCAAAATAAGAGGAACATCATCGTCAGCCTCCATGTCTAAGATCACAAAATCCGCTGGGAAGATGAGTCCTTCAACTCTCACTAATACGTCCTCCAAAACACCCCTGGGGCGTTTTATAGTGCGATCAGCCATCTGCAAACACATCCTGCTAGGCTTAGGATCTCCCTCACCAAGTTGCTCAAAAACCGATGTGGGCATCAAATTAATACTTGCACCCAGATCACATAATGCCCTCCCATGAAATGCATCACCCAATGTAACAGGAATGATGAAACCGCCCGGATCTTTCATCTTCTTTGGTAGCGCCTTTTGCACAACTGCGCTACACTCCTCATTCAGGGTCACGGTTTCAAAGTCATCCATGCGCCTCCTATTAGAAAGGAGGTCCTTGAGAAACTTGGCATATTTCGGCATTTGTGAAATGGCCTCCGCAAAAGGTATATTAATGTGCAGTTTCTTGAAGATATCCACAAACTTCTTGAAATGCTTGGCATCTTCTTGACTCTTCAATCTCTGCGGGTATGGCACTCGCACACTGTATTCCTCCCTTGGCTTCTGTTTCTCATCCGACTTCCTCACCGTGTCCTTTGATTGGGGAATCACGGTAGGCACGGGAATCTCTTCATCTAAGGCTTTTTCAGTGGCCTTAGTCGCCTCAGCTCGCGCATGGGTAGGATATGGGGGATCCTGGGTAGTGGTCCCACTGCGAGTAGTGATAGCCTTCAATTGCTCAGTTGGAGTAATAGTGTTAGACGGGAGTATACCTGGCGGAAGTCGAGGATTCTGATTAGCTATTTGGCCAATTTGTGTCTCATGATTCTTTAACGAGGCTTCCATTGCAATAATTTTACTCTCAATCTTGTCGTTGCTAGCTAACAGTTTCCTCAACATCGCATTTGTATCCTGTTCTTCTGAGGGTGGGGCTGAAGCCTGTTGTTGTGGAGCCTGTCTCTGAGCTTGGTATGGAACATTTGGCCTATGACCTGGCGCATATAAACCACTATTCGGATTGGGATAGCTAAAGTTGGGGTGATTGCGATTGTTAGGATGATAGGTGTTTGGCTATTGCTGCTGTCTTTGTTGACCCATGTAATTCACGTCTTCAATGCCATCCCCATATCCCTGATTTGCATCTGCTACCATCTCTCCCACTGAATTCACCTGTGCCGATGGATTCAAATGACTGAAAGCCGATGTCATAACTGCCATCTGATGTTCAAATTTCTGTTCCACCATAGACTCAATCTGACTAACCAATGCTCCATCTGATTTCGTGCTTCTACGAGTTTCAGACCTCGTGGATTCACGTTTTGCTACATTATCTAGCAAATCACGACATCTCTGTAGTCCCATCCCCATAAAATTGCCCTGAGCCATCATGTCTAGCTCACTAGCAGTCTCCCTGTCCAAAGCATTATAAAAGTAGTGAAGAAGTTTATACCATGGCTCCCCATGAGTAGGGCATCTGCGAAGGAGTTGGTTGAACTTTCTCCACGTGTCACCCAGAGAATCATCTTCCTGCTGTTTAAATGTGGTTATGTCGGCCATCCGTTGAGCAACCTTAGATGGTGGAAGATACTTCCTGAGAAACTCTCTGCTACAATCTGCCCATGTAACTATGCTGCCTGCTGGAAGTTCCATAAGCCATGTCTTTGCCTTTCCCGATAAAGAGAAGGGGAAAAGCATGAGCTTTATAGTCTCGATTGGCACTCTCTGGTCATACATGGTAGAAGTAATCTGCTCGAAGTTGAGCAAGTGCTGATGTGGATCATCACTCGGGGCTCCCGTGAATAAGCACTCATCCCTAACCATATTAATCAACGGTTGGCGAATCTCGAAATGCGCGGCATTAATCTGCGGCCTGACAATGGTAGGCTGATATCCATCCGGTGTAGTTCTGAAGTAGTCCACCAAAGGACGGTCATCCTCCTCAGCATTGTTGACTTGCTCTACCACATTCCGGCCGTTATTGTTCCGATTATTACCCCCATTGTTCCCATTGCCACCGTTGTTTCCACCATTAACTCCTCCATTGTTCCCATTAACTATTTCTGCACCAGGGAGTTGTTGTGGATTCTGGGGATTCATGCGATCAATCATGGCTTGCATCGCAGCCATTTGAGCCCTAAGCTCCTCAGTTTCCCTTGCTCGATTTGCTGCATCTTCCACAGCTGCAGCTCTGGCTGCTTCCGCATCTTCGAGGCCTTTGCGGAACCTCTCAAACTCAGCTCTAGTTTGCTCGTCCATTTGAACTGAATTTGCTTTCCTCTTGTCTCTATTCTGTGCTCGCAATAAGGATTCCGGGTCTTCAAGTGTTGGATGCAAAGGCTCGTCTCTAGAACGTGACATGCACCAAATGTATCAGACCTGAAACACGAATCACACACACAAAACAGGTGAGTAACAGATATAAACTGAAAAGTAAATCCCTAAAGAGAAAACTAATAGCTAATTTGACCGAAGTCCCCGGCAACGGCGCCAAAAACTTGACACGCTCCAACTGCAAGTGCACAGTTGTCGGTGCAGTAATAATCGGAAAAGTCCGGATTGTCGAACCCAAGGGACTTCGTGTAACTAACTATTAAGTTTGTTCTTTATGTGGGCAAAACGCAGTTGTTTTGTGGTTCCTAATTCTACTAAAAATTCAAATAACAATTATCTCAAATAATTCAAAGAATTATTTCAAGATTAACGAGCACGAGTTGATATTGTTGTGTATCAAGTTTGATTAAATTCAGGATATCTCTACGGATCACTAGGAATGTCACACTACGTTGGATTTATGTTTTACTAACACGATAATTTCTTATTCTAGTTAAACGAGCAATTGTATATTGAAGATGTCTCAACCAATAACTATGCCTAAACTATCGTAATTGATTCCTCTAGCTTACTCAAGTTCAAACACGCATTACGATACCAATTTCTACTCTTGTTCTTAGCTAACTAGCAAGATTCCTCAACCCTAGATACGGCTAGTGTGTATTTCAATTTTTCGGGCAACGAACGTAGATTCCTCTATCGTTCATAACCTAGCACAATCCTATTAACACGTCTATCAATAGAAAAGATAAATTAGAAACATAAAATACACATAACTAAAGAAGAAATCATCAATTAAGCTCAAAAGCATGAGAGTACATCCATAAACCACAAGTTGTAGTGATCAAACCCTAGTTTCCTACGAGATATCCCAAAATAAGGGTTTAGCTACTCATAATCATGTTCATAATACAAAGTTTCATGATCAAGTATCAAAAACTAGAGAAGAAAAGAAGAAGAGAAGCCAAACGGATGATCCAAGCTCTCGACCTAGCTTCCAAGCACTCCAAGCACGACTCCCAAGGTGTGTTCTGATGTTGAATGTCGTTCCCCAATGTTTCCTAAGTCTTTTGTGGCTTCAAACTCCCAAAACTATGCCAAAATAGCGAAAACAGCCCAAAATTTCAGTTCTGGCCGCAGAGGTAATCGTACGATTACCTTGATGTAATCGTACGATTACTTGCCTCATAGGTAATCGTACGTTTACATCTAAGTAATCGTACGATTACTTCTGGATGAAGGTAACCGTACGATTACCTTGAGGTAAACGTACGATTACTTCTCATCTTCCACCTTTCAAACTCCATCTTCTTGCTCTTTTTCCTTTCGTCTTCACTTCCCGAGCATCCTTTGAGCCTCCAACTTTTCCGAAGTTCACTTTTGCTCCAACGTCACGTCCCGAGCTCCCGGTTCCTGAAAACCACAACACGAGAAACATACCGGAAGATCAAACGTGATAAAATATAGTCAAAATCAATGCAAAAAGTGCCCGGACTCATCATTAACGTGCAAAGACTCAACATGCTCAAATTTAGCAAGAAATGATCCAAAATCTATCAAACCGCATCGGAATACACGCAAAACGGTAAAGAAACATATAAGAATATAACTCCAAATATGGAGTTATCATGGTGCGTGGCAGCAACGCGTATGTTGGTTTCCGCGCATGGAAGTCTATACAGCTATGAGTCTTCACGCGCAGAAAGGGGGCTAATGTAGATAGTGCTTTCTGAGCTGACAGATCTTGGCCACGTGGCAACCATCCAGCACACCATATTGTGCTCCACACACACTGGATCACCAGCCGAGCTGATCCATGTGGAGGCTGCGAGACAGAGCCCTCGCATACCACTGCACGGGACTTGTAGGGACTTTGTGGTTTGGAGGCTAGAGTAAGCCCTGTCGCGTGCGAGCCAAGCCCGCGCGCGACCTTTAGTAACTGTTTTGAGAGATTTATGGCACGAGCTCCATAAACCCGGTCAATCCGGTCAAACCCGGTCAACCTTGTAACGGTTCCGGTATTCGCGCATCACGTGCTGTAACGGTCCCTATATACTCGGACGAACGTGCCGTTATGGTTAAGCTAATTAAGCCGCCATTAATGGGCGCATTAACCACACTACAACGGTCACGTTCTCTGCTATATATAGGACGTTACCCTTTCCATACAAAAGAGAACACACTTGCCATACGCGGAAGCTCTGCCAAACCTCTGTCTCTCTCTCAGACATTGCTACTGCCTTACTCTCTCCCTACACACAACCCCACTCTTCCTGTGCGATCCTTGATCCACTACAAACGGTGTACACGGAGATCTCCCCGCCGGAATCTCTTGTGCACAACTGACAATCAAACTATAGGATCACGAAAAAAGTTACAACTAAAAACCTTCGTTGGCCTGCCAAAAACCTCCTCAAAATACCCATAAAATGTCCCGAAATCCTGATTTATCTTGAAAAATCATACCCCGATCATCACCCCAAACTCAAAAAACACCAAATCCCCTAATCCCATATCCTCAATTAAACCCTATATAGAAATCTAAAACACTGAATTGGACACCCAACCCTCAAACCCTTCACCCTCTTGAGAATTCAAATCACTCTGAAACAAGATTTTGAAGCATTTTGAGCACTTTTTTCTAATATCTAAATGTTACAAAAACGAGTGAATGTTTATCTAATATTGTAGGCTTACAATCAAACTATAGGATCACGAAAAAAGTTTAAACTAAAAACCTTCTTTGGCCTGCCAAAAACCTCCTCAAAATACCCATAAAATGTCCCGAAATCAAGATTTATCACGAAAAATCATACCCTGATCATCACACCAAACTCAAAAAACACCAAATCCCCTAATCATAGAACTTAAATTTAACCCTAAATAGAAATCTAAAACACTAAGTTGGACCCCCGACCCTCAAACCCCTCACCCTTTTGAGAAATAAAATCACTCAAAACAAGATTTCGAAGCGTTTTGAGCACCTATTTCTAATATCTAAATGTTTCAAAAACGAGTAAATTTTTACCAAATATTGTAGACTGGTAATAAAACTATTGTATCACGAAAATATATACAACCAAAACCTTCTTTGGCCTGCTGAAAACCACCCCAAAGTACCCATAAAATATCCCGAAACCATTATTTATCATTAAAAATCATACCCTGCTCATCACCCCACACTCAATAAACACCAAATCCCCTAATCCCATATCCTCCATTGAACCCTAAATAGAAATCTAAATCACTGAATTGGACACCCAACTCTCAAACCCTTCATCCTTTTGAGAAATCAAATCACTCAAAATAAGATTTCGAAGCGTTTTGAGCACATTTTTCTAATATCTAAATGTTACAAAAACGAGTGAATCTTTACCTAATATTATAGACTGACAATCAAACTATAGGATCACGAAAAAATTTACAACTAAAAACCTTCTTTGGCCTGCCAAAAACCTCCTCAAAATACCCATAAAATATCCCGAAACCATGATTTATCATTAAAAATCATACCTTGATCATCACCCCAAACTCAATAAACACCAAATCCCCTAATCCCATATCCTCAATTAAACCCTAAATAGAAATTTAAAACACTGAATTGGACCCCCAACTCTCAAACCCTTCACCCTTTTGAAAAATCAAATCACTCAAAACAAGATTTCGAAGCGTTTTGAGCACATTTTCTAATATCTAAATGTTACAAAAACGAGTGAATCTTTACCTAATATTGTAGACTGACAATCAAACTGTAGGATCACGAAAAAAGTTACAACTAAAAAGCTTATTTGGTCTGCCAAAAACCTCCTCTAAATACCCATAAAATGTCCCGAAATCATGATTTATCATTAAATATCATACCCGGATCATCACCCCAAACTCAATGAAAACCAAATCCCCTAATCCCATATCCTCAATTAAACCCTATATAGAAATCTAAAACACTGAATTGGACCCCCAACCCTCAAACCCTTAACTCTTTTGAGAAATCAAATCACTCAAAACAAGAATTCGAAGCGTTTTGAGCACTTTTTTCTAATATCTAAATGTTACAAAAACGAGTGAATCTTTACCTAATATTGTACACTGACAATCAAACTATAGGATCACGAAAAAAGTTACAACGAAAAACCTTCTTTCGCCTCCCAAAAACCTCCTCAAAATACCCATAAAATGTCCCGAAATCATGATTTATCATGAAAAATCATACCCTGATCATCACCCCAAACTCAAAAAACACCAAATCCTCTAATCATAGAACCTCAATTTAACCCTAAATAGAAATCTAAAACACTAAGTTGGACCCCCGACCTTCATACCCCTCACCCTTTTGAGAAATAAAAGACTCAAAACAAGATTTCGAAGCGGTTTGAGCACATTTTTCTAATATCTAAATGTTTCAAAAACTAGTGAATTTTTACCTAATATTCTAGACTGGCAATAAAGCTATTATATCACGAAAATATATACAACCAAAACCTTCTTCGGCCTGCTAAAAACCACCCAAAGTACCCATAAAATATCCCGAAACCATGATATATCATTAAAAATCATACCCTGATCATAACCCCAAACTAAATAAACACCAAATCCCCTAATCCCATATCCTCAATTAAACCCTAAATACAAATCTAAACACTGAATTTGACCCCCAACCCTCAAACTCTTCACCCTTTTGAGATATCAAATCACTCAAAACAAGATTTCGAAGCGTTTTGAGCACCTTTTTGTAATATCTAAATGTTACAAAAACGAGTGAATCTTTACCTAATATTGTAGACTGACAATCAAACTATAGGATCACGAAAAAAGTTGCAACTAAAAACCTTCTTTGGCCTGCCAAAAACCTCCTCAAAATACCCATAAAATGTCCCGAAATTATGATTTATCATTAAAAATCATACCCTGATGATCACCCCAATCTCAAAAAACACCAAATCCCCTAATCCCATATCCTCAATTAAACCCTAAATAGAAATTTAAAACACTGAATTGGACCCCCAACTCTCAAACCCTTCACTCTTTTGATAAATCAAATCACTCAATACAAGATTTCGAAGCGTTTTGAGCACATTTTTCTAATATCTAAATGTTACAAAAACGAGTGAATCTTTACCTAATATTGTAGACTGACAATCAAACTGTAGGATCACGAAAAAAGTTACAACTAAAAAGCTTATTTGGCCTGCCAAAAACCTCCTTTAAATACCCATAAAATGTCCCGAAATCATGATTTATCATTAAATATCATACCCGGATCATCACCCCAAACTCAATGAACACAAAATCCCCTAATCCCATATCCTCAATTAAACCCTATATAGAAATCTAAAACACTGAATTGGACCCCCAACCCTCAAACCCTTAACTCTTTTGAGAAATCAAATCACTCAAAACAAGAATTCGAAGCGTTTTGAGCACTTTTTTGTAATATCTAAATGTTACAAAAACGAGTGAATCTTTACCTAATATTGTACACTGACAATCAAACTATAGGATCACAAAAAAAGTTACAACGAAAAACCTTCTTTCGCCTCCCAAAAACCTCCTCAAAATACCCATAAAATGTCCCGAAATCATGATTTATCATGAAAAATCATACCCTGATCATCACTCCAAACTCAAAAAACACCAAATCCTCTAATCATAGAACCTCAATTTAACCCTAAATAGAAATCTAAAACACTAAGTTGGACCCCCGACCTTCATACCCCTCACCCTTTTGAGAAATAAAAGACTCAAAACAAGATTTCGAAGCGGTTTGAGCACATTTTTCTAATATCTAAATGTTTCAAAAACTAGTGAATTTTTACCTAATATTGTAGACTGGCAATAAAACTATTATATCACGAAAATATATACAACCAAAACCTTCTTCGGCCTGCTAAAAACCACCCAAAGTACCCATAAAATATCCCGAAACCATGATATATCATTAAAAATCATACCCTGATCATAACCCCAAACTAAATAAACACCAAATCCCCTAATCCCATATCCTCAATTAAACCCTAAATACAAATCTAAACACTGAATTTGACCCCCAACCCTCAAACTCTTCACCCTTTTGAGATATCAAATCACTCAAAACAAGATTTGTAAGCGTTTTGAGCACCTTTTTGTAATATCTAAATGTTACAAAAACGAGTGAATCTTTACCTAATGTTGTAGACTGACAATCAAACTATAGGATCACGAAAAAAGTTGCAACTAAAAACCTTCTTTGGCCTGCCAAAAACCTCCTCAAAATACCCATAAAATGTCCCGAAATTATGATTTATCATTAAAAATCATACCCTGATGATCACCCCTAATCCCATATCCTCAATTAAACCCTAAATAGAAATTTAAAACACTGAATTGGACCCCCAACTCTCAAACCCTTCACTCTTTTGATAAATCAAATCACTCAATACAAGATTTCGAAGCGTTTTGAGCACATTTTTCTAATATCTAAATGTTACAAAAACGAGTGAATCTTTACCTAATATTGTAGACTGACAATCAAACTGTAGGATCACGAAAAAAGTTATAACTAAAAACCTTCTTTGGCCTGCCAAAAACCTCCTCTAAATACCCATAAAATGTCCCGAAATCATGATTTATCATTAAATATCATACCCAGATCATCACCCAAACTCAATGAACACCAAATCCCCTAATCCCATATCCTCAATTAAACCCTATATAGAAATCTAAAACACTGAATTGGACCCCCAACCCTCAAACCCTTAACTCTTTTGAGAAATCAAATCACTCAAAACAAGAATTCGAAGCGTTTTGAGCACTTTTTTCTAATATCTAAATGTTTCAAAACCGAGTGAATTTTTACCTAATATTGTATACTGGCAATAAAACTATTGTATCACGAAAATATATACAACCAAAACCTTCTTTGGCCAGCTGAAAACCACCCCAAAGTACCCATAAAATATCCCGAAACCATGATTTATCATTAAAAATCATACCCTGCTCATCACCCCAAACTCAATAAGCACCAAATCACCTAATCCCATATCCTCAATTAAAACCTAAATACAAATCTAAAAAACTGAATTGGACCCCCAACCCTCAAACCCTTCACTCTTTTGAGAAATCAAATCACTCAAAACAAGATTTCGAAGCGTTTTGAGGACCTTTTTCTAATATCTAAATGTTTCAAAAACGAGTGAATCTTTACCTAATATTGTACACTGACAAAATAAACTATAGGATCACAAAAAGTTACAACTAAAAACCTTCTTTGGCCTTCCAAAAACTACCTCAAAATACCCATAAAATGTCCCGAAATCATGATTTATCATGAAAAATCATACCCTGATCATCACTCCAAACTCAAAAAACACCAAATCCTCTAATCAAAGAACCTCAATTTAACTCTAAATAGAAATCTAAAACACTAAGTTGGACCCCTGACCCTCAAACCCCTCACCCTTCTGAGAAATAAGATCACTCAAAACAAAATTTCGAAGCGTTTTGAGCACCTTTTTCTAACATCTAAATGATTCAAAAACGAGTGAATTTTTATCTAATATTTTAGACAGGCAATAAAACTATTATATCACAAAAATATATACAACCTAAACCTTCTTCGGCCTGGTAAAAACCACCCAAAGTACTCATAAAATATCCCGAAACCATAATTTATCATTAAAAGTCATACCCTGATCATAACCCCAAACTCAATAAATACCAAATCCCCTAATCCCATATCCACAATTAAACCCTAAATAGAAATCTAAAACACTGAATTGGACCCCCAACCCTCAAACCCTTCACCCTTTTGAGAAATCAAATCACTCAAAACAAGATTTCGAAGCGTTTTGAGCACCTTTTTGTAATATCTAAATGTTACAAAAACGAATGAATCTTTACCTAATATTGTAGACTGACAATCAAACTATAGGATCACGAAAAAAGTAACAACTAAAAACCTTCTTTGGCCTGCCAAAAACCTCCTCAAAATACCCATAAAATGTCCTGAAACTATGATTTATCATTAAAAATCATACCCTGATCATCACCCCAATCTCAAAAAACACCAAATCCTCTAATCCCATATCCTCATTTCAACCCTATAAAGAAATCTAAAACATTGAATTGGACCCCCAACCCTCAAACCCTTCACCCTTTTGAGAATTCGAATCACTCAAAACAAGATTTCGTAGCATTTTGGATACCTTTTTCTAATATATCAATTTTACCAAAACGAGTGAATGTTTACCTAAAATTGTAGACTGACAATCAAACTATAGGATCACGAAAAAATTTACAACTAAAAACCTTCTTTGGCCTGCCAAAAATCTCCTCAAAAAACCCATAAAATGTCCCGAAATCATGATTTATCATTAAAAATCATACCGTGATCATCACCCCAAACTCAAAAAACACCAAAACCTCTAATCAGAGAACCTCAATTAAACCCTAAATAGAAATCTAAAACACTAAGTTGGACCCTCGATCCTCAAACCCCTCACCCTTTTGAGAAATAAAATCACTCAAAACAAGATTTTGAAGCGTTTTGAGCACCTTTTTCTAATATCTAAATGTTTCAAAATCGAGTGAATTTTTTCCTAATATTGTATACTGGCAATAAAACTATTGTATCACGAAAATATATACAACCAAAACCTTCTTTGGCCAGCTGAAAACCACCCCAAAGTACCCATAAAATATCCCGAAACCATGATTTATCATTAAAAATCATACCCAGCTCATCACCCCAAACTCAATAAGCACCAAATCACCTAATCCCATATCCTCAATTAAAACCTAAATACAAATCTAAAAAATTGAATTGGACCCCCAACCCTCAAACCCTTCACCCTTTTGAGAAATCAAATCACTCAAAACAAGATTTCGAAGCGTTTTGAGCACCTTTTTCAAATATCTAAATGTTTCAAAAACGAGTGAATCTTTACCTAATATTGTAGACTGACAATCAAACTATAGGATCACGAAAAAAGTTTAAACTAAAAACCTTCTTTTTGCCTGCCAAAAACCTCCTCAAAATACCCATAAAATGTCCCGAAATCAAGATTTATCATGAAAAATCATACCCTGATCATCACACCAAACTCAAAAAACACCAAATCCCCTAATCATAGAACTTAAATTTAACCCTAAATAGAAATCTAAAACACTAAGTTGGACCCTCGACCCTCAAACCCCTCACCCTTTTGAGAAATAAAATCACTCAAAACAAGATTTCGAAGCGTTTTGAGCACCTATTTCTAATATCTAAATGTTTCAAAAACGAGTAAATTTTTACCTAATATTGTAGACTGGTAATAAAACTATTGTATCACGAAAATATATACAACCAAAACCTTCTTTGGCCTGCTGAAAACCACCCCAAAGTACCCATAAAATATCCCGAAACCATGATTTATCATTAAAAATCATACCCTGCTCATCACCCCACACTCAATAAACACCAAATCCCCTAGTCCCATATCCTCCATTGAACCCTAAATAGAAATCTAAATCACTGAATTGGACACCCAACTCTCAAACCCTTCATCCTTTTGAGAAATCAAATCACTCAAAATAAGATGTCGAAGCGTTTTGAGCACATTTTTCAAATATCTAAATGTTACAAAAACGAGTGAATCTTTACCTAATATTGTAGACTGACAATCAAACTATAGGATCACGAAAAAATTTACAACTAAAAACCTTCTTTGGCCTGCCAAAAACCTCCTCAAAATACCCATAAAATATCCCGAAACCATGATTTATCATTAAAAATCATACCTTGATCATCACCCCAAACTCAATAAACACCAAATCCCCTAATCCCATATCCTCAATTAAACCCTAAGTAGAAATTTAAAACACTGAATTGGACCCCCAACTCTCAAACCCTTCACCCTTTTGAAAAATCAAATCACTCAAAACAAGATTTCGAAGCGTTTTGAGCACATTTTTCTAATATCTAAATGTTACAAAAACGAGTGAATCTTTACCTAATATTGTAGACTGACAATCAAACTGTAGGATCACGAAAAAAGTTACAACTAAAAAGCTTCTTTGGCCTGCCAAAAACCTCCTCTAAATACCCATAAAATGTTCCGAAATCATGATTTATCATTATATATCATACCCGGATCATCACCCCAAACTCAATGAACACCAAATCCCCTAATCCCATATCCTCAATTAAACCCTATATAGAAATCTAAAACACTGAATTGGACCCCCAACCCTCAAACCCTTAACTCTTTTGAGAAATCAAATAACTCAAAACAAGAATTCGAAGCGTTTTGAGCACTTTTTTCTAATATCTAAATGTTACAAAAACGAGTGAATCTTTACCTAATATTTTACACTGACAATCAAACTATAGGATCACGAAAAAAGTTACAACGAAAAACCTTCTTTGGCCTCCCAAAAACCTCCTCAAAATACCCATAAAATGTCCCGAAATCATGATTTATCATGAAAAATCATACCCTGATCATCACCCCAAACTCAAAAAACACCAAATCCTCTAATCATAGAACCTCAATTTAACCCTAAATAGAAATCTAAAACACTAAGTTGGACCCCCGACCCTCATACCCCTCACCCTTTTGAGAAATAAAAGACTCAAAACAAGATTTCGAAGCGTTTTGAGCAAATTTTTCTAATATCTATATGTTTCAAAAACTAGTGAATTTTTACCGAATATTGTAGACTGGCAATAAAAATATTATATCACGTAAATATATACAACCAAAACCTTCTTCGGCCTGCTAAAAACCACCCAAAGTACCCATAAAATATCCCGAAACCATGATATATCATTAAAAATCATACTCTGATCATAACCCCAAACTAAATAAACACCAAATCCCCTAATCCCATATCCTCAATTAAACCCCAAATACAAATCTAAACACTGAATTTCACCCCCAACCCTCAAACTCTTCACCCTTTTGAGAAATCAAATCACTCAAAACAAGATTTCGAAGCGTTTTGAGCACCTTTTTGTAATATCTAAATGTTACAAAAACGAGTGAATCTTTACCTAATATTGTAGACTGACAATCAAACTATAGGATCACGAAAAAAGTTGCAACTAAAAACCTTCTTTGGCCTGCCAAAAACCTCCTCAAAATACCCATTAAATGTCCCGAAACTATGATTTATCATTAAAAATCATACCCTGGTGATCACCCCAATCTCAAAAAACACCAAATCCCCTAATCCCATATCCTCAATTAAACCCTAAATAGAAATTTAAAACACTGAATTGGACCCCCAACTCTCAAACCCTTCACCCTTTTGATAAATCAAATCACTCAATACAAGATTTCGAAGCGTTTTGAGCACATTTTTCTAATATCTAAATGTTACAAAAACGAGTGAATCTTTACCTAATATTGTAGACTGACAATCAAACTGTAGGATCACAAAAAAGTTACAACTAAAAACCTTCTTTGGCCTGCCAAAAACCTCCTCTAAATACCCATAAAATGTCCCGAAATCATGATTTATCATTAAATATCATACCCAGATCATCACCCAAACTCAATGAACACCAAATCCCCTAATCCCATATCCTCAATTAAACCCTATATAGAAATCTAAAACACTGAATTGGACCCTAACCCTCAAACCCTTAACTCTTTTGAGAAATCAAATCACTCAAAACAAGAATTCGAAGCGTTTTGAGCACTTTTTTCTAATATCTAAATGTTTCAAAACCGAGTGAATTTTTACCTAATATTGTATACTGGCAATAAAACTATTGTATCACGAAAATATATACAACCAAAACCTTCTTTGGCCAGCTGAAAACCACCCCAAAGTACCCATAAAATATCCCGAAACCATGATTTATCATTAAAAATCATACCCTGCTCATCACCCCAAACTCAATAAGCACCAAATCACCTAATCCCATATCCTCAATTAAAACCTAAATACAAATCTAAAAAACTGAATTGGACCCCCAACCCTCAAACCCTTCACTCTTTTGAGAAATCAAATCACTCAAAACAAGATTTCGAAGCGTTTTGAGCACCTTTTTCTAATATCTAAATGTTTCAAAAACGAGTGAATCTTTACCTAATATTGTAGACTGACAAAATAAACTATAGGATCACAAAAAGTTACAACTAAAAACCTTCTTTGGCCTTCCAAAAACTACCTCAAAATACCCATAAAATGTCCCGAAATCATGATTTATCATGAAAAATCATACCCTGATCATCACTCCAAACTCAAAAAACACCAAATCCTCTAATCAAAGAACCTCAATTTAACTCTAAATAGAAATCTAAAACACTAAGTTGGACCCCTGACCCTCAAACCCCTCACCCTTCTGAGAAATAAGATCACTCAAAACAAAATTTCGAAGCGTTTTGAGCACCTTTTTCTAACATCTAAATGATTCAAAAACGAGTGAATTTTTATCTAATATTTTAGACAGGCAATAAAACTATTATATCACAAAAATATATACAACCTAAACCTTCTTCGGCCTGGTAAAAACCACCCAAAGTACTCATAAAATATCCCGAAACCATAATTTATCATTAAAAGTCATACCCTGATCATAACCCCAAACTCAATAAATACCAAATCCCCTAATCCCATATCCACAATTAAACCCTAAATAGAAATCTAAATCACTGAATTGGACCCCCAACCCTCAAACCCTTCACCCTTTTGAGAAATCAAATAACTCAAAACAAGATTTCGAAGCGTTTTGAGCACCTTTTTGTAATATCTAAATGTTACAAAAACGAATGAATCTTTACCTAATATTGTAGACTGACTATCAAACTATAGGATCACGAAAAAAGTAACAACTAAAAACCTTCTTTGGCCTGCCAAAAACCTCCTCAAAATACCCATAAAATGTCCCGAAACTATGATTTATCATCAAAAATCATACCCTGATCATCACCCCAATCTCAAAAAACACCAAATCCTCTAATCCCATATCCTCAATTCAACCCTATAAAGAAATCTAAAACACTGAATTGGACCCCCAACCCTCAAACCCTTCACCCTTTTGAGAATTCGAATCACTCAAAACAAGATTTCGTAGCATTTTGGATACCTTTTTCTAATATATTAATTTTACCAAAACGAGTGAATGTTTACCTAAAATTGTAGACTGACAATCAAGCTATAGGATCACGAAAAAATTTACAACTAAAAACCTTCTTTGGCCTGCCAAAAATCTCCTCAAAAACCCCCATAAAATGTCCCGAAATCATGATTTATCATTAAAAATCATACCTTGATCATCACCCCAAACTCAAAAAACACCAAAACCTCTAATCAGAGAACCTCAATTAAACTCTAAATAGAAATCTAAAACACTAAGTTGGACCCTCGATCCTCAAACCCCTCACCCTTTTGAGAAATAAAATCACTCAAAACAAGATTTTGAAGCGTTTTGAGCACCTTTTTCTAATATCTAAATGTTACAAAAACGAGTGAATCTTTACCTAATATTGTAGACTGACAATCAAACTATAGGATCACGAAAAAAGTTGCAACTAAAAACCTTCTTTGGCCTGCCAAAAACCTCCTCAAAATACCCATTAAATGTCCCGAAATCATGATTTATCATTAAATATCATACCCAGATCATCACCCAAACTCAATGAACACCAAATCCCCTAATCCCATATCCTCAATTAAACCCTATATAGAAATCTAAAACACTGAATTGGACCCTAACCCTCAAACCCTTAACTCTTTTGAGAAATCAAATCACTCAAAACAAGAATTCGAAGCGTTTTGAGCACTTTTTTCTAATATCTAAATGTTTCAAAACCGAGTGAATTTTTACCTAATATTGTATACTGGCAATAAAACTATTGTATCACGAAAATATATACAACCAAAACCTTCTTTGGCCAGCTGAAAACCACCCCAAAGTACCCATAAAATATCCCGAAACCATGATTTATCATTAAAAATCATACCCTGCTCATCACCCCAAACTCAATAAGCACCAAATCACCTAATCCCATATCCTCAATTAAAACCTAAATACAAATCTAAAAAACTGAATTGGACCCCCAACCCTCAAACCCTTCACTCTTTTGAGAAATCAAATCACTCAAAACAAGATTTCGAAGCGTTTTGAGCACCTTTTTCTAATATCTAAATGTTTCAAAAACGAGTGAATCTTTACCTAATATTGTAGACTGACAAAATAAACTATAGGATCACAAAAAGTTACAACTAAAAACCTTCTTTGGCCTTCCAAAAACTACCTCAAAATACCCATAAAATGTCCCGAAATCATGATTTATCATGAAAAATCATACCCTGATCATCACTCCAAACTCAAAAAACACCAAATCCTCTAATCAAAGAACCTCAATTTAACTCTAAATAGAAATCTAAAACACTAAGTTGGACCCCTGACCCTCAAACCCCTCACCCTTCTGAGAAATAAGATCACTCAAAACAAAATTTCGAAGCGTTTTGAGCACCTTTTTCTAACATCTAAATGATTCAAAAACGAGTGAATTTTTATCTAATATTTTAGACAGGCAATAAAACTATTATATCACAAAAATATATACAACCTAAACCTTCTTCGGCCTGGTAAAAACCACCCAAAGTACTCATAAAATATCCCGAAACCATAATTTATCATTAAAAGTCATACCCTGATCATAACCCCAAACTCAATAAATACCAAATCCCCTAATCCCATATCCACAATTAAACCCTAAATAGAAATCTAAATCACTGAATTGGACCCCCAACCCTCAAACCCTTCACCCTTTTGAGAAATCAAATAACTCAAAACAAGATTTCGAAGCGTTTTGAGCACCTTTTTGTAATATCTAAATGTTACAAAAACGAATGAATCTTTACCTAATATTGTAGACTGACTATCAAACTATAGGATCACGAAAAAAGTAACAACTAAAAACCTTCTTTGGCCTGCCAAAAACCTCCTCAAAATACCCATAAAATGTCCCGAAACTATGATTTATCATCAAAAATCATACCCTGATCATCACCCCAATCTCAAAAAACACCAAATCCTCTAATCCCATATCCTCAATTCAACCCTATAAAGAAATCTAAAACACTGAATTGGACCCCCAACCCTCAAACCCTTCACCTTTTTGAGAATTCGAATCACTCAAAACAAGATTTCGTAGCATTTTGGATACCTTTTTCTAATATATTAATTTTACCAAAACGAGTGAATGTTTACCTAAAATTGTAGACTGACAATCAAGCTATAGGATCACGAAAAAATTTACAACTAAAAACCTTCTTTGGCCTGCCAAAAATCTCCTCAAAAACCCCCATAAAATGTCCCGAAATCATGATTTATCATTAAAAATCATACCTTGATCATCACCCCAAACTCATAAAACACCAAAACCTCTAATCAGAGAACCTCAATTAAACTCTAAATAGAAATCTAAAACACTAAGTTGGACCCTCGATCCTCAAACCCCTCACCCTTTTGAGAAATAAAATCACTCAAAACAAGATTTTGAAGCGTTTTGAGCACCTTTTTCTAATATCTAAATGTTTCAAAATGGAGTGAATTTTTACCTAATATTGTATACTGGTGTAGATACTGCTTTCTGACATGACAGATCTTGGCCACGTGGCAGCCATCCAGCACACCATATTGTGCTCCATACACACTGGATCACCAGCCGAGCTGATCCATGTGGGGGCTGCGAGACAGAGCCCTCGCATACCACTGCACGGGACTTGTAGGGACTTAGTGGTTTGGAGGCTAGAGTAAGCCCTGTCGCGTGCGAGCCAAGCCCGCACGCGACCTTTAGTAACTGTTTTGAGAGATTTATGGCACGAGCTCCATAAACCCGGTCAATCCGGTCAAACCCAGTCAACCTCGTAACGGTTCCGGTATTCGCGCATCACGTGCTATAACGGTTCCTATATACTCGGACGAACGTGCCGTTATGGTTAAGCTAATTAAGCCGCCATTAATGGGCGCATTAACCACACTACAACGGTCACGTTCTCCAGTATATATATATCGTTAACCTTTCCATACAAAGGAGAACACACTGCCATACGCGGAAGCTCTGCCAAACCTCTGTCTCTCTCTCAGACATTGCTATTGACTTACTCTCTCCCTACACACACCCCTACTCTTCCTGTGCGATCCTTGATCCACTGCACACGGTGCACACAGAGGTCTCCCCGCCGGAATCTCTCGCGCACATTTTGGTGAACCCGACGTGAATCTTACCGGCAAAAAGCAACCATGTCTCAAGAGGATGATGTCAGCAACCGATCGCCTTCCACCGAAACTCCCTCGGGAGACGAGACCCGCCGTACTCCGACGACTCCCGGCGAAGCACCGACGTTAGAGTCTTTGGACGCCACCGTCCAAAGTCAGGCGAAAGCTCTCAAGTCTCAATCCGCGCAACTAGAACAAATCTTGGCTGTTCTGGGCACCCTCGCGCCAAATCCTCCGCCAGCCATCGCTATCCCTCAAGGAGGAGGAACCCCTACTGCTCCAGGATTGGGAGTGCCAGCCACACCTCCCAACCCTCATCTGCAGACTCCACCGTCGGCTGCGCAACTGCCTTCGGTTCAAGGATCAACGGCACAAATGCTACCTCCTGCTGCTCACGCTCCTCAGCCCTCGGCTTTGGCGTCCAACCCAACTTTGCAGTACCCTTTGCCTCCCCCAACGATGATCTGGGGAAGCGCAGGAACTCAGTATGCTCCCAATCCTCAGGCGGCATATGTGTCGCCACCGCCCACTACAACCCCTCCAGCGACTACCGAGGGGAGCATTCCAGAATGCATGACGTCTTTGCAAAAGCGCGTGGACACCATCCTGGCTCATCAGTCATTCGCGGATACCATTATCCCGAAGTTAGACAATGATCCACCTATTCCACGAGAGATCTATCTCATGCCTAACCCGGCGGGGTACAAGGCTCCCAAATGGGATAAGTTCGAAGACGTCAATGGAAACGCTCATGAGCATGTCATGCGTTTCATTGATGTCATGGGTCCGTACGGAGCCGATCCCAAGCTGCTGATGCGAGAATTCCCAAAATCTCTTGGGAACGTAGCATACAAATGGTACCGGACATTGGAGGCCGGATCCGTGAAGACTTGGGACGACATGGTCCAAAAGTTCTACACCAAGTTCTTTCAAATGGAGGAAAAGGTGAAAATGATCCATCTCTCGCGGATGTATCAGAAGCGCGAGGAGGATGGGATCACCTTCATCAAGAAATTCCGGGCGAAATCCTTGGAGTGCAAAGATCCAATGCCCGAAAGTCGGCTCGTGGAGATATGCCTACAGTGCATGCGAGATGAATACAAAGGTATGCTCATCAATTTGCAAACACCTACGTTTTCAAAACTAATCGAATGCACGAAGAACATCGAGCCCATAGTCGAGAGACAGAAAAAGAAGAACGCTCCTGAGCGACCTGCGAGCGGCACCACTTACAAGATCGGAAGGTTCAGCTACAAGCGGGGGCGCGAAGCTGAAGTCAATACAGTTTCGCCCCAGAAACAAGCGAAGGTTGTGAACTTCGATGTACCGCCTCTGCCATGCTCGGTAGAGGAAGCGAGTGACCTCTGCAAACAGTGGCGCAAGGACGGCGTCCTGCCACCGCTCGAGAAAACACCCTCCAAGGACATGGTGAGGGACCCTAAGTGGTGCGAGTACCACGGCAAGATCATGCATCCCACCGCCGAGTGCAAGAAACTCAGGTTCGCATTCGATCAGAAGATGAAGAACGGCGAGCTAATCGTCAGCGACAACAGGAAGAACGTGCGCAACAACCCACTTCCTGCCCATACGGAGTCAGGCTCGAAAGGCAAAGAGGTCGCCATGATCTCGATCGTAGACTTAGAGGAAGTCGCAGAGGATGGTCTACCCATCATTGCTGAGGTCCATCAAGACGAAGATTATAGCATGGACACGGAGGATGAACGTGCTGACCGCATGAAAGGGTCGCATGGCTTCAACAAATTCTTCGATGAGATGAATTTCTCCGAGAGGTGCCGGGCTGATATGACAAAAGCAATCTTAAGGATAGCAGAGGACTACGAGGAGGACCTCGTAGTCTCCAACGGGAAAGTCATCAGGGCGTCTCGTTCCACAGAAAAGATCATGACCTTTTCTGCCAGCGACAAGAAGACGGATGCGAGTCACCAGAGGCCTCTGTACGTGACCGCCATCGTCAATGGCGTCGAATTCAAGCGAGCATTCATCGATGGAGGAGCAGCAGTCAACGTTGTCCCACTCCACACACTGAAGCTAGCAGGGATCCCCGAGCACAAGGTAGTCAAACATCCATCTCCACTGGTGGGATTCGGAAGCGACTCTAGAATGACGATCGGGTGGATCCGCCTGGGCGTCCAGATTGGCAAGATCAAGTGCTCGGCGAAGTTCTATGTCATAGACGCGAACACCACATATCACATGATTATAGGTCGAGCCTGGATTCATCGCTTCGACGCAGTTCCTTCGACGGCTCACCAGGTTATGAAAGCTATCTGGAACGACAGAATAGTCGAGATACCGGCTTCTACTAATCCGTTCAACTTGGACGAAGCACATCTCAGCGAGGCGGTGTGGTTCACTGAGATGGCGGACGAGCAAACACCCGGGCCTTTCAACCCTACTCCTTTGCCTCTCTGGGAGGACATCAAGGACCAGTCACCTGCGGGCGTGATGGTGACAAGGGAAGATGCCAAGGAAAAGCCGCCTACACGCGAAGAGGCGCCACGTATCGCATATCACCGAAAGAATGTGTACACTTTAAAGAGGATCGCAAAGCATGACCCCGAGGGCAAGGAGATAGAGAGCTTCTACGCCAATGGGAAGAAATGCTATCGCATATGAAGGTGCGCGGGGATGTCCTCACGCGGGCATGGGGATGTCCCTGGGCAAATCAATCAAATCGAGCAAGTTGCGCTGACGGAAGAACCAACACAACGCACTCCAGACGAGAAACTCAAAGGAGCGCCTGAATGCATGGAAGACAGGCCCAGACCACAAAATCAAGAACTAAAGGAAGTGTTCCTCAGCCCGAACGAGGAAAAGAAAAGGCCAGTCTTCCTGAGTGCGGACCTCACAAGCGAAGAGGAACAAGGACTGCTGCAGCTCCTAACTGAGTACAAGGACGTGTTCGCATGGGAGTACGATGAGATGCCAGGTTTGGATACAAGCATCACCATGCACCGTTTAGACATCATCCCAGGGTCTAAACCGGTCAAGCAGAGCACCAGAAGCTTCAGACCAGAGCTTAACATGAAGATCAAGCAGGAGATAGTCAAACTCCTAGATGCCAAGTTCATAGAGCCAAATCATCATCCCACATGGCTGGCCAACATCGTGCCGGTGGTGAAGAAGAACGGACAGCTCCGCATCTGTGTGGACTTCCGAGATCTCAATCGCTTCTGCCCTAAGGACGATTTCCCACTGCCCAACATCGATTTACTTATCGATTCAACCGCAGGGCATCGCATGTTCAGTTTCATGGACGGTTTCAGCGGGTACAATCAAATCAAGATGGATCCCGAAGATGCGCAGAAAACTGCATTCATCACTCCTGTGGGGGTATTCAACTACACGGTAATGCCGTTCGGTCTTAAGAACGCGGGCGCGACCTATCAGCGGGCCATGATGGCTCTGTTCCACGACATGATGCACAAAGAGGTGGAATTTTATGTGGATGACCTAGTGGTTAAATCCAAGCACGAAGCGGACCACCTTGCAGACCTGCGAAAGGTGTTCAACAGATGCAGGAGCTTTCAACTGAAAATGAACCCCATGAAATGCGCGTTCGGCGTGACCTCGGGGAAGTTCTTGGGATGTGTAGTCCATCGCCAGGGGATCGAGCCTGACCCTGCGAAAGTGTCAGCCATCACCAGCATGACGCCACCTCACAACCAAAGTACCTTGAAGACATTCTTGGGAAAACTGTCATATCTGCGGAGATTCATCCCAGCAATTGCAGAAATCACATGCTGTTTCAGCACTCTTCTCAAGAAGGACGCCGCGTACAACTGGGCTCCGGACCACGAAGCTGCATTCGAAAAGCTAAAAGAGCTACTCACGTCCTCAAAGATAATGATCGCGCCTCAACTGGGATCACCGCTTCTGCTTTATCTCACATCAACAAGGAGATCTATAGGAGCACTCTTGGCTCAGGAATATGAAGGCCAAGAGAGGCCCATCTACTATATCTCTCGCATTGTGCAGCCTGCTGAATCAAGGTACACAGACATCGAACGTCACTGCCTTGCTTTGTTCTTTGTGATAGAGAAGTTGAGACACTATTTTGCATCACACAAAGTAGTGGTGGTCACCAAGAGCGACCCCATAAGATATTTGCTAACTCACACTACTCCGGGCGGGAGATTGGCAAAATGGTACATGACCATCTCTCAATACGATATCACATGCGTGAAACCAAGAGCGATCAAGTCGCAGGCGGTAGCAGATCAGTTGGCACAGTTTCCCGACAACAGCCACGAGCCCGTGATCGAAGAAGAGCTCGAAGGTCCTGAAATCTACGCGATCGACGTGCCCTATTGGACCCTCCACTTCGACGGTTCGTCAACCAGGAAAGGCGGAGACATTGGGATAGTCTTGACAAAGCCAGACGGGGAAGTCATACAGATATCCGCAAAGCTCAACTTCGCAGTCACGAACAACGAAGCGGAATACGAGGCTCTCATTGCGGGGCTCCGTGCCGCGAAAGCTTTGGAAGTGAGTAACTTAACGGTCATGGGAGATTCCAAGCTGATTGTTAAGCAAGCCTCGGGCGAATATGGTTTGAAGGAGATCAACCTCCTGTCTTATCGTACCTTAGTACAGAAACTGATGCAACAATTCTGCGATGTGAAGTACGAGCACAAGCCCCGAGCAGACAACAGGCACGCAGACGCCTTGGCAACTCTGGGGTCTAAGGTCAGCATAGACAAGTGCCCCGCAAGGATTTCCATCAAGGTGCGAACATCGTCGGCATTGACAGAAGATGCGTGCGACGACGAACACATGGATGACGCAGACTGGCGGAAAGCAATCCTGCAAGCTATTGCAAAAGGCACCAGCAGCGAAAGCTGGGCACTCACAAAAGGATACTGCATCCACGACAACACCCTTTACTACAAGGGTCCTGGAGGAATACTCATGCGATGTGTCTCCGAGCAAGAGGGACAACAGCTGTTAGAAAAGATTCACCAACACGCTTGCGGAGAAAGCGAGGTGTCAATCTACAGAAAGGCTCAGAGATATGGCATTCATTGGCCAGGCATGTCAACAGCTGCAGCCCTGATACAAGGGAAGTGCGAAAGTTGCGCACTAATCAAAGACTCTCTACTCGTCGCCTTAATCGACGACGACACAGATTGGAGGAAGCCACTGTTCGATTTCCTCACCCAGGGCACAGTGCCTGAATCGAGAAAAGAAGCAGAAAAATTAAAAAGGAAAGCGTCTCGATACGTGGTACAGGAAAACCTGCTTTGGCGAAGAGGTCACGAGGGCAACTTGCTGCGATGTCTAGACGGCAGAGAAGCACAAGAAGTCATGGACCTTTCCCATCAGGTGGAACACCAAGGAGGTGCGAAATTATGCAGACAGCTCCTCTCAATCGGATATTTCTGGCCCACGATGGAAGTCGATTGTCGCACTAAAGTGCGACGCTGCCAGGAATGCCAATTCAAGGGGAACCTAGTGCACGCTCCTGCTGTGGATCTACATGCACTAGGGACGCCATGGCCATTTCACACATGGGCTCTAGTCTTCATCGGTCCCATACGGCCAACGTCGCACGGGAATCATTTCATTCTTACCGCAACCGAGCTGTTCACCAAGTGGGTGGAAGCAATACCACTAAAGACGGCAAATGCGTTGGCTGTGGTCAACTTTATCCAAGAAAGCATCGTATGCAGGTTCGGAATCCCAAACACCATTCTTTCAGATAACGGTACTCCTTTTGTTAATCGCCAGGTAGCTGCGAAATTAGCGGAGTACAATATCAGGCAAATATGTTCTACCCCTTACTACCCGAAGGGAAACGGACAAGCCGAAGCAACTAACAAGACGCTGTTGAGAATATTGAGCAAAATGGTCGCAGATGACCACAAGAAGTGGGTCGACTCTCTAAGCATAGCTCTGTGGGCCTACAGAACTTCTCCAAGGACACCCACAGGGGCCTCGCCATTTCTACTGTGCTATGGGGCCGAAGCTGTGGTACCTGCGGAGGTTAGAGTCAACTCGGCAAGGCTGGCCTTCCATGCACTCTATGAAAATCAACGCGATCATGACTTAATCTTGCTGGAAGAGAAGCGAGAACAAGCCAAAAGGACCAACAAGCGGTACCAGGAAAGAATCGCTCGCGCATACAACAAGACAGTCCAGCGAAGGGATTTCGCAGTCGGAGACCTGGTCTTGCGCGCATCTGACCACTGCATGCGAGAAGCAACTCACCCAAAGTTCGCAGCTAATTGGGAAGGACCCTTCGAAGTCACAGAAGTCTTCGATAGTGGCTACTGCAGCATACGAAGGTTGCACGGTACAACCTCAACTCCCAGTTCAATCAACATGCGCTGGATCAAGAAGTACTATCCCTGACTTCTCTCATTTCATACGTTTTATGATAACGTGCTTAATGTCTCATGTGGCTATGATTTGCGCAATCTCCTCTCCCATATGAGAGGATTGTAATCCCATCTCTCCCATATGAGAGCGTTATAATAAAAGAATTCTCCCAAATGAGAAATTCATATTTCTAGCCGTTTATGTTGCTCTACTTAATTTGTTATTACTGTTAACAATGGTTTATTCGCTGCAATAGCAATCCATACAAAATGCGATCTTAAGTGATCATATAAGCCTATCTCTTACGATAGCAGCTAATGCAAACGCGATCTCAAGTGATCATATAAGCCTATCTCTTACGATAGCAGCCAATGCAAACGCGATCTTAAGTGATCATCTAAGCCTATCTCTTACGATAGCAGCTAATGCAAACGCGATCTCAAGTGATCATATAAGCCTATCTCTACGATAGCAACTAAAGCAATGCGATCTTGAGTGATCATCTAAGCCTATCTCTTACGATAGCAGCCAATGCAATGCGATCTTAAGTGATCATCTAAGCCTATCTCTCACGATAGCAACTTATGCAAATGCGATCTTAATTGATCATCTGAAGCCTATCTCTTACGATAGCAGCCAAACACAAATGCGATCTTAATTGATCATGTAAAGCCTATCTCTTGCTATAGCAGCCAAGCGCAAATGCGATCTTAATTGATCATGTAAAGCCTATCTCTCACGATAGCAGCCAATGCAAATGCGATCTTAAGTGATCGTCTAAGCCTATCTCTCACGATAGCAGCCAACACAAATGCGATCTTAACTGATCTTCTCAAGCCTATCTGTCACGATAGCAACTTATACACAAAACGATTTTACCTAATCTTCTCGAGCCTATCTGTTACGATAGCAACTTATATGCGAAGTGATTTTAGTTGATCACCCAAGCCTCTGTTACGATGACAACGCATGCGCAAGACGGTCTTACTGGATCTTCTAAAAGTCTATCTGTTGCGATAGCAATTTACGCGAGAAACGATCTCAAGCAGTTCGCTAATAAAGCCTATCTTTTGTGATAGCATTTCGCACCACTTAATGATCTTAATTGATCTGCTAAAGACTATCTGTTACGATAGCAATGTTGTGAACATGATCTTAAATGATTTGCAACGGCCAACAACAAGCCCATCTGCTATGATGGCACAACTGCGAAAAATCTGATCTCGAACGATCTAGCAAAGCATCAGCAAATTAATATATCGCAGATGCGAAACAATTACATAGCATTATGCAAGGCGAAATATGCCGAAACGCGTGCGAAATTGTATTCTGTTGTAAAGAGACAGCAGATAATACAGAAAGCTATTTATCATTACGAGTCAAATGACTTACAATTTATCTGTCTAGATAGCAGCTTACAAGCGAAAAGCTCGAATCTAACTACGCAGCCAACATGGCTTACAATACATTCGAGAAGTGGCTGGTAAGCCAACAGAGACACAGTACGGAAACCCGGACTGCAAAGGATGAGCCCACCGGTTTCAAACACCGGCTACGCAACGCCCAGATCTGCGGGTGAACATCTGTAGCAGAGGGGATCTTGCTCTAAGAGAGCCACATGAAGCCATACGCTCGAGATCCAGCTATCCGACAAGGCCGTTGTCAAATATGCTCCCCATAACATTTGCCCAAGGAACCACCGGTTCCGGCGATCCACAGGCAAGCAGAAGCTCCAAAGGGAAAGGGCTCCTTGTAGACGGGGATGAACGCGACGGTTCGTCATCCCGAGCGCGCAAACGTGAAGGTGACGGATTCTTCTTCGGAGATGCTGAAGAAGAATTCCGCCGTTCATTACGAGACGGTAGCACGGTCACTTCGGCGCTGCACCTCGCCACGAGGCGGCCGGAAATATGACCTGCACACATAACACACGAAGAAATTTCTTCGAACACACATGAGATTTTATCTGCATCTTCTTTATGATGGTTATAAAGAGCAATAAGCCTCATAAAGTGGATCTTGGAAACTATTTCTATAGCACAAAGCGCAAACTCAGGATTCAAAACTTGAAGTTGCCATGAATCGACGAAAAACAAGCGTTGAAGCCAGCAGTCGTAAGGACTCACGGCAAAGCACATCTTTGGGATGAAAAACCCAAATAGCAAAGACAGGGTTTATATAGACCCTGTACAGACTCTTCGGTTGCCTAAGATGAGTCAGCAAACTTCAAAAAGAGGGTAAGTTCAATCACTTACGCCTTGAAAAACGGTAACAATCAATTACCCTACTAAAGGCTACGACGATTCAGTTGCGTATCCTAATAAATGACGGATAGTCATGATTCGGATGGACTTCCCAACGGAAGCGTGCTTATCTGCCGAGAAATTAGCGCGAAAATCAAGCAGAGAATCAATTGCTGATGTCATAATTGGATATGAACAGAAATGTCCAATCAAATCCCGGAAAAGGGCAAAACGGGCAAATTCATTGTTCGTTGTTAAAAAAAGAGGGGAGAAACCCTAGCAACATTACATTAATGTTCCAAAACATTACATTAATGTTTCAGCTATTTCCTTGCTATTTTTCGAAATTCGAAAAATCAAAGCAAATTCTTGATTAAAGAGTCTTGGGGCTCGAACTGCTCGCTCAGCTTCTCCACCTGTTCCACTTCTTGCTTCAATTGCTCGCACCTGGCATTCATCTCATGATACAGCTTCAGAGCTTCATCAACCCTTTGCTTCTGCTGCTCCACCTTTTGCATCTCAGCTGCGAGATTCTGGTGACCGAGTTTCAAAGTTACAGCCGCGCGAATCAGCGTGACTCTGTCCTTAAGAAACTTAAAGCCCATTCTGCCTTGGACTTTGGTCACGAGGTTTTGGCACATGCCACATAGCAATTCAGCACTCTGGACCGAAATGGTCGCAGGCGTAGCCGCAGATAGCTGCTCCAAAATCCAAATGGCTTCAGTAAGGAACAGCCTCCTGTCAAAGGGCCCGATCTCCAGAGATCTCACAAACGAGCGAGGGTACCTGAGACGCATTCGAACCACCCAGTCTACATCGGTTTGCTTCAAACCTGAGAAGACGTCAAAGATAAGTTATGATGTCAAAACTCGCAAGCGAATAATGCGACGTGCGAACAGTAAAACTCTATTTACCAGTTCCTTCCAGAATCTCATGAAGAGAAGGAATGCGGGCTGCCGGGTTGTTCGAGGACTGCCCTCGCTCCATGACTCTCCTATCAGCTGCGAGCTCTAATCTCTCGTAGTCGGGAGGAAGAATGTAGGCCGCGCCAGCTGCGACTACATTCCCAACCTGCGAGCCCCAAAAGCTCCACGCAGGATTTGGTGCCTCTGACTCAGTCATCACCGGAGGTGAAGGGACAGCCGTAGTCGTTTGTCGTAGGACACTCTCGGATGCGGAAGCATTAGCAGCAGTTGTCCTTACCTCGTCAGCACTAGCATGGACATCTTCATCCATCAACACAGTGTCAGCTCCGGCATCGTCGGAAAGCTCGATGATGTCCTCACGAGGCACACCCGCGTGGTCGGCAGCTGCGACGGGCTTCTCGATATGGGAGCTCGGAATTGGAACATAGGGCGCAGAAGGCTGACTTCTCTGTTCCAGCTCAGGTCCCTCAGCATGACCTGCGACATCGAATGCGATGATATAAGGTAACTTGCGCTATAAGTTATTTTGCTATCTTTACTAAAGCTAAAGAATAAGCACCTCCACGCGAAGGTGGGATTGAGGTATCTTCGTCATACACTAAGGACGTGGAACCATGCCCTATCAGTGTATCCTCACTAAGCAAGTCTGTAAGAGGAGCGTGACCTGGGATGCGAATAAACCAGTCATGATTTTGCCTCAAGTTGCTAAAGCCTAGTACATGCGTATCACTCAAATGATTACCTGAAGGTTCTCCGCATTTGTTTACTAACCAACGGCGAATGTCAGCCTTTGACACGCCATGCTTTAACGCACCCACAATAACATCTCTATAAGTTACTGCGAGATTGAAGATCTCACCTTTATCGCCGCCTGCGATTTCCTCAAAATCCGCTTGGACTTGCTCCAAGGCTGCTGCATCCTCTCCGAGAACCTCATCTTCCTCCTCCGCATGAGGAGCCACTTCTTCGGGAAGCTCGTCTTCCTCGACAGTTGGACGCGCTAAGTCGTCAACATGCCGCTCTTCGAGGCTCCGCTGCTTCACACGCTCAAGCTCCTCTTCTTCCCGACGCCTTCTTCTCTCAGTAGCCTCCGCGGCTGTCTTCCGGGACTCAGCCAGAATGTCCTCGCTTATGGGATCATCTGGGATGCCAGAATGGGCATCTCTCTTTTGCCTCTTGGCCGCTAGGCCACCGGTGGTCTCATCATCATCATCTGCGAACACACGAATGGCTTAAAGAAAAGAAGTGCAAAGAAGTTACGATGACGGGAAAGGAAATGCGACGGAGGTACCTCCTGATTCTTCCTCATGCACCACAACTGTCGCTTCTTCTTCTTCATCACTTGCTTGGGGCTCCTGCCTCTCTTCCTCTCCCTCTTGATCGAAGGGAACGAAAGACTCAACTGCGAGTGCTTTCTGCACTTTGCTGGGCATGCGACCTTTGCCTTTGTCCTTGATAGAAAGGGACCTCACTGGAGGAGAAGCTGGAGCGCTTCTAGGGGAAGAAATCGTAATTCCCTTTTGCCTAGGTCTCTTCACTCTTGGCGCCGCAGTCGCTGGAGGAGACGGGTCATCTTCGGGAGGAGACGAAGCCGGAGGATTGTCTATCAGCGAGTCAGCAAAAACATTCATGACTGCGCGAACCTTTGTTTCAACCTCAGCGTCCATCCTCCATGAAAGCCGGAACGGCTGCTTTTGTCTTCTGGTAGAAACAATGGTGTTGACCAGTGACTTGGAGCGATCACCAGCTCCGAATCTCCGCACATGACACTACAACAGTACAGAATAATAGTGTCAGCACAAGGAAATCGAGAAAACTTAACACATGCAAAGAAATTGCTTACATCAGCAAAAGCCTTGCTGTATCTGACGACTTGCGCGTCGCCTTTCTTGATTGCGGCGACCTGCTCCTTCAGAATGAAATCAGGGCACAAATGGTTCTCACGGTCCCACAGTGAGTAGCAACCATACTCAGACTCGCTCAGACTGCAAGTGGGGCGAAACGGAAAAGAATTTCTCTTGATCAAGGGAGCTTTACCCGGCTGCGCGGCCGACTCTGTCTCGATCCTCGTTCGCTGGGCAACCCAGTATGCGAGCCAGTTCTGGGAACAACCACCCTCGCGGGTTCCCGCAGGCTGCTCAAAAGGAAGATTGTTCATGAAAACCGTCTCGCACTCCTTTGTTAGGAAGCGCTTGTAGCATCCTCTGACAATGGACTGGGGCCAGATTGATGGGGCCACTGCATCAAAACCAAACTGAGGAGAAACTCTAGTGGGGTCAACGTCCACGGTGAGCTTCTCATACCTCGGCGCGAGCTCACGAATATGCTCTGCGAGGGCAGGAAGGGAACCTCGCAGGCACCAGCAAAAGAACTCGCGGTAGCGCTCATGGAAATGAGGTCCCCTTTCAAAGAGAAGCTCTTCTGAAAAGACCATGCCTTTAGAGGGGTACAGCTTTGGAAACCATCTCACATTCTCAATACGCGTGGCATAGGGCCTGGCAGTAAACTCCTTCCGTTTGTCGCATACCAAACTCCAAACGCACTTGGGGTTGCCTGTTCCGAACCATCTCGCAGCTCTTCCGCTGTTGCGTGGTTCTGTCTCGCCTGGGGGACACCACTTTTCAAGTTGGAGAGCAGTTGGAGCATAAGACGGCCAGCGCTCGAACACCCACATTGTCAAAAAGGAAATATTGACAAAGGTCAGTACATCGAGGCGGCCACGCGACTCCCTCATAGCCAGAACCAGCTGGTCAAGCCTATAGTACAGCGTGCCCAAGACCAGGGGTCCGAGTGCGACCCTCTGGCCAAGAGCGAGCCTCACAGCAAGCGGCAACACATGGTAGAAGACTCCATCATGGGGGTGACCATCAATCAGATACCTTGACAGCCAGGCACAGAGAAAAGCACAAAGGGTCAAATGGTAGCCCTTGCCCTCTACGTAATTCTCGGCCTCCGGGTCCTCGTTCAGAAGCTTCTTAGTGATGCTGCTGTTCGCATAGTCTCGGAAGAAGTACTGCAACCATTTGTTCCAGGTATTCTTCGCAGACGTATCGACCAACTGCAAATTCGGAAGAGGCTTCGTAGTAGCCCACCGAGTAGAAATTTTCTTCACCTCTGCTAGGCATTCCTCCATCTGCGTGTACAAGGCAATCTCCGCGGATGTCCTCAAGGGACTCAGAGGGTCTACCTCGCCCATGGGGGAAAGCTCGTACAGCATTTGCACGTCCTCGAGCGTAGGGGCAGCCTCGAACTCAGCAAAATGGAACGTATGAGTCGCAGGCGAGTAACGGGAAGGTCTAGAAGCATGGACTGATCCAACTTCACGGCAGCACCCTTCATAGCCTGGATAGCAAAGTATACGCCGACTTCATTAAGAGTCTCGGCGTGATGATCCAATACGTGGTCAATCCACTCATCCATATAGTCCAATTTCTGGACGAACGCCTGAGTAGAAATCGCAGTGTATGGGAAGTGCTCGTTTTCGATCCCCAATCGAACTACATCCTCGGAACCAACCCACTCGAGCAGGGCTGAGTTAACTGGGCGAGTCAACGTCAGCAATCGCTCAACTGAAACAGGATCAGGCATCCTCTTCGCCTTTACCCTCGCATGGTAGAAATCTTTGCCGCCTAAAAAGGGGGCTTTTCGCCACAAGGCCTGCGGAAGGTCGGGTATCTCTTCATCTTCCTTGACGGGTCTGGTTACTCTTGTCTTGGCCATTCCTGCGAAAGAAGAAAAAAAAAAAGGGGGGGAGAAATACCACACTTCAGTTTGAATTTTTTGAATTCAAGATCTATGCGAAGGAAAACGAACAGTTCCAGTACCAATTTCAGAAATTGGGGAGTTGCAAGATCCAATATTGTTGAAAGACTAAAACGAAGCGGGTTCAAAGATCAAAGCCTCTTCACAGATTTCATGGGTTTGCAGATTCAACGCAGTTCAAGGAAAACACGGGTATTTTAAATCAAAAGTAAACGAGGCCAACCTTGTTTTCTTGAAGCCTGCTTGGATATGCACAATTGAAGAATACGATTTGCAATTCTGAACTGGTGATTGATTATCTGGATCTGCTCTCGAAGATCTCCGGGTACCATTCACTTTAAGAGAAAGAAGTGATGCTTTGCAATAATGGGGGATACAAGGTATTTATCCAAAACAATGAAGGGTTGCGTCCTTTCGATAGTCGAATCGCAACCGTCACCGTCGAATCGCGCAATCACAGGACAAGCTGACGTCACGCCTAAAACCCTAAAGGTCAGACGGCACGACTCTAGGGGTTTTAGGTCATAATGACACGCACGGGGGCTGAACTTACCCGTATTTGAATTGGTGCGTGGCGGCGACGCGTATGTTGGTTTCCGCGCATGGAAGTCTATACGGCTATGAGTCTTCACGCGCAGAAAGGGGGCTAATGTAGATACTGCGTTCTGACATGACAGATCTTGGCCACGTGGCAGCCATCCAGCACACCATATTGTGCTCCATACACACTGGATCACCAGCCGAGCTGATCCATGTGGGGGCTGCGAGACAGAGCCCTCGCATACCACTGCACGGGACTTGTAGGGACTTAGTGGTTTGGAGGCTAGAGTAAGCCCTGTCGCGTGCGAGCCAAGCCCGCACGCGACCTTTAGTAACTGTTTTGAGAGATTTATGGCACGAGCTCCATAAACCCGGTCAATCCGGTCAAACCCGGTCAACCTCGTAATGGTTCCGGTATTCGCGCACAACGTGCTATAACGGTTCCTATATACTCGGACGAACGTGCCGTTATGGTTAAGCTAATTAAGCCGCCATTAATGGGCGCATTAACCACACTACAACGGTCACGTTCTCCAGTATATATATATCGTTAACCTTTCCATACAAAGGAGAACACACTGCCATACGCGGAAGCTCTGCCAAACCTCTGTCTCTCTCTCAGACATTGCTATTGACTTACTCTCCCCCTACACACACCCCTACTCTTCCTGTGCGATCCTTGATCCACTGCACACGGTGCACACGGAGGTCTCCCCGCCGGAATCTCTCGCGCACAACTGGCAATAAAACTATTGTATCACGAAAATATATACAACCAAAACCTTCTTTGGCCAGCTGAAAACCACCCCAAAGTACGCATAAAATATCCCGAAACCATGATTTATCATTAAAAATCATACCCAGCTCATCACCCCAAACTCAATAAGCACCAAATCACCTAATCCCATATCCTCAATTAAAACCTAAATACAAATCTAAAAAACTGAATTGGACCCCCAACCCTCAAACCCTTCACCCTTTTGAGAAATCAAATCACTCAAAACAAGATTTCGAAGCGTATTGAGCACCTTTTTCTAATATCTAAATGTTTCAAAAACGAGTGAATCTTTACCTAATATTGTAGACTGACAATTAAACTATAGGATCACAAAAAGTTACAACTAAAAACCTTCTTTGGCCTTCCAAAAACCTCCTCAAAATACCCATAAAATGTACCGAAATCATGATTTATCATGAAAAATCATACCCTGATCATCACTCCAATCTCAAAAAACACCAAATCCTCTAATCAAAGAACCTCAATTTAACTCTAAATAGAAATCTAAAACACTAAGTTGGACCCCTGACCCTCAAACCCCTCACCCTTTTGAGAAATAAAATCACTCAAAACAAGATTTCGAAGCGTTTTGAGCACCTATTTCTAATATCTAAATGTTTCAAAAACGAGTAAATTTTTACCTAATATTGTAGACTGGTAATAAAACTATTGTATCACGAAAATATATACAACCAAAACCTTCTTTGGCCTGCTGAAAACCACCCCAAAGTACCCATAAAATATCCCGAAACCATGATTTATCATTAAAAATCATACCCTGCTCATCACCCCACACTCAATAAACACCAAATCCCCTAATCCCATATCATCCATTGAACCCTAAATAGAAATCTAAATCACTGAATTGGACACCCAACTCTCAAACCCTTCATCCTTTTGAGAAATCAAATCACTAAAAATAAGATTTCGAAGCGTTTTGAGCACATTTTTCTAATATCTAAATGTTACAAAAACGAGTGAATCTTTACCTAATATTGTAGACTGACAATCAAACTATAGGATCACGAAAAAATTTACAACTAAAAACCTTCTTTGGCCTGCCAAAAACCTCCTCAAAATACCCATAAAATATCCCGAAACCATGATTTATCATTAAAAATCATACCTTGATCATCACCTCAAACTCAATAAACACCAAATCCCCTAATCCCATATCCTCAATTAAACCCTAAATAGAAATTTAAAACACTGAATTGGACCCCCAACTCTCAAACCCTTCACCCTTTTGAAAAATCAAATCACTCAATACAAGATTTCTAAGCGTTTTGAGCACATTTTTCTAATATCTAAATGTTACAAAAACGAGTGAATCTTTACCTAATATTGTAGACTGACAATCAAACTGTAGGATCACGAAAAAAGTTACAACTAAAAAGCTTCTTTGGCTTGCCAAAAACCTCCTCTAAATACCCATAAAATGTCCCGAAATCATGATTTATCATTAAATATCATACCCGGATCATCACCCCAAACTCAATGAACACCAAATCCCCTAATCCCATATCCTCAATTAAACCCTATATAGAAATCTAAAACACTGAATTGGACCCCCAACCCTCAAACCCTTAACTCTTTTGAGAAATCAAATCACTCAAAACAAGAATTCGAAGCGTTTTGAGCACTTTTTTGTAATATCTAAATGTTACAAAAACGAGTGAATCTTTACCTAATATTGTACACTGACAATCAAACTATAGGATCACGAAAAAAGTTACAACGAAAAACCTTCTTTGGCCTCCCAAAAACCTCCTCAAAATACCCATAAAATGTCCCGAAATCATGATTTATCATGAAAAATCATACCCTGATCATCACCCCAAACTCAAAAAACACCAAATCCTCTAATCATAGAACCTCAATTTAACCCTAAATAGAAATCTAAAACACTAAGTTGGACCCCCGACCCTCATACCCCTCACCCTTTTGAGAAATAAAAGACTCAAAACAAGATTTCGAAGCGTTTTGAGCACATTTTTCTAATATCTAAATGTTTCAAAAACTAGTGAAAATATTGTAGACTGGCAATAAAACTATTATATCACGAAAATATATACAACCAAAACCTTCTTCGGCCTGCTAAAAACCACCCAAAGTACCCATAAAATATCCCGAAACCATGATATATCATTAAAAATCATACCCTGATCATAACCCCAAACTAAATAAACACCAAATCCCCTAATCCCATATCCTCAATTAAACCCTAAATAGAAATTTAAAACACTGAATTGGACCCCCAACTCTCAAACCCTTCACCCTTTTGATAAATCAAATCACTCAATACAAGATTTCGAAGCGTTTTGAGCACATTTTTCTAAGATCTAAATGTTACAAAAACGAGTGAATCTTTACCTAATATTGTAGACTGACAATCAAACTGTAGGATCACGAAAAAAGTTACAACTAAAAACTTTCTTTGGCCTGCCAAAAACCTCCTCTAAATACCCATAAAATGTCCCGATATCATGATTTATCATTAAATATCATACCCAGATCATCACCCAAACTCAATGAACACCAAATCCCCTAATCCCATATCCTCAATTAAACCCTATATAGAAATCTAAAACACTGAATTGGACCCCCAACCCTCAAACCCTTAACTCTTTTGAGAAATCAAATCACTCAAAACAAGAATTCGAAGCGTTTTGAGCACTTTTTTCTAATATCTAAATGTTTCAAAACCGAGCGAATTTTTACCTAATATTGTATACTGGCAATAAAACTATTGTATCACGAAAATATATACAACCAAAACCTTCTTTGGCCAGCTGAAAACCACCCCAAAGTACCCATAAAATATCCCGAAACCATGATTTATCATTAAAAATCATACCCTGCTCATCACCCCAAACTCAATAAGCACCAAATCACCTAATCCCATATTCTCAATTAAAACCTAAATACAAATCTAAAAAACTGAATTGGACCCCCAACCCTCAAACCCTTCACTCTTTTGAGAAATCAAATCACTCAAAACAAGATTTCGAAGCGTTTTGAGCACCTTATTCTAATATCTAAATGTTTCAAAAACGAGTGAATCTTTACCTAATATTGTAGACTGACAAAATAAACTATTAGATCACAAAAGGTTACAACTAAAAACCTTCTTTGGCCTTCCAAAAACTACCTCAAAATACCCATAAAATGTCCCGAAATCATGATTTATCATGAAAAATCATACCCTAATCATCACTCCAAACTCAAAAAACACCAAATCCTCTAATCAAAGAACCTCAATTTAACTCTAAATAGAAATCTAAAACACTAAGTTGGACCCCTGACCCTCAAACCCCTCACCCTTCTGAGAAATAAGATCACTCAAAACAAAATTTCGAAGCGTTTTGAGCACCTTTGTCTAACATCTAAATGATTCAAAAACGAGTGAATTTTTATCTAATATTTTAGACAGGCAATAAAACTATTATATCACAAAAATATATACAACCTAAACCTTCTTCGGCCTGGTAAAAACCACCCAAAGTTTTCATAAAATATCCTGAAACCATAATTTATCATTAAAAGTCATACCCACATCATAACCCCAAACTCAATAAATACCAAATCTCCTAATCCCATATCCACAATTAAACCCTAAATAGAAATCTAAAACACTGAATTGGACCCCCAACCCTCAAACCCTTCACCCTTTTCAGAAATCAAATCACTCAAAACAAGATTTCGAAGCGTTTTGAGCACCTTTTTGTAATATCTAAATGTTACAAAAACGAATGAATCTTTACCTAATATTGTAGACTGACAATCAAACTATAGGATCACGAAAAAAGTAACAACTAAAAACCTTCTTTGGCCTGCCAAAAACCTCCTCAAAATACCCATAAAATGTCCCGAAACTATGATTTATCATTAAAAATCATACCCTGATCATCACCCCAATCTCAAAAAACACCAAATCCTCTAATCCCATATCCTCAATTCAACCCTATAAAGAAATCTAAAACACTGAATTGGACCCCCAACCCTCAAACCCTTCACCCTTTTGAGAATTCGAATCACTCAAAACAAGATTTCGTAGCATTTTGGATACCTTTTTCTAATATATCAATTTTACCAAAACGAGTGAATGTTTACCTAAAATTGTAGACTGACAAACAAACTATAGGATCACGAAAAAATTTACAACTAAAAACCTTCTAGTGCCTGCCAAAAATCTCCTCAAAAAACCCATAAAATGTCCCGAAATCATGATTTATCATTAAAAATCATACCGTGATCATCACCCCAAACTCAAAAAACACCAAAACCTCTAATCAGAGAACCTCAATTGAACCCTAAATAGAAATCTAAAACACTAAGTTGGACCCTCGATCCTCAAACCCCTCACCCTTTTGAGAAATAAAATCACTCAAAACAAGATTTTGAAGCGTTTTGAGCACCTTTTTCTAATATCTAAATGTTTCAAAATCGAGTGAATTTTTACCTAATATTGTATACTGGCAATAAAACTATTGTATCACGAAAATATATACAACCAAAACCTTCTTTGGCCAGCTGAAAACCACCCCAAAGTACCCATAAAATATCCCGAAACCATGATTTATCATTAAAAATCATACCCAGCTCATCACCCCAAACTCAATAAGCACCAAATCACCTAATCCCATATCCTCAATTAAAACCTAAATACAAATCTAAAAAACTGAATTGGACCCCCAACCCTCAAACCCTTCACCCTTTTGAGAAATCAAATCACTCAAAACAAGACTTCGAAGCGTTTTGAGCACCTTTTTCTAATATCTAAATGTTTCAAAAACGAGTGAATCTTTACCTAATATTGGAGACTGACAATCAAACTATAGGATCACAAAAAGTTACAACTAAAAACCTTCTTTGGCCTTCCAAAAACCTCCTCAAAATACCCATAAAATGTCCCGAAATCATGATTTATCATGAAAAATCATACCCTGATCATCACTCCAAACTCAAAAAACACCAATTCCTCTAATCAAAGAACCTCAATTTAACTCAAAATAGAAATCTAAAACACTAAGTTGGACCCCTGACCCTCAAACCCCTCACCCTTCTGAGAAATATGATCACTCAAAACAAAATTTCGAAGCGTTTTGAGCACCTTTGTCTAACATCTAAATGATTCAAAAACGAGTGAATTTTTATCTAATATTTTAGAAAGGCAATAAAACTATTATATCACAAAAATATATACAACCTAAACCTTCTTCGGCCTGGTAAAAACCACCCAAAGTACTCATAAAATATCCCGAAACCATAATTTATCATTAAAAGTCATACCCTGATCATAACCCCAAACTCAATAAATACCAAATCCCTGAATCCCATATCCACAATTAAACCCTAAATAGAAATCTAAAACACTGAATTGGACCCCCAACCCTCAAACCCTTCACCCTTTTGAGAAATCAAATCACACAAAACAAGATTTCGAAGCGTTTTGAGCACCTTTTTGTAATATCTAAATTTTACAAAAACGAGTGAATCTTTACCTAATATTGTAGACTGACAATCAAACTATAGGATCACGATAAAAGTAACAACTAAAAACCTTCTTTGGCCTGCCAAAAACCTCCTCAAAATACCCATAAAATGTCCCGAAACTATGATTTATCATTAAAAATCATACCCTGATCATCACCCCAATCTCAAAAAACACCAAATCCTCTAATCCCATATCCTCAATTCAACCCTATTGAATTGGACCCCCAACCCTCAAACCCTTCACCCTTTTGAGAATTCGAATCACCCAAAACAAGATTTCGTAGCATTTTGGATACCTTTTTCTAATATATCAATTTTACCAAAACGAGTGAATGTTTACCTAAAATTTTAGACTGACAATCAAACTATAGGATCACGAAAAAATTTACAACTAAAAACCTTCTTTGGCCTGCCAAAAATCTCCTCAAAATACCCATAAAATGTCCCGAAATCATGATTTATCATGAAAAATCATACCCTGATCATCACCCCAAACTCAAAAAACACCAAATCCTCTAATCATAGAACCTCAATTTAACCCTAAATAGAAATCTAAAACACTAAGTTGGACCCCCGACCCTCATACCCCTCACCCTTTTGAGAAATAAAAGACTCAAAACAAGATTTCGAAGCGTTTTGAGCACATTTTTCTAATATCTAAATGTTTCAAAAACTAGTGAATTTTTACCTAATATTGTAGACTGGCAATAAAACTATTATATCACGAAAATATATACAACCAAAACCTTCTTCGGCCTGCTAAAAACCACCCAAAGTACCCATAAAATATCCCGAAACCATGATATATCATTAAAAATCATACCCTAATCATAACCCCAAACTAAATAAACACCAAATCCCCTAATCCCATATCCTCAATTAAACCCTAAATAGAAATTTAAAACACTGAATTGGACCCCCAACTCTCAAACCCTTCACCCTTTTGAAAAATCAAATCACTCAATACAAGATGTCGAAGCGTTTTGAGCACATTTTTCTAATATCTAAATGTTACAAAAACGAGTGAATCTTTACCTAATATTGTAGACTGACAATCAAACTGTAGGATCACGAAAAAAGTTACAACTAAAAAGCTTCTTTGGCCTGCCAAAAACCTCCTCTAAATACCCATAAAATGTCCCGAAATCATGATTTATCATTAAATATCATACCCGGATCATCACCCCAAACTCAATGAACACCAAATCCCCTAATCCCATATCCTCAATTAAACCCTATATAGAAATCTAAAACACTGAATTGGACCCCCAACCCTCAAACCCTTAACTCTTTTGAGAAATCAAATCACTCAAAACAAGAATTCGAAGCGTTTTGAGCACTTTTTTGTAATATCTAAATGTTACAAAAACGAGTGAATCTTTACCTAATATTGTACACTGACAATCAAACTATAGGATCACGAAAAAAGTTACAACGAAAAACCTTCTTTGGCCTCCCAAAAACCTCCTCAAAATACCCATAAAATGTCCCGAAATCATGATTTATCATGAAAAATCATACCCTGATCATCACCCCAAACTCAAAAAACACCAAATCCTCTAATCATAGAACCTCAATTTAACCCTAAATAGAAATCTAAAACACTAAGTTGGACCCCCGACCCTCATACCCCTCACCCTTTTGAGAAATAAAAGACTCAAAACAAGATTTCGAAGCGTTTTGAGCACATTTTTCTAATATCTAAATGTTTCAAAAACTAGTGAATTTTTACCTAATATTGTAGACTGGCAATAAAGCTATTATATCACGAAAATATATACAACCAAAACCTTCTTCGGCCTGCTAAAAACCACCCAAAGTACCCATAAAATATCCCGAAACCATGATATATCATTAAAAATCATACCCTGATCATAACCCCAAACTAAATAAACACCAAATCCCCTAATCCCATATCCTCAATTAAACCCTAAATAGAAATTTAAAACACTGAATTGGACCCCCAACTCTCAAACCCTTCACCCTTTTGATAAATCAAATCACTCAATACAAGATTTCGAAGCGTTTTGAGCACATTTTTCTAAGATCTAAATGTTACAAAAACGAGTGAATCTTTACCTAATATTGTAGACTGACAATCAAACTGTAGGATCACGAAAAAAGTTACAACTAAAAACTTTCTTTGGCCTGCCAAAAACCTCCTCTAAATACCCATAAAATGTCCCGAAATCATGATTTATCATTAAATATCATACCCAGATCATCACCCAAACTCAATGAACACCAAATCCCCTAATCCCATATCCTCAATTAAACCCTATATAGAAATCTAAAACACTGAATTGGACCCCCAACCCTTAAACCCTTAACTCTTTTGAGAAATCAAATCACTCAAAACAAGAATTCGAAGCGTTTTGAGCACTTTTTTCTAATATCTAAATGTTTCAAAACCGAGCGAATTTTTACCTAATATTGTATACTGGCAATAAAACTATTGTATCACGAAAATATATACAACCAAAACCTTCTTTGGCCAGCTGAAAACCACCCCAAAGTACCCATAAAATATCCCGAAACCATGATTTATCATTAAAAATCATACCCTGCTCATCACCCCAAACTCAATAAGCACCAAATCACCTAATCCCATATTCTCAATTAAAACCTAAATACAAATCTAAAAAACTGAATTGGACCCCCAACCCTCAAACCCTTCACTCTTTTGAGAAATCAAATCACTCAAAACAAGATTTCGAAGCGTTTTGAGCACCTTATTCTATATCTAAATGTTTCAAAAACGAGTGAATCTTTACCTAATATTGTAGACTGACAAAATAAACTATTAGATCACAAAAAGTTACAACTAAAAACCTTCTTTGGCCTTCCAAAAACTACCTCAAAATACCCATAAAATGTCCCGAAATCATGATTTATCATGAAAAATCATACCCTAATCATCACTCCAAACTCAAAAAACACCAAATCCTCTAATCAAAGAACCTCAATTTAACTCTAAACAGAAATCTAAAACACTAAGTTGGACCCCTGACCCTCAAACCCCTCACCCTTCTAAGAAATAAGATCACTCAAAACAAAATTTCGAAGCATTTTGAGCACCTTTGTCTAACATCTAAATGATTCAAAAACGAGTGAATTTTTATCTAATATTTTAGACAGGCAATAAAACTATTATATCACAAAAATATATACAACCTAAACCTTCTTCGGCCTGGTAAAAACCACCCAAAGTTTTCATAAAATATCCTGAAACCATAATTTATCATTAAAAGTCATACCCAGATCATAACCCCAAACTCAATAAATACCAAATCTCCTAATCCCATATCCACAATTAAACCCTAAATAGAAATCTAAAACACTGAATTGGACCCCCAACCCTCAAACCCTTCACCCTTTTCAGAAATCAAATCACTCAAAACAAGATTTCGAAGCGTTTTGAGCACCTTTTTGTAATATCTAAATGTTACAAAAACGAATGAATCTTTACCTAATATTGTAGACTGACAATCAAACTATAGGATCACGAAAAAAGTAACAACTAAAAACCTTCTTTGGCCTGCCAAAAACCTCCTCAAAATACCCATAAAATGTCCCGAAACTATGATTTATCATTAAAAATCATACCCTGATCATCACCCCAATCTCAAAAAACACCAAATCCTCTAATCCCATATCCTCAATTCAACCCTATAAAGAAATCTAAAACACTGAATTGGACCCCCAACCCTCAAACCCTTCACCCTTTTGAGAATTCGAATCACTCAAAACAAGATTTCGTAGCATTTTGGATACCTTTTTCTAATATATCAATTTTACCAAAACGAGTGAATGTTTACCTAAAATTGTAGACTGACAAACAAACTATAGGATCACGAAAAAATTTACAACTAAAAACCTTCTTTGGCCTGCCAAAAATCTCCTCAAAAAACCCATAAAATGTCCCGAAATCATGATTTATCATTAAAAATCATACCGTGATCATCACCCCAAACTCAAAAAACACCAAAACCTCTAATCAGAGAACCTCAATTGAACCCTAAATAGAAATCTAAAACACTAAGTTGGACCCTCGATCCTCAAACCCCTCACCCTTTTGAGAAATAAAATCACTCAAAACAAGATTTTGAAGCGTTTTGAGCACCTTTTTCTAATATCTAAATGTTTCAAAATCGAGTGAATTTTTACCTAATATTGTATACTGGCAATAAAACTATTGTATCACGAAAATATATACAACCAAAACCTTCTTTGGCCAGCTGAAAACCACCCCAAAGTACCCATAAAATATCCCGAAACCATGATTTATCATTAAAAATCATACCCAGCTCATCACCCCAAACTCAATAAGCACCAAATCACCTAATCCCATATCCTCAATTAAAACCTAAATACAAATCTAAAAAACTGAATTGGACCCCCAACCCTCAAACCCTTCACCCTTTTGAGAAATCAAATCACTCAAAACAAGACTTCGAAGCGTTTTGAGCACCTTTTTCTAATATCTAAATGTTTCAAAAACGAGTGAATCTTTACCTAATATTGGAGACTGACAATCAAACTATAGGATCACAAAAAGTTACAACTAAAAACCTTCTTTGGCCTTCCAAAAACCTCCTCAAAATACCCATAAAATGTCCCGAAATCATGATTTATCATGAAAAATCATACCCTGATCATCACTCCAAACTCAAAAAACACCAATTCCTCTAATCAAAGAACCTCAATTTAACTCAAAATAGAAATCTAAAACACTAAGTTGGACCCCTGACCCTCAAACCCCTCACCCTTCTGAGAAATAAGATCACTCAAACCAAAATTTCGAAGCGTTTTGAGCACCTTTGTCTAACATCTAAATGATTCAAAAACGAGTGAATTTTTATCTAATATTTTAGAAAGGCAATAAAACTATTATATCACAAAAATATATACAACCTAAACCTTCTTCGGCCTGGTAAAAACCACCCAAAGTACTCATAAAATATCCCGAAACCATAATTTATCATTAAAAGTCATACCCTGATCATAACCCCAAACTCAATAAATACCAAATCCCCGAATCCCATATCCACAATTAAACCCTAAATAGAAATCTAAAACACTGAATTGGACCCCCAACCCTCAAACCCTTCACCCTTTTGAGAAATCAAATCACACAAAACAAGATTTCGAAGCGTTTTGAGCACCTTTTTGTAATATCTAAATTTTACAAAAACGAGTGAATCTTTACCTAATATTGTAGACTGACAATCAAACTATAGGATCACAATAAAAGTAACAACTAAAAACCTTCTTTGGCCTGCCAAAAACCTCCTCAAAATACCCATAAAATGTCCCGAAACTATGATTTATCATTAAAAATCATACCCTGATCATCACCCCAATCTCAAAAAACACCAAATCCTCTAATCCCATATCCTCAATTCAACCCTATTGAATTGGACCCCCAACCCTCAAACCCTTCACCCTTTTGAGAATTCGAATCACTTAAAACAAGATTTCGTAGCATTTTGGATACCTTTTTCTAATATATCAATTTTACCAAAACGAGTGAATGTTTACCTAAAATTTTAGACTGACAATCAAACTATAGGATCACGAAAAAATTTACAACTAAAAACCTTCTTTGGCCTGCCAAAAATCTCCTCAAAATACCCATAAAATGTCCCGAAATCATGATTTATCATTAAAAATCATACCGTGATCATCACCCCAAACTCAAAAAACACCAAAACCTCTAATCAGAGAACCTCAATTAAACCCTAAATAGAAATCTAAAACACTAAGTTGGACCCCCGATCCTCAAACCCCTCACCCTTTTGAGAAATAAAATCACTCAAAACAAGATTTTGAAGCGTTTTGAGCACCTTTTTCTAATATCTAAATGTTTCAAAATCGAGTGAATTTTTACCTAATATTGTATACTGGCAATAAAACTATTGTATCACGAAAATATATACAACCAAAACCTTCTTTGGCCAGCTGAAAACCACCCCAAAGTACCCATAAAATATCCCGAAACCATGATTTATCATTAAAAATCATACCCAGCTCATCACCCCAAACTCAATAAGCACCAAATCACCTAATCCCATATCCTCAATTAAAACCTAAATACAAATCTAAAACACTGAATTGGACCCCCAACCCTCAAACCCTTCACCCTTTTGAGAATTCAAATCATTCAAAACAAGATTTCGAAGTATTTTGGATACATTATTCTAATATCTAAATTTTACCAAAACGAGTGAATGTTTACCTGATATTGTAGACTGACAATCAAACTATAGGATCACGAAAAAATTTACAACTAAAAACCTTCTTTAGTCTGCCAAAAACCTCCTCAAAATACCCATAAAGTGTCCTGAAATCATGATTTATCATTAAAAAATCATACCCTGATCTTACCCCAAACTCAAAAAACATAAAATCCTCTAATCATAGAACCTCAATTAAACCCTAAATAGAAATCTAAAACACTAAGTTGGACCCCCGACCCTCAAACCCCTCACCCTTTTGAGAAATAAAATCACTCAAAACAAGATTACGAAGCCTTTTGAGCACCTTTTTCTAATATCTAAATGTTTCAAAAACGAGTGACTTTTTACCTAATATTGTAGACTGACAATAAAATAATTGTATCACGAAAATATATACAACCAAAACCTTCTTTGGCCTGCTGAAAACCACCCCAAAGTACCCATAAAATATCTCAAAACCATGATTTATCATTAAAAATCATACCCTGCTCATCACCCCAAACTCAATAAACACCAAATCCCCTAATCCCATATCCTCAATTAAACACTAAATACAAATTTAAAACACTGAATTGGACCCCCAACCCTGAAACCCTTCACCCTTTTGAGAATTCAAATCACTCAAACTAGATTTTGAAGCATTTTGGATACCTTTTTCTAATATCTAAATGTTACAAAAACGAGTTAATGTTTACCTAATATTATAAACTGATAATCAAACTATAGGACCACGAAAAAATTTACAACTAAAAACCTTCCTTGGCCTGCCAAAAACCTCCTCAAAATACCCATAAAATGTCCTGAAATCATGATTTATCATTAAAAATCATCCCTTGATCATCACCCAAACTCAAAAAACACCAAATCCTCTAATCATAGAACCTAAATTTAACCCTAAATAGAAATCTAAAACACTAAGATGGACCCCCGACCCTCAAACCCCTCACCCTTTTGAGAAATAAAATCACTCAAAAAAAGATTTCGAAGCGTTTTGAGCACCTATTTCTAATATCTAAATGTTTCAAAAACGAGTAAATTTTTACCTAATTTTGTAGACTGGCAATAAAATTATTGTATCACGAAAATGCATACAACCAAAACCTTCTTTGGCCTGCTGAAAACCACCCCAAAGTACCCATAAAATATCCCGATACCATGAATTATCATTAAAAATCATACCCTGCTCATCACCCAAAACTCAATAAACACCAAATCCCCTAATCTCATATCCTCCATTAAACCCTAAATAGAAATCTAAAACACTGAATTGGACCCCCAACCCTCAAACCCTTCACCCTTTTGAGAAATCAAATCACTCAAAACAAGAATTCGAAGCGTTTATAGCACCTTTTTCTAATATCTAAATGTTACAAAAACGAGTGAATCTTTACCTAATATTGTAGACTAACAATCAAACTATAGGATCACGAAAAAAGTTACAACTAAAAACCTTCTTTGGCCTGCCAAAAACTTCCTCAAAATACCCATAAAATGTCCCGAAATCATGATTTATCATGAAAAATCATACCCTGATCATATCCCCAAACTCAAAAAACACCAAATCCTCTATCATAGAACCTCAATTTAACCCTAAATAGAATTCTAAAACACTAAGTTGGACCCCCGACCCTCAAACCCCTCACCCTTTTGAGAAATAAAATCACTCAAAACAAGATTTCGAAGCGATTTGAGCACCTTTTTCTAATATCTAAATATTTCAAAAACGAGTGAATTTTTACCTAATATATTAGATTGGCAATAAAACTATTATATCAAGAAAATATATACAACCAAAACCTTCTTCGGCCTGTTAAAAACCACCCAAAGCACCCATAAAATATCCCGAAACAATGATTTATCATTAAAAATCATACCCTGATCATAACCCCAAACTCAATAAACACCAAATCCCCTAATCCCATATCCTCAATTAAACCCTAAATACAAATCTAAAACACCGAATTGGACCCCCAACCCTTAAACCCTTCACCCTTTTGAGAAATCAAATTACTCAAAACAAGATTTCGAAGCATTTTGAGCACCTTTTTGTAATATCTAAATGTTACAAAAACGAGTGAATCGTTACCTAATATTGTAGACTGACAATCAAACTATAGTATCACGAAAAAAGTTGCAACTAAAAACCTTCTTTGATCTGCCAAAAACCTCCTCAAAATACACATAAAATGTCCCAAAATCATGATTTATCATTAAATATCATACCCTGGTCATAACCCCAAACTCAAAAAACACCAAATCCTCTAATCCCATATCCTCAATTAAACCCTTTATAGAAATCTAAAACACGGAATTGTTCACCCAACCCTCAAAGCCTTCACCCTGTTGAGAATTCAAATAACTCAAAACAAGATTTCAAAGCATTTTGAGCACCTTTTTCTAATATCTAAATGTTACAAAAACGAGTGAATCTTTACCTAATATTGTAGACTAACAATCAAACTATATGATCACGAAAAAAGTTACAACTAAAAACCTTCTTTGGCCTGCCAAAAACCCATCAAAATACCCATAAAATGTCCCAAAATCATGATTTATCATTAAATATCATACCCTGGTCATCACCCCAAACTCAAAAAACACCAAATCCTCTAATCATAGGACCACAATTTAACCCTAAATAGAAATCTAAAACACTAAGTTGGAGCCCCGACCCTCAAACCCCTCACCCTTTTGAGAAATAAAATCACTCAAAACAAGAATTCGAAGCGTTTTTGAGCACCTTTTTATAATATCTAAATGTTTAAAAAACGAGTAAATTTTTACCTAATTTTGTATACTGGCAATAAAACTATTGTATCACGAAAATATATACAACCAAAACCTTCTTTGGCCTTCTGAAAACCACCCCAAAGTACCCATAAAATATCCCGAAACCAGTCAACGTGGTCCCACTCCACACTTTGAAGCTGGCAGGGATCCCAGAACAAAATATTGTTAGACGACCATCTTCGCTGATGGGGTTTGGAAGCGACTCCAGAATGACGAGAGGATGGATCCGTCTGGGTGTCCAGATTGGCAAAATCAAATGTTCAGCCAAGTTCTATGTCATAGATGCGAACACTACGTATCATATGATCATCGGTCGGGCCTGGATTCATCGCTTCAATGCAATCCCCTCTACGGCTCATCAGGTGATGAAAGCTATTTGGAACGATAGAATTGTGCAGATACCAGCTTCGGTAAACCCTTTCAATCTCGATGAAGCGCACCTCCCCGAGGCTTTGTGGTTCACAGAAATGGCAGACGAGCAAACGCCGGGACCGTTCAACCCCACTCCTTTTCCTCGTTGGGAGGACATCAAAGATCAGTCGCCTGCAGGAGTGATGGTGACAAGATAGGAGTCCAAAGAAAAGCCTTCTACGCGAGAAGAGGCACCACGAATTTCCTACCAAAGAAAGAATGTTTACACCCTGAAAAGGATAGCAAAGCATGATCCCGAAGGCAAAGAGATAGAAAGCTTCTACGCTAACGGGAAGAAATGCTACCGCATATGAAGGTGCGCTGGGATACCCCCGTGTGAGCATGGGGATATCCCCGAACAAGTCAACCAAATCGAGCAGGTCATGGAACTAGACAAACTAACGCCAGGCGTTTTATAGGAAAAGCTCAAAGAAGCGCCCGAATGCATGGGGGACAAGCCCAAACCACAAAAGCAGGAGCTGAAGGAGGTATTCCTAAGCCCAAGCGAAGAAAAGAAGAGGCCAGTCTTTCTGAGTGCAGACCTTACGAGAGAGGAAGAGGAAAGATTACTGCAGCTTCTGGCCGTGTATAAGGACGTATTCGCGTGGGAGTACGATGAGATGCCCGGTCTGGACACGAGCATCACCATGCACCGGTTAGATGTAATCTCAGGATCCAAACCAGTAAAGCAGAGCACAAGAAGCTTCAGGCCGGAGATCAACGTGAAGATCAAGCAAGAAATTGTCAAACTTCTGACTGCCAAATTCATTGAGCCAAATCACCATCCTACATGGTTGGCTAACATGGTGCCTGTGGTGAAGAAGAATGGGCAGCTTCGCATCGCATGTTCAGCTTCATGGACGGCTTCAGTGGGTACAATCAGATCAAGATGCACCCTGAAGATGCACGGAAAATTGCGTTCATCACTCCGGTGGGAGTCTTCAATTATACACTTATGCCTTTTGGTCTCAAGAACGCAGGCGCAACTTATCAGCGACGAGCCATGATGACCCTGTTCCACGATATGATGCACAAATAAGTAGAATTTTACGTTGACGACTTGGTTGTCAAGTCCAAAGAAGAGGCGGATCACCTGGGGGATTTGCGGAAAGTATTCAACAGATGCAGAAGCTTTCAGTTAAAGATGAACCCCATGAAGTGCGCATTCGAAGCGACCTCGGGGAAGTTCTTGGGATGCGTAGTACATCGTCAAGGAATAGAGCCTGATTCTGCGAAAGTATCGGCTATCCTATCTGCGAAGGTTTATCCCGACGATCGACGAGATTACATTCTGTTTCAGCGATCTCCTCAAGAAAGATGATGTGTATAACTGGACTACATAGCACGAAGCTGCGTTTGGAAGGCTAAAGGACCTGTTGATGTCGTCAAAGGTAATGATCGCACCACAGCTCGGGTCACCGCTCTTGCTGTATCTAACATCGACAAAGAGGTCTATAGGGGCACTTTTGGATCAGGAGTATGAGGGGCAAGAAAGCATGATCTACTACATTTCTCGCATAGTGCAGCCTGCAGAATCAAGGTACACGGACATAGAGCGTCATTGCATTGCCCTATTCTTTGTAATAGAAAAGTTAAAGCACTATTTTGCTTCGCACAAAGTGGTGGTGGTTACGAAGAGTGATCCTATACGGTATCTCTTGACTCACACTACTCCTGGGGGAAGGCTGGCAAAATGGTATATGACCATTTCTCAATACGACAACACATGCGTTCGACCAAGTGCAATCAAATCGCAAGCGGTGGCGGATTTGCTAGCACAGTTCCCTGATAATAGTCATGAGCCTATAATTGAGGAGGAACTGGAGGGTCCTGAGATCTATACAGTTGAGTTGCCTTATTGGACGCTCCATTTCGATGGGTCATCAACAAGGAAAGGTGGAGGAATCGGGATAGTCTTGACCAAACCTGATGGAGAGGTCATACAGATGTCCACAAAGCTTGACTTCTTAGTCACCAATAACGAAGCAGAGTATGAAGCTCTCATCGCAGGTCTTCGCGCAGCAAGGGCACTAGAAGTAAGAAATTTGACGGTTATGGGGGACTCCAAGCTAATCGTCAAACAAGCCTCGGGCGAGTACGGTTTGAAGGAGATAAACCTATTGCCCTACCGGACTTTGGTACAGAAGCTGGTGCAACAATTCTGCGATGTCAGGTACGAGCACAAACCCAGAGCAGACAATAGGCATGATGACGCTTTGGCTACCCTGGGATCCAAGGTTAGTGCGGATAAGTGTCCCGCGAGAATCTCGATTAAAGTGCGAACATCCTCGGCGTTTACAGAGGACGCGAGTGAGGATGAATGCATAGGATGCAGACAGGAGGAAGCCAATATTGCGCGCCATCGCAGAAGGAACGAGCAACGAAAACTGGGCGTCCACAAAGGGGCATTGCATACATGACAACACCCTCTACTACAAAGGCCCTGGCGGAATACTCATGCGATGCGTCTCACAACAGGAGGGACAAGCGCTGTTAGAAAAGATTCACCAACATACTTGTGGGGATAGTGAGGTGTCAATTTATCGAAAAGCCCAGAGGTATGGGATTCATTGGCCGGACATGTTAGTGGCCGCGGCATTGATTCAAGGAAATTGCGAGAGTTGCGCACTGATCAAGGACTCTTTATCAATTGCTCTGGTCGATGATGACGTGGATTGGAGGAAGCCACTATTTGACTTTCTCACATAGGGGATTGAGCCTGTGTCGAGAAAAGAAGCCGAGAAATTAAAGAGGAAAGCAGCCCGGTACGTGGTCCAAGAAGGCATACTCTATAGAAGGGGTCACGAGGGTAACTTACTGCGATGCCTAGACAGCAAGGAAGCACAAGAGGTGATGGACCTCTCTCACCAAGTGGAACATCAGGGAGGTGCGAAGTTATGCAGGCAGCTCCTCACAGTCGGATACTTCTGGCCCACCATGGAAGCAGATTGCCGCACTAAAGTAAGAAGATGCCAGGAGTGTCAATTCAAAGGCAACCTAGTACATGCTCCCGTCGTAGATCTACATGCGTTGGGAACACCATGGCCGTTTCATACTTGGGCTTTGGATTTTGTTGGCCCCATCCGACCAACCTCGCACGGGAACCAGTTCATTCTCACCGCGACCGAGTTGTTCACTAAGTGGGTAGAAGCAATACCACTGAGGACAGCAAATGCGCTCGTTGTAGTCCATTTCATCCAGGAGAACATCATATGCAGGTTCGGAATTCCTAACACAATTCTCTCGGATAATGGTACCCCCTTCGTCAATTGCCAGGTAGCTGCGAAGCTAGCGGAATACAATATAAGGCAGATATGCTCTACCCCTTATTATCCGAAAGGGAATGGTCAAGCGGAGGCAACCAACAAGACGTTGTTAAGAATCTTGAGCAAGATGGTTGCGGACGACCACAAGAAATGGTCTGATTCTTTGAACATAGCCTTGTGGGCGTATCGAACTTCTCCGAGGACTCCCACAGGAGTCTCCCCGTTTCTTTTATGTTATGGAGCTGAAGCTGTAGTACCTGTGGAGGTGAAAATCAACTCTGAGGGGTTGGCCTTCCATGCACTATACGAGAATCAACGCGATCATGACTTGGTTCTGTTAGAAGAAAAGCGGGAGCAGGCTAAACGGACTAACAAGCGATATCAGGAAAGGATCGCCCGCGCGTACAACAAAACAGTCCAACGCCGAGATTTCGCAGTTGGGGACCTGGTCTTGCGCGCATCGGACCACTGCATGCGGGAGGCAGCTCACCCAAAATTCGCAGCCAACTGGGAAGGACCCTTCGAAGTCAAAGAAGTCTTCGACAGTGGCTACTGCAATATTCAAAGGCTACATGGGACGGCCTCAACCCCAAGCTCAGTCAACATGCGCTGGATTAAGAAGTACTATCCTTAACTCCTCTCATTAAATGCGTTAGATTACAATGCCTACTTTATGCTTTGTATTGTTGAAGATTCATGCGTCTTCTCTCCCATATGAGGGAATTGTAATCTCACCTCTCCCATATGAGAGTGTTCTATAATAAAAGGCTTCTCCCAAATGGGAAGAACTTTGTGATTTCAGCTATCTTTATCGTATCTCAATAGCAAAAGCCTATCTGCCATGATAGCAGCACTATGCGAATACGATCTTAAGTGATCTTCAAGCCTATCTGCCATGATAGCAGCACTATGCGAATACGATCTTAAGTGATCTTCAAGCCTATCTGCCATGATAGCAGCACTATGCGAATACGATCTTAAGTGATCTTCAAGCCTATCTGCCCTGATAGCAGCACTATGCGAATACGATCTTAAGTGATCTTCAAGCCTATCTGTCGTGATAGCAGCACTATGCGAATATGATCTTAAGTGATCTTCAAGCCTATATGTCTAGATAGCAGCATTAAGCAAACACGATCTTAATTGATCTCAAGCCTATCTGTCAAGATAGCAACCATACTTGAAACACGATCTTAATTGATCCAAAGCCTATCTGCCCAGATAGCAGCAATACTTAACACTGGTCTTGAGTGGTCCTCAAGCTTATCCGCCGAGATAACAAAACTATGCAATTGCGATCTCAAATGATCTAAAGGCTCATCTTCTAAGATAGCAGCTCTTATGAATGATTTCTATAATCTGCGAACCTATCTATTGGGTAGCACATCATAGAGACAACACAAAGTGCGAATATGCAACTACAAAAAGTGAAGTTCGCCAATACGCATGCGAATGTTGCAATTTTTTGTGACAAGAACAGCAAATCATACAAAGCGATTTATTATATGAGTCAAATGACTTACAATTTATCTGTCTAGATAGCGGCTTACAAACAAGAGTTCAAACTGAGCTAATTACACGGTCAATATGGCTTACAATTCATCTAAATAGTAGCTTACAGACGAAAGTTACACAGAAGGGAAGTCCTTACTGTAAAAGGATCGGCCTACTGGTCCTAACAAAAGCTATGCGACATAGTGGTCTGCGACCAAAGATCTGTAGCAAGTAGGGTGTTCCTATAAAACGAACGGCCTACTAACGCTACAAGAGCTATGCGACGCTATCTTTAAGATCCCAGGATCTGACAAGGCCTCTGTCTGGTCTTCTGCCCAAGAGATGTGCCAAAGGAACCACCTGTTCCGGCGTATGCGGCGGTGAAGAACAGGCAAGCAGTAACTCCTAGGGCAAGAAGCTCCTTGTCCACGGAGACGAGCACAATGGCTCGCCACCCTGAGTTCAAGAACGAGGAGGCAAGAAATTCTCCTCAGGGAAAGCTAGAGGAGAAATCCGCCGTTCATTACGAATCGGTAAGAAGGTCAGTACGGCACTGCACCTCGCCGGGAGGCGGCCGGAAACACGACCTGCAAATATAATAGACGAAGAAAATTCTTCGAGAAAGCATGAGGCATCATATGCATATTCTTTATGAAGGATATGAAGATCAACAAGCTTCGTAATGAAGATGTTGGAAGCTATTTCTATGGCACAAAGCACAAACTCAGGTTTCACAACTTGAAGTTGCCATGAATCAACGAAAGACAAGCGTTGAAGCCAGCAGTCGTAAGGACTCATGGTAAGCCACATTTTGGGATGAAAAACCCAAGCAGTAGAAGGCAATGTTTATATAGACCCAATGAAGACCCTTCAATTCTCTAGCTGAGTCAGCAAAGCTCGGAAAAGGGGTAAGCATCAATCACTTACGCCTTGATAAAGGCAACATTCAATTATCCTACTAAAGGCTACGACGATTCGGTAGCGTATCCTAATTAATGACGGGAGGTCATGATACGGATGGACTTCCCAAGGAAAGTGTGCTTATCTGATAAGCAATTAGCGCGAAAATCAAGGCAGAATATCGTTAGCTGACGTCATAATTGATACGCACAAAGATATTCGAGCAGATCCCGGGAAGGGCAAAATGGGCATTCAAGCTTTGAATAAAAAGGGGGGAGAAACCCTAGCAAAATTAACAATAATGTTTTAACATTTTTTTCAAAACAACATTTTGTTCAAAACAAAGTTGCTATTGTTCAAAATAAGCCTTTGACCAGGGAGTCATCAGGAGTAAACTGAAGTGACAAATTTGTCACTTGCTCCACTTCTCGCTTCAACTGCTCGTAGTTGGCGCTCATTTCATGGAAGAGCTTCACAGCCTCTTCAGCTTTCTGCCTTTGCTTCTCCACCTTTTTCCCCTCAGCTACAAGGTTATGAAAGCCACGTCTCAAATTCACAGCCGCACGAATCTGGGTGACTCTGTTGACAAGATACCTGAAGCCCAACTTGCCCTGGACTTTTGGTTGAAGGCCTTGGCACATGCTGAAAAGCAACTGCGCGCTCTGAGGAGAGATGGTCGCAGGTGTAGCCGCAGACAGCTGCTCCGAAATCCAGATGGCCTCGGTCAAGAACAGCCTCCTGTTGAAAGGCTCTATCTCCAAGGACCTCGCAAACGATCGAGGATAAGAGAGACGCATTTGGACCAGCCAGTCAACATCAGCTTGCTTCAAACCTAACCATGTTGATTCAAGTTAGAATATGAATCTCGTAAATAAAGAATGCAAGATGCGAACGACAATAATGGTAACGTACCAGTTCCTTCAAGGATCTCGCGCAAGGAAGGGATGCGCATTACTGGGGCAACTGAAGACTGTCCTCGCTCCATTGCTCTCCTATCGGCTGCGAGCTCTAGCTCCTCATAGTTGGCAAGAAGGTTATAGGTCACACCAGGTTTGGTTGCAGCTCCTACTTGTGAACTCCAAAAGTTCCATGCTTGAGGAATCTCTGGAGGCTCAATCCCTGCTGAAGGAACGGCAACGGTAGAAGCTGCTGCTTGATTAGGAACGCCTTCAGGTGCGAAAGGCTCATGAGACTCAGGAGCACTTATTTGAACATTCACATTCGCCTGTGATCCAACATCTTCCATGATCTGCTCACGAATCCCAGCCTCAGCAGCATCTGCTCCCATTTCTTCAGTAGCAGCGTTGGTATCTTCCTCCATCAGCACGGTGTCAGCTTCGGCATCATCGGAAACTTTGATGATATCCTCTAAGGGCTCTCCTGCATACTCAGTAGCTGCGACAGGCTTCTCGACATGAGAGCTTCGCTCTGGGACATAAGATGCAGAGGGATGATTCCTCTGTTCCAGCATGGCCTCACCAACATTACCTGTGATACAAGACAGGACAATGTGAGGTAACCTGTATTAAACAATATTTTATTACTATTTTGATAAACCAAGAGCGAGCACCTCAACGCATAGGTGGGATTGTAGCATCTTCGTCATATGCTAAGGACGCAATACCGTGCCCTATTAATGTGTTTTCGTTAAGCATATCCTTTCTTACTAACCAGCGGCGAGGAAATCAGTCATGATGATGATCGGGTTACTAAGCCTAGTTCACAAGCGTTGTTCAAATGGTTACCTGAAGGTTCACCGCACTTGCTTACTAACCAGCGGCGAATGTCGGCTTTCGATAAGCCATGCTTTAATGCACCAAAAATCACGTCTCGGTAAGTTACCGCAAGATTAAAAATCTCACCTTCATTGCCGCCTGCGATTTCCTCGAAGTCCGCTTGAGCTTGCTCCAGAGCAGCCGCATCTTCTTCTTGAGCCACATCTTCCTCATCAACTTGAGGAGCCGCATCTTCTGGAACCGCATCTTCCTCATCGGTTTGACGCACCAAGTCATCGACATGTTGCTCTTCCAGTCTTCTTTGCTTTATGCGTTCAATCTCTTCTTCTTCTCGCTTCCTTCTTCTCTCAGCAGCCTCCGCAGCTGTTCTTCTGGACTCAGCAAGGATGTCCTCTTCTATGGTTTCGTTGGAAACACCAGAGCGAGAACCCCTCTTCTGCCTCTTGGCCAAAAGGCCGCTGATGGTCTCTTCATCATCTGCAAAGGAACAAACTGTTCAGTAAGGATTGCGAGAATTAAGATAATGAGAAGAGAAGTACGTTTGAGATACCTCCCGACTCTTCCTCTTGTATCTCATCTCTCTCTCCTTCTCTGACATCTTCGACTCTTTCTTCTTCTTCATCGTCATCTCTTTCTCTTGTCGCCCTTCTCTCCTCCTCCTCTTCCTCCTGACCAAACGGAACAAAGGTCTCCACCGCGAGCTCTTTCCGCGACTTTTGCCTTTGTCCCTGGAAGTAAGGGACTTCGCAGGGGAGGAAGCTGGAGCACTCCTAGGGGAAGAAATTGTGATTCCCTTCCGCCTTGGTCTCTTTGCCCTTGGAGCAGCAGTTGCCGGAGGAGGCGGGTCGTCCCTGGGAGGAGACAAGGCTGGAGTATTATCTATCAGCGAGTCAGCAAAAACATCCATGACCTCGCGAATTCGGGCCTCAACTGTGGGAGCCATTCTCATTGCTAGCCGAACTGGTTCACCATGCCTTCTCGCGGCGACAATGGTGTTGATCAGCGACTTGGAGCGCTCACCAGATGCGAACCTCCTCACATAGCACTACAACAGAAAATGGAGCATAAGTTTCGACGCATCAGAATAAAGAAACTTAACGCGTGCAAAGGAGATTGATTACCTTGGCGAAATCTTCGCTGTATTTGATGACGTGCGAATCACCTTTCTTAACTGCGACCATCTTTTCTTCAAGGATGGTAGAGGGGAACAAGTTATTCTCATGATCCAGCAATGAGTAGCAGCCGTATTGGGAGTCATCCAAGCTGCAGTTAGGACGGAAAGGGAAGGAATTTTTCTTGATCACAGGAGCTCTGCTTGGTTGAGGGGTCGACTGTGTCTCAAACCTTGCCTGCTGGGTATTCCAATAGGCAACCCAATTCCTGGAGTAGCCACCTGCGCGATTACCTGGGGGTTGCTCGAAGGGAAGGTTGCTCCTTAAGATTGTCTTGCACTCGCCAGACGGTAGTTGTTTGTAGCAGCCTCTTATGATGGACTGCGGCCAGATTGAGGGTGCCACTGCATCAAAGCCAAACTGGGGAGAAACGCGAGTAGGATTAACATCCACCGTGATCCTCTCGTACTTAGGAGTAAGCTCGCGAACATACTCCGCAAGAGCAGGAAGAGAACCTCTTAGACACCAGCAGAAGAATTCGCGATAACGCTCGTGGAAACGCTTCTCGCCCTCAAAAAGAAGATCTTCAGAGAAAGCAACACCCTTGGAAGGATACAATTTTGGGAACCATCACACATTCTCAACGCGCGTGGCATAAGGCCTATCTGTAAACTCGCTGCGATCGTCGCATATTAGACTCCAGGTACACTTAGGAAAGTGAGTTCTGAACCATCTCGCAGCCCTGCCACTGTTAAGCTCTTCCTCCGCAGCCGGGACACACCATTTGTTGGGCCTAGAAGGACCAGGAGCATAGGAGGGCCATCGCTCGAAAACCCACATGGTCAAGAATGCAATGTTAACGTAGGTTAACACGTCCAGGCGACGGCGGGAATCCTTGGTTGCTACAACCAGTTGATCCAATCTGTGGTACAAGGTACCCAAGACTAGTGGTCCAAGTGCGACTCTTTGACCAAGGGTCAGCTTCACAGCAAGGGGAAGGACATGGTAGAAAACCCCATCATGGGGATGGCCATCAATTAGATACCTCGATAACCAGGCGTAGATAAAGGCACACAAAGTCAGATGGTACCATTTCCCATTCACGTAATTCTTCGCTTTCGGGTTATGGCTCAGAAGTTTCTTGGTAACGCTACTGTTCGCATAATCGCGAAAGAAGTACTGCACCCACTTGTTCCAAGTGTTCTTCGCAGATGTATCAACCAGTTGCCAGTCGGGAAGAAGCTTCGCAGATGTCCACCGAGTGGAAATCTTCTTAACCTCTGACAAGCACTCCTCCATTGTAGAGAGCAAGTTCCGGATCAGTCCTAAAGGGACTCAAGGGATCCACCTCACCAACAGGAGAAAGATCGTACAGAATGTGCACATCTTCAAGAGTGGGAGCAGCCTCGAACTCAGCAAAGTGGAATGTGTGAGTCGCAGGCGAGTAGCGCGACTGAAGGTTTAGAAGCATGGACTGGTCCAGCTTCACGGAAGCACCCTTCATAGCACGGACTACAAAATATATGCCAGCATCGTTCAAAGCAATGGCATGATGGGTCAATACATGGTCAATCCACTCATCCATAAAGTCCAATTTCTGAACAAACGCTTGAGTGGAAATCGCAGTATACGGGAAAAACCCATTTTCAACCCCTAATCGAACCACATCTTTGGAATCGATCAATTCGAGCATGGCCGCGTTAACATGAGGGGTCAGTGTTTGCAACTCTTCAGCAGGAACAGGGGTTGGCAGGTTCTTCACCTTAACCCTAGCATGGTAAAAGTCTTTGCCACCCAAATATGGGGCTTTCCGCCATAAAGTCTGGGGAAGATCAGGTATTTCTTCAACCTCTTTAACGGGTTTGGTTCCTTTTGTCTTTGTCATTCCTGCGGAAAAACAAGGAAAAAGGGGGGAGAAATACACATACTTTAGTTTGAATTTCAAGATTCAGTTTGAAGCAACGATGCTTTGTCAAAAGAAAGTTGAACAGTTCAGTGCCAATTTTGGGGGTTTGAAAAGTTCTGAGTTTTTTACATTACTGGGAATCTCAGAAATTCCACATTCAAAATCTTTACAATCTGGGGATTAGATCAATTCTGAGTTTAAAGAATAAGGTCTCCTTCGCAGTTTCCAATGGAGGGTATGTTTCAGACAGTCATGGGTTTGCAGATCCGACACAGTTCAAAGCATATATCGATACATTAAATGGAATTGAACAAAGCCAACCTTGTTTTGGTAAAGCTTGCTTGGATGCGCAAAGTTGAAGAAGACGATTGACAAGAAAGAATTAATGATTGATTATTTGAATCTGCTCTTGAAGGCTTCCGGGTATCATTCACTTTAAGAGAAAAGAAGTGATGCTTCGCAACAATGGAGAGCACAGAGTATTTATCCAAAAAACAATGAAGGGTTGCGTCCTTTCAGTAGTCGAATCGCAACCGTCACCGTCGAATCGCGCAATCACGGGACAAGCTGACGTCACGCCTAAAACCCTAAAACACCAGACGGCACGGCTCTAGGGACTTTAGGTCATAATGACACGCACGGGGGCTGAATTTGTGTGTATTTGAATTGGTGCGTGGCGGCGACGCGTACGTTGGTTCCTGCGCATGGAAGCCTATCCGGTCAAGCGTCTTCACGCGCAGAAAGGGGGCTAATGTAGATAGTGCTTTCTGGACATGCAGATCTTAGCCACGTGGCGATCATCTAGCACACCATATTGTGCTCCACACACACTGGATCACCAGCCGCACTGATCCACGTGGGGGCTGCGAGACAGGGCCCTCGCACACCGCCTCACGGGACTTGTAGGGACTCAGTGGTTTGGAGGCTAGAGTAAGTCCTGTCGCGCGCGAGCGAAACCAAGCTCGCGTGCGACCCCTAGTAACTGCTTTTGAGAGATTTATGGCACGAGCTCCAGAAACCCGGTCAACCGTGTAACGGTTCCGGTATACGCGGATAACGTGCTATAACGGTCCCTATATACGCGGACGAACGTGCCGTTGTGGTTAAGCTAATTAAGCCGCCATTAATGGGCGCATTAACCACACTACAACGGTCACATTCTCTGTTATATATAGGATCGTTAACCCTTCCATACAGGGGGAGAACCACCTGAGATACGCGAAAGCTCTGCCAAAATCCTGTCTCTCTCTCATACAATGCTATTGCCTTACTCTCTCCCTACACACAACCTTACACTTCATGTGTTCTTCCTATCCTCTACTCTTGGTGTATATTGAGTTCTCTCTGTAGGATTCTCTCGTACACACTCGTGAATTAATATTGTTATCGGTTCAAATGGACTTGTTTACTGATGATACTTTACTTGGCTAAGAATATCTTGAATACTCGTGATTTATAAATGTTTTAAAGTTGAGAGTTCATGCTACGCGATTGATTATAATTGTTCCAAATTATTCCTAACTCTATTACTTATGAATCTTTCAAATCTCTTGATTTATTTAACTCATACCTATGTGTCACTCGTTGCTTTATATGTTGTTGTGTTTTTACTCAGTTTTTACTGATCATTTTCTTCAAAACTGAGACGTCTTTTGCAATTATAAAATCGCAGGTCATCAATCAAGGTGGGGTTGTGGGAATGCGGATCGAGACGAAGACGTTTAGCTTATTCTAGATAACTTAGTAGATCACATAGCTTATCTCAATCCCATTACAAATGTAAACTTATCTTCTCAAGATTTTTGTATTTATTAAATAAAATGTAATATTTGTAACTATATTTCTACTTTTGGTTATCGATTGTCTCTTTAACCCTGAACCGAGATCCCGGGCTATTTTACTAGCAAACATCCATGCCACCCAACTAATAGAAATAGGCAGTAACCGACAAACCTTGAGAAAGTATTCTCTCATCCCTTTCTCTCTATATTCGGATTGGACACAAGACTTACAAGTCACACTCGTATATCCAATCCATAGTTTCTCGATCCTGGGAATAGTCTAATCCATGCAGATAACATAAATATCCCATATTGATTTATCTGAGTCTGGCCAGACATTCTATAAGCATTAACCCTCAGGTGGTGTTTAATATTTGCTCCCGTTATGTGTGAGGGACAAATTCTATCTACTCACTACCATCTCTAAGCGTGCTTCCTATTGTGTCCGATATGCGCGTTATTACTACCCAGTTACGGTGTAGCGTTTGACGATATCAAAACACAATATTGCAGCATGTATAAAGTGAGGCCTTTCAATTTTGCATCATGTATAACATCAGAAAGTCACAATTACGGTGTGATGGCGATTGCTCTGCACATCCATTCATACATATCAAGTGAAGCATTGATAACAGTCATTCACAATTTCAATTCAGATGAAGAAAAAAGAACAAACCAAACCTTGATGACAGGAATTTGGTCACCGAACATAAGAACAACACCCATCTACAGAAGTATCCGAAACGTATCCCAAATGTTATTCATTGAATTCCTTGAAGCTCTCGGCGCAATCGCCCCCTTGTAACATAAAAGCATTCCCGAGAGCAGCCTGACCCAGCCGCTCCTCCAGCTTTCTCGCCTCGCCGGCAAAGACAATCAGCGGGAACGACTCGAGGGTTTTGAGGACCGAATCGAGCTCGACCTCTGATGGGTATACCAGCAACTGCGACGCCTTCTTTGATTTCCTGCTATCGGGGGGCATTTCAAAGGGCGGCAATTGGTGATCGGTGCCGAATTAGAGGGTTTTTTTTTTGCTGAGTGGTCGGAGGCTACGGTGGAGATGTGATTGGTGGGCCTGGGCTTGGCGGGTGTGAGGGAGGCGGTGGTGGTGGATATGGAGGTATCTGAAATTCGAACATGTGGTGAGAGAGAGGGAAGAAGGTGAAGAGTTGAGTTGAGTTCGTGGGTTTTTCTGAGGTCGTGTATGTCCTAGGGCTGGGGGGTTATTGGTTAAGAGAGCAAGGGGAGGGAGAGGGACGGGTGCCGACAATGAGAGAGAGAGAGCAGTAGAGCAAGACACCACTTCTCCTCTATGGGCTTCTTCCGGAGTGAGATACTAAGTGAGAGAGGGTAGAAGGTGGAGGGTGGATTGACTTTGAAAATACACTATCTGCCCTTAGATTAAATCAAATCAACCCATCCCTTAGATCCCCCAACTTTAGGGGAAGAAAAACTGCCATTAAGTTACACTTCAAAAAAAAATGGTTTCTCACGCACGACATGGGAAGCAGCTCACTAACCCTCCTCCACCTTCTGCGATTTCGTTCTCTTTTCATCTATATAGAAGTTTCTTTGATTCGTCTCTCTCTCCAAACAGTCTCAAGGTACGACGACATCGCCGTCGTACTCGCCATCGCCGGACATCGCCTTCGCACTCGCCATCACTGTCGCTCGCGCCGCCATGTACGAATTTCGCAAATTTGGGGTTCATTGTTGTGCTAATACCCATCGACGGTTGATTTCGCAAATAGGGGGTTTCAATTTTTAGTGTTTTTACAGTTGATTTTGCAAATTGGGGGTTTCTTTTTTAGTGTTCTGTTGGATCAGATAAATTAGTGGGTTTATAAGAAGCTAGCATCTCAACAATCCGTTCACTTCGCTGCCCTACTATCTCAACAATCCGTTCATGGAGGCAGCAATTTTCGGCTTCAAACTTCGATTATGTAAGTTCGGTTATCTCTTTCATATATGGTAAAGAGCGTTAAAGCTTTGAAGAGCTTCAGGATCTTCTCTGTGTGTCTGATTGTTAAAATCAATGGATTTTGAGTGCGATGTTTTACGATAACACTATATTTCTGATATTGGTTGGTGTTTTAGACAAACCAGAGTTGTATTATTCTTCAAATGATGGTCTCATTTTTTTTGGACCAACTAGGCTCTGGTTTTGGAAAATTCTTATGGCTAATGTTTGTTCCTTCAGTAAACCATGGGTCCAAGGTGATTTCATTGCTCTCATTCATGTAGACCACTATAAATAGATAACTGTTGTCGTATTATAACGGTGAAATAGAATGCCTCATGACTACAAAACGTTTGTAATTAGTGTTGAGCCCGGTTTTGATAGATAAACAAAGATTTCAACATCAGTCATGTTTATATACATACTAGAGTATTGCCCGTGCCCGAGGGCACTATCCCTAAATTGGGTAGTTTTTAAATTTATAGGTGTTTTTTAAATGAATTTAGAGGTGTTATCCGAAAATTAATATTTACAAATGTGGTGAAAAAAAAAACAACTTCCAAGTATGGGATGAGTATTACGTGGAATCACTCACAACCTAACTCCTATTAGTTAGGGATGTAGTTGAGAAAACCTCTCTCCTATTAGTTAGGGATATCCAAAGAGAGTGGATAGTTAGGGATGTCCAAAGAGAGTGGGTAGTTAGAGATGTAATAAGTAGGTGAGATCTAATGGTGGGGCTAGGGTTTATTTAATCCAACGGTTGAAAAATCGTAGTTAGTTAAACCATGCTATTTTATAATATACACTAGAGTATTGCTCGTGTCCGAGGACACTATCCGTACATTAGGTAGTTTTTGAATTTAGAGGTATTTTTTTTAAAAAAAAATTAATTTAGAGCTGTTATTTAAAAATTATATTTACAAATGTGGTGAAAAAAAAAGAAAAAAAAAAAAAGAACAACTTCCAAGTATGGGATGAGCATTATGTGGGAATCACTCACAATCTATCTCTTATTAGTTATCATCTCCAGCAGCCTATGCAAATGGGTTGTTTATGCAAAATATACATATTTTGTGCAAAAATTATAATCCAACAGAAGAGGCATATTGTCATGCAAAATGCAGGACATGCATCCACCTCGCCAAATTTGGTGAGAATTGCCCCATCGGCATTTTGATTCTTTAATTTAACCCATGTTTCCTAATTTTTTTAACCACTTCTCCTATTTCTTCATAGTTGTCCCTCAAATATCTCTCCCATTTCCACGATTAATTTGTTTTGAAAATGACATGTAAAGGAAAAATACACCATTTAATATTTTTGCATTGTTACTGTTGGAGAAGAAGTGTGAAATTATCATTATGCAAAATGCAAAAGTACAATTTTTATGTAAAATTTGCACATTACTGCTGGAGATGCTCAGGGATGTAGTTGAGAAAAACCTATCTCCTATTAGTTAGGGATGTCCAAAAAGAGTGGGTAGTTAGTGATGTCCAAGGAGAGTGGGTAGTTTTTTTTTTTTTTTTTGAGAAGAATTCCGAAATTTCATTAATCACCAAAATTATCAGACAGAAGTGGGAAAGAGAAAACATCTTTTTCTACATAACGTTCTCCTCGTGCCACTCGCCTTCAACCCCCTGCGCCGCGTGTCTGGCTAACTGGTCGGCCACGCGGTTGTTCACTCTTCCCCATACTCGAATCTCGATGCTAGTAAATTGACCGAGCAACACCAATATCTCATTCATTATCGTCTGCATCTCCCCAATGTGCTCTCTTCGGTTTCCTCTTCTAGTCTCTTCCAGTTCCTCAACGACAGTGCTTGAATCTCCGATTAGCCAGATCGGCTTCTCTTTCCATCTTAGACTTGACCGGAGGGCTTGCAGACAACCATATTTCTCCGATTGGTTTGCACTTTCACACCGTGGGGAGGTTTTATCCCCCGCCATCAGACACTCACCTTTCACCGTTCGGAGCAGGAAGCCGGCATAGGCTTCGCCGGAGTCAGGGTTCCAGTTGTCGTCGAATTGAAGGAACAACTGGCCTTCATCTACACCCAACTTCATGCTTTGCGGTTTCTGGATCTCCAAGCTAAGTAGCTCTCCCCTCCGAAAACTTTGTTCTTGCAACTTTTGCTTAATGAGGCTTCTCACCAGTTCTTGATCTACTGGTGTTCCTTTGAATCTTATCGAGTTTCGATTGTGCCAAATGGCCCATAGGATGACACTGTATTTTGTTAGATCTGCTTCATTTAGTCTCAAAACGTCTGATTTGATCCTTTCTGATGCAATTGTGTTTGTTTTGACCAGGAGATCTTTGCCTTCCGCCGATTCCCACGCCGATTTTGCCTGGTGACAGTCAAATAGCACATGCTCTGCAGTCTCCTTCCCTTCATTACAGATCACACAGTGTTCGTCTACCTTCACACCCCGTCTCTTCAAATTCTCTGCCGTAGGGATGGTGTTCCTGGCTGCCCTCCAGACTAGGTGACAAATTTTCTTCTCTACTTTTATTTTCCATAATTTGGAGAAACAATTGCTTGCCTAGCTTGAAATTTCCCCTGAGTTCTCCTGCTTTCTTTTCTCCTTCTTTCCCAGTAGGTACCCGGATTTGACTGTGTACATGCCCGTATCGTTGTAGTGTCATCGTACTTTGTCTTCCATCTGCTGCTGCGGTAGTCGGATCTGTGCTATCTCTTGACAGTCCACTTCAAACAGGTATTCTCTGAGCTTCTGAACATTCCAACTTCGTGTTTCTTGGACTATGAACTCCTCCACTCTCATAATATTGATCATACTGTTCTTGGTGATTAGTTTGAAGGTGGTTTCTCGGGGGATCCATGGTGAATTCATGTGCGCTAACTTGCCATCTCCAATCTACCATCTTGACCCTCTTGCCAGGAGCTGCTTTCCAAAGCAGATACTTCTCCACGCGTAACTTGGTGAGTTACCCTCTTGGGCTTCCCAAAAAGACTTTTCTGCATAGTACTTGGCTTTGATTACTTTACTCATTAGAGATTGAGGGTTATGTAAAATGCACCAGGCCTACTTTGCAAGCATGGCTTGGTTAAAAACTTTAAAATCTCTAAATGCTAGCCCACCTCCTTCTCTTGAATCTTTCATTTTATCCTAAGCTAGCCAATTTATACCCCTCTCCTTCTTTGAATTGCTCCACCAAAACTGTCTGATTTTGGCTTCTATTTTGTTACACACACCTTCTGGTAATTTAAAGCACGACATTGCATAGGTTGGAATTTCGTTGGCTACAGCTTTAATGAGGACTTCTTTGCCCCCCACTGATAATGACTTCTCCTTCCACCCTTTAAGTTTACTGTCTAGTCTGTCAAGAATATATGAAAAGGTAGTGTATTTTTGTTTCCCAATCGTAGTGGGGAGGTGTGCACAAGAGATTCCGGCGGGGAGACCTCCGTGTGCACCGTGTGTAGTGGATCAAGGATCGCACAGGAAGAATAGGGGTGTGTGTAGGGAGAGAGTAAGTCAGTAGCAATGTCTGAGAGAGAGACAGAGGTTTGGCAGAGCTTCCGCGTATGGCGAGTGTGTTCTCCTTTGTATGGAAAGGTTAACGATATATATATACTGGAGAACGTGACCGTTGTAGTGTGGTTAATGCGCCCATTGATGGCGGCTTAATTAGCTTAACCATAACGGCACGTTCGTCCGAGTATATAGGGACCGTTACAGCACGTGGTGCGCGAATACCGGAACCGTTACGGGGTTGACCGGGTTTATGGAGCTCGTGCCATAAATCTCTCAAAACAGTTACTAAAGGTCGCGCGCGGGCTTGGCTTGCACGCGACAGGGCTTACTCTAGCCTCCAAACCACTAAGTCCCTACAAGTCCCGTGCAGTGGTATGCGAGGGCTCTGTCTCGCAGCCCCCACATGGATCAGCTCGGCTGGTGATCCTGTGTGTATGGAGCACAATATGGTGTGCTGGATGGTTGCCACGTGGCGAAGATCTGTCATGTCAGAAAGCAGTATCTACATTAGCCCCCTTTCTGCGCGTGAAGACTCATAGCCGTATAGACTTCCATGCGCGGAAACCAACATATGCGTCGCCGCCACGCACCAATTCAAATACGGGTAAGTTCAGCCCCCGTGCGTGTCATTATGACCTAAAGCCCCTAGAGTCGTGCCGTCTGACCTTTAGGGTTTTAGGCGTGACGTCAGCTTGTCCTGTGATTGCGCGATTCGACGGTGACGGTTGCGATTCGACTATCGAAAGGACGCAACCCTTCATTGTTTTGGATAAATACCTTGTATCCCCCATTATTGCAAAGCATCACTTCTTTCTCTTAAAGTGAATGGTACCCGGAGATCTTCGAGAGCAGATCCAGATAATCAATCACCAGTTCAGAACTGCAAATCGTATTCTTCAATTGTGCATATCCAAGCAGGCTTCAAGAAAACAAGGTTGGCCTCGTTTACTTTTGATTTCAAATACCAGTGTCTGCCTTGAACTGCGTTGAATCTGTAAACCCATGAGATCTGTGAAGAGGCTTTGATCTTTGAACCCGCTTCGTTTTAATCTTTCAACAATATTGGATCTTGCAACTCCCCAATTTTTTTTTGAAATCGATACCGGAACTGCTCGTCTTCCTTTGCATAGATCTTGAATCCCAAAATTCAAACTGAAGTGTGGTATTTCTCCCCCTTTTTTTTTTTTTTTTGCTCTTTCGCAGGAATGGCCAAGAAAAGAGTAACCAGACCCGTCAAGGAAGATGAAGAGATACCCGACCTTCCGCAGGCCTTGTGGCGAAAAGCCCCCTTTTTAGGCGGCAAAGACTATTACCATGCGAGGGTAAAGGCGAAGAGGATGCCTGATCCTGTTCCAGTTGAGCGATTGCTGACGTTGACTCGCCCAGTTAACTCAGCCCTGCTCGAGTGGGTTGGTTCCGGGGATGTAGTTCGATTGGGAATCGAAAACGGGCACTTCCCATACACTGCGATTTCTACTCAGGCGTTCGTCCAGAAATTGGACTATATGGATGAGTGGATTGACCACGTATTGGATCATCACGCCGAGACTCTCAATGAAGCCAGCGTATACTTTGCTATCCAGGCTATGAAGGGTGCTGCCGTGAAGTTGGATCAGTCCATGCTTCTAGACCTTCTGTCCCGTTACTCGCCTGCGACTCATACGTTCCATTTTGCTGAGTTCGAGGCTGCCCCCACGCTCGAGGACGTGCAAATGTTATACGAGCTTTCCCCCATGGGCGAGGTAGACCCTCTGACTCCCTTAAGGACATCTGCGGAGATTGCCTTGTACACGCAGATGGAGGAATGCCTAACAGAGGTGAAGAAGATTTCCACTCGGTGGACTACTACGAAGCCTCTTCCGAATTGGCAATTGGTCGACACGTCTGCGAAGAATACCTGGAACAAATGGTTGCAGTACTTCTTCCGAGACTATGCGAACAGCGGCATTACTAAGAAGCTTTTGAACGAGGACCCGGAGGCCGAAAATTACGTAGAGGGCAAGGGTTATCATTTGACCCTTTGTGCTTTTCTCTGTGCCTGGCTGTCAAGGTATCTGATTGATGGTCACCCCCATGATGGAGTCTTCTACCATGTGTTGCCGCTTGCTGTGAGGCTCGCTCTTGGCCAGAGGGTCGCACTCGGGCCCTTGGTCTTGGGCACGCTGTACTACAGGCTTGATCAGCTGGTTCTGGCTATGAGGGAGTCGCGTGGCCGCCTCGACGTACTGACCTTTGTCAATATTTCCTTTTTGACAATGTGGGTGTTCGAGCGCTGGCCGTCTTATGCTCCAACTGCTCTCCAACTTGAAAAGTGGTGTCCCCCAGGCGAGACAGAAGCACGTAACAGCGGAAGAGCTGCGAGATGGTTCGGAACAGGCAACCCCAAGTGCGTTTGGAGTTTGATATGCGACAAACGGAAGGAGTTTACTGCCAGGACCTATGCCACGCGTATTGAGAATGTGAGATGGTTTCCAAAGCTGTACCCCTCTAAAGGCATGGTCTTTTCAGAAGAGCTTCTCTTTGAAAGGGGACCTCACTTCCATGAGCGCTACCGCGAGTTCTTTTGCTGGTGTCTGCGAGGTTCCCTTCCTGCCCTCGCAGAGCATATCCGTGAGCTCGCGCCGAGGTATGAGAAGATCACCGTGGACGTTGACCCCACTAGAGTTTCTCCTCAGTTTGGTTTTGATGCGGTGGCCCCATCAATCTGGCCCCAGTCCATTGTCAGAGGATGCTACAAGCGCTTGCTCACAAAGGAGTGCGAGACGGTTTTCATGAACAATCTTCCTTTTGAGCAGCCTGCGGGAACCCGCGAGGGTGGTTGCTCCCAAAACTGGCTCGCATACTGGGTTGCCCAGCGAACGAGGATCGAGACAGAGTCGGCCGCGCAGCCGGGCAAAGCTCCCTTGATCAAAAGAAATTCTTTTCCGTTTCGCCCCACTTGCAGTCTGAGCGAGTCTGAGTATGGTTGCTACTCACTGTGGGACCGTGAGAACCATTTATGCCCCGATTTCATTCTGAAGGAGCAGATTGCCGCAATCAAGAAAGGCGACGCGCAAGTCGTCAGATACAGCAAGGCTTTTGCTGATGTAAGCAATTTCTTCGCACGTGTTAAGTTTTCTCAATTTTCCTTGTGCTGACACTATTATTCTGTATTGTTGTAGTGTCATGTACGGAGATTCGCAGCTGGTGATCGCTCCAAGTCGCTGGTCAACACCATTGTTGCCACCAGAAGACGACAGCAGCCGTTCCGGCTTTCATGGAGGATGGACGCTGAGGTTGAAACAAAGGTTCGCGCAGTCATGAATGTTTTTGCTGACTCGCTGATAGACAATCCTCCGGCTCCGTCTCCTCCCGGAGATGACCCGTCTCCTCCAGCGGCTGCGGCGCCAAGAGTGAAGAGACCTAGGCAAAAGGGAATTACGATTTCTTCCCCTAGAAGCGCTCCAGCTTCTCCTCCAGTGAGGTCCCTTTCTATCAAGGACAAAGGCAAAGGTTGCATGCCCAGCAAGGTGCGGAAAGAGCTCGCAGTTGAGTCTTTCGTTCCCTTCGATCAAGAGGGAGAGGAAGAGAGGCAGGAGCCCCAAGCAAGTGATGAAGAAGAAGAAGCAACAGTTGTAATGCATGAGGAAGAATCAGGAGGTACCTCCGTCGCATTTCCTTTCCCATCATCGTAACTTCTTTGCACTTCTTTTCTTTAAACCATTCGTGCATTCGCAGATGATGATGAGACCGTTGGTGGCCTCGCGGCCAAAAGACAAAAGAGAGATGCCCCTTCTGGCCTTTCAGATGAGCCCATAAGCGAGGACGTTCTTGCTGAGTCCCGGAAGACAGCCGCGGAGGCTGCTGAGAGAAGAAGGCGGCGAGAGGAAGAGGAGCTCGAGCGTGTGAAACAGCGGAGCCTCGAAGAGCAGCATGTTGACGACTTAGTGCGTCCAGTTAGCGAGGAAGACGAACTTCCCGAAGAAGTGGCTCCTCATGTGGAGGAGGAAGATGAGGTTCCCGGAGAGGATGCAGCAGCACTAGAGCAAGTCCAAGCGGATTTTGAGGAAATCGCAGGCGGCGATAAAGGTGAGATCTTCAATCTCGCAGTAACTTATAGAGATGTTATTGTGGGTGCGTTAAAGCATGGCGTGTCAAAGGCTGACATTCGCCGTTGGTTAATAAACAAATGCGGAGAACCTTCAGGTAATCATTTGAGTGATACGCATGTACTAGGCTTTAGCAACTTGAGGCAAAATCATGACTGGTTTATTCGCATCCCAGGTCACGCTCCTCTTACAGACTTGCTTAGTGAGGATACACTGATAGGGCATGGTTCCACGTCCTTAGTGTATGACGAAGATACCTCAATCCCACCTTCGCGTGGAGGTGCTTATTCTTTAGCTTTAGTAAAGATAGCAAAATAACTTATAGCGCAAGTTACCTTATATCATCGCATTCGATGTCGCAGGTCACGCTGAGGGACCTGAGCTGGAACAGAGAAGTCAACCTTCTGCGCCCTATGTTCCAATTCCGAGCTCCCATACCGAGAAGCCCGTCGCAGCTGCTGACCACACGGGTGTGCCTCGTGAGGACATCATCGAGCTTTCCGACGATGCTGGAGTTGACACTGTGTTGATGGATGAAAATGTCCATGCTAGTGCTGAGCTGGGAAGGACAAGTGCTGCTGATGGTCTCGCATCTGGGAGCGTCCTTCGTCAAGCGACTTCGACTGTCCCTTCGCCTCCGGCGGTGACTGAGTCAGAGGCACCCATTCCTGCGTGGAGCTTTTGGGGCTCGCAGGTTGGGAACGTAGTCACAGCTGGTGCGGCCTACATTCTTCCTCCTGATTACGAGAGATTAGAGCTCGCAGCTGATAGGAGAGTTATGGAGCGAGGACAATCTTCAACCGCCCCGGCAGCGCGCATTCCTTCTCTTCATGAGATTCTGGAAGGAACTGGTAAGTAGAGTTTTACTGTTCGCACGTCGCATTGTTCGCTTGCGAATTTTGACATCATAATCTATCTTTGACGTCTCCTCAGGTTTGAAGCAAACCGATGTAGACTGGGTGGTTCGAATGCGTCTCAGGTATCCTCGCTCGTTTGTGAGATCTCTGGAGATCGGGCCCTTTGACAGGAGGTTGTTCCTCACTGAAGCCATCTGGATACTGGAGCAGCTGTCTGCGGCTACGCCTGCGACCATTTCGGTCCAGAGTGCTGAATTGCTATGCGGCATGTGCCAAAACCTCGTGACCAAAGTCCAAGGCAGAATGGGCTTTAAGTTTCTTAAGGACAGAGTCACGCTGATTCGCGCGGCTGTAACTTTGAAACTCGGTCACCAGAATCTCGCAGCTGAGATGCAAAAGGTGGAGCAGCAGAAGCAAAGGGTTGATGAAGCTCTGAAGCTGTTTCATGAGATGAATACCAGGTGCGAGCAATTGAAGCAAGAAGTGGAACAGGTGGAGAAGCTGAGCGAGCAGTTCGCGCCCCAAGACTCCTTAATCAAGAATTTGCTTTGATTTTTCTGAGTCTTGAAAAATAGCAAGGAAATAGCTGAAACATTAATGTAACATTTTGAAACATTAATGTAATGTTGCTAGGGTTTCTCCCCTTTTTTTTTAACAATGAACAATGAATTTGCCCGTTTTGCCCCTTTCCGGGATTTGATTGGACATTTCTGTGCATATCTAATTATGACATCAGCAATTGATTCTCTGCTTGATTTTCGCGCTAATTTCTCGGTAGATAAGCACGCTTCCGTTGGGAAGTCCATCCGAATCATGACTATCCGTCATTTATTAGGATACGCAACTGAATCGTCGTAGCCTTTAGTAGGGTAATTGATTGTTACCGCTTTTCAAGGCGTAAGTGATTGAACTTACCCTCTTTTTTGAATTTTGCTGACTCATCTTAGGCAACCGAAAAGTCTGTACAGGGTCTATATAAACCCTGTCTTTGCTATTTGGGTTCTTCATCCCAAACATGTGCTTTGCCGTGAGTCCTTACGACTGCTGGCTTCAACGCTTGTTTTTCGTTGGTTCATGGCAATTTCAAGTTTTGAATCCTGAGTTTGCGCTTTGTGCTATAGAAATAGTTTCCAAGATCCACTTTATGAGGCTTATTGCTCTTTATAACCATCATAAAGAAGATGCAGATAACATCTCATGTGTGTTCGAAGAAATTTCTTCGTGTATTATGTGTGCAGGTCATGTTTCCGGCCGCCTCGTGGCGAGGTGCAGCGCCGAAGTGACCGTGCTACCGTCTCGTAATGAACGGCGGAATTCTTCTTCAGCATCTCCGAAGAAGAATCCGTCACTTTCACGTTTGTGAGCTCGGGATGACGAACCGTTGCGTTCATCCCCGTCTACAAGGAGCCCTTGCCCTTTGGAGCTTCTGCTTGCCTGTGGATCGCCGGAACCGGTGGTTCCTTGGGCAAATGTTATGGGGAGCATATCTGACAACGGTCTTGTCGGATAGCGGGATCTCGAGCGTATGGCTTCATGTGGCTCTCTTAGAGCAAGATCCCCTCTGCTACAGATGTTCACCCGCAGATCTGGGCGTTGCGTAGCCGGTGTTTGAAACCGGTGGGTTCATCCTTTGCAGTCCGGGTTTCCGTACTGTGTCTCTGTTGGCTTACTAGCCACTTTTCGAATGTATTGTAAGCCATGTTGGCTGCGTAGTTAGATTCGAGCTTTTCGCTTGTAAGCTGCTATCTAGACAGATAAATTGTAAGTCATTTGACTCGTAATGATAAATAGCTTTCTGTATTATCTGCCATCTCTTTACAACAGAATACAATTTCGCACGCGTTTCGGCATATTTCGCCTTGCATAATGCTATGTAACTGTTTCGCATCTGCGATATATTGATTCGCGGGTGTTTCACTAGACCGTTCGAGATCGTATTTTCGCAGCTGTGCCATCTTGGCGGATGGGCTTGCAGTTGGCCGTTGCAAATCATTTTAAGATTATGTTCACAACATTGCTATCGTAACAGATAGTCCTTAGCAGATCGATGAAGATCATTAAGTGGTGCGAACTGCTATCACAAAAGATAGGCTTTATTAGCGAACTGCTTGAGATCGTTTCTCACATAAATTGCTATCGCAACAGATAGACTTTTAGAAGATCCAGTAAGACCGTCTTGCGCATGCGTTGCCATCGTAACAGAGGCTTGGGTGATCAATTAAAATCACTTTGCATATGAGTTGCCATCGTAACAGATAGGCTTGATGATAAATTAAGATCGCATTTGCGTTTAGCTGCTATCGTGAGAGATAGACTTTACATGATCAACTAAGATCGTATTTTCGTTTGACTGCTATCGTATGAGATAGGCTTTGGATGATCAATTAAGATCGCATTTCCGCTGGCTCCTATCATGAGAGATAGGCTTTAGATGATCAATTAAGATTGCATTGGCGCTTAGCTGCTATCGTAGGAGATAGGCTTCAGATGATCAATTAAGATCGCATTTGCGTTTGGCTGCTATCGTAGGAGATAGGCTTCAGATGATCAATTAAGATCACATTTGCGATTGGCTGCTATCGTAAGAGATAGGCTTTACATGATCAATTAAGATCGCATTTGTGTTGGCTGCTATCATAAGAGATAGGCTTAGATGATCAATTAAGATCGCATTTGTATTGGCTGCTATCGTATGAGATAGGCTTAGATGATCACTTAAGATCGCGTTTGCATTTGGCTGCTATCGTAGGAGATAGGCTTCAGATGATCAATTAAGATCGCATTTGCGCTTGACTGCTATCGTAAGAGATAGGCTTTACATGATCAATTAAGATCGCATTTGTATTGGCTGCTATCATAAGAGATAGGCTTAGATGATCAATTAAGATCGCATTTGTATTGGCTGCTATCGTATGAGATAGGCTTAGATGATCACTTAAGATCGCGTTTGCATTAGCTGCTATCGTTAGAGATAGGCTTTAGATGATCACTTAAGATCGCGTTCGCATTGGCTGCTATCGTTAGAGATAGGCTTTAGATGATCACTTAAGATCGCGTTTGCATTAGCTGCTATCGTTAGAGATAGGCTTTAGATGATCACTTAAGATCGCGTTTGCATTAGCTGCTATCGCAAGAGATAGGCTTAGATGATCACTTAAGATCGCGTTTGCATTAGCTGCTATCGTAAGAGATAGGCTTAGATGATCACTTAAGATCGCGTTTGCATCGGCTGCTATCTTAGAGATAGGCTTATATGATCACTTAAGATCGCACTTTGTATGGATTGCTATTGCAGCGAATAAATCATTGTTAACAGTAATAACAAATTAAGTAGAGCAACATAAACGGCTAGAAATACGAACTTCTCATTTGGGAGAATTCTTTCATTATAACGCTCTCATATGGGAGAGACGGGATTACAATCCTCTCATATGGGAGAGGAGATTGCGCAAATCATGGCCACATGAGACATTAAGCACGTTATCATAAAACGTATGAAATGAGAGAAGTCAGGGATAGTACTTCTTGATCCAGCGCATGTTGATTGAACTGGGAGTTGAGGTTGTACCGTGCAACCTTCGTATACTGCAGTAGCCACTATCGAAGACTTCTGTGACTTCGAAGGGTCCTTCCCAATTAGCTGCGAACTTTGGGTGAGTTGCTTCTCGCATGCAGTGATCAGATGCGCGCAAGAACAGGTCTCCGACTGCGAAATCCCTTCGCTGGACTGTCTTATTGTATGCGCGAGCGATTCTTTCCTGGTACCGCTTGTTAGTCCTTTTGGCTTGTTCTCGCTTCTCTTCCAGCAAGATTAAGTCATGATCGCGTTGATTTTCATAGAGTGCATGGAAGGCCAGCCTTGCCGAATTGACTCTAACCTCCGCAGGTACCACAGCTTCGGCCCCATAACACAGTAGAAATGGCGAGGCCCCTGTGGGTGTCCTTGGAGAAGTTCTGTAGGCCCACAGAGCTATGCTTAGAGAGTCGGCCCACTTCTTGTGGTCGTCTGCGACCATTTTGCTCAATATTCTTAACAGCGTCTTGTTAGTCGCTTCGGCTTGTCCGTTTCCCTTAGGGTAGTAAGGGGTAGAACATATTTGCCTGATATTGTACTCCGCTAATTTCGCAGCTACCTGGCGATTAACAAAAGGAGTACCGTTATCTGAAAGAATGGTGTTTGGGATTCCGAACCTGCATACGATGCTTTCTTGGATAAAGTTGACCACAGCCAACGCATTTGCCGTCTTCAGTGGTATTGCTTCCACCCATTTGGTGAACAGCTCGGTTGCGGTGAGAATGAAATGATTCCCATGCGACGTCGGTCGGATTGGCCCGATGAAGTCCAGAGCCCATGTGTGAAATGGCCATGGCGTCCCTAATGCATGTAAATCCACGGCGGGAGCGTGCACTAGGTTCCCTTTGAATTGGCATTCTTGGCAGCGTCGCACTTTGGTGCGGCAATCGACTTCCATTGTGGGCCAGAAGTATCCGATTGAGAGGAGCTGTCTGCATAATTTCGCACCTCCTTGGTGTTCCACCTGATGAGAAAGGTCCATGACTTCTTGTGCTTCTCTGCCGTCTAGACATCGCAGCAAGTTGCCCTCGTGACCTCTTCGCCAAAGCAGGTTTTCCTGTACCACATATCGAGACGCTTTCCTTTTTAATTTTTCTGCTTCTTTTCTCGATTCAGGCACTGTGCCCTGGGTGAGGAAATCGAACAGTGGCTTCCTCCAATCTGTGTCGTCGTCGATTAAAGCGACGAGTAGAGAGTCTTTGATTAGTGCGCAATTTTCGCACTTCCCTTGTATCAGGGCTGCAGCTGTTGACATGCCTGGCCAATGAATGCCATATCTCTGAGCCTTTCTGTAGATTGACACCTCGCTTTCTCCGCAAGCGTGCTGGTGAATCTTTTCTAACAGCTGTTGTCCCTCTTGCTCGGAGACACACCTCATGAGTATTCCTCCAGGACCCTTGTAGTAAAGGGTGTTGTCGTGGATGCAGTATCCTTTTGTGAGTGCCCAGCTTTCGCTGCTGGTGCCTTTTGCAATAGCTTGCAGGATTGCTTTCCGCCAGTCTGCGTCGCCCATGTGTTCGTCGTCGCACGCATCTTCTGTTAATGCCGACGATGTTCGCACTTCGATGGAAATTCTCGCGGGGCACTTGTCTATACTGACCTTAGATCCCAAGGTTGCTAAGGCGTCTGCGTGCCTATTGTCCGCTCGGGGCTTGTGCTCGTACTTCACATCGCAGAATTGCTGCATCAGTTTTTGTACTAAGGTGCGATAAGGCAGGAGGTTGATTTCCTTCAAACCATATTCGCCCGAGGCTTGCTTAACAATCAGCTTGGAATCTCCCATGACTGTTAAATTGCTCACTTCCAAGGCTTTCGCCGCACGGACCCCCACAATGAGAGCCTCGTATTCTGCTTCGTTGTTTGTGACAGCGAAGTTGAGCTTTGCGGACATCTGTATGAATTCCCCGTCTGGCCTTGTCAAGACTATCCCAATACCTCCGCCTTTCCTGGTTGACGAACCGTCGAAGTGGAGGGTCCAATAGGGCACGTCGATTGCGTAGATTTCAGGGCCTTCAAGCTCTTCCTCGATCACGGGTTCATGGCTGTTGTCAGGAAACTGTGCCAACAGATCTGCTACCGCCTGCGACTTGATCGCTCTTGGTTTTACGCATGTAATATCGTATTGAGAGATGGTCATGTACCATTTCGCCAGTCTCCCGCCCGGAGTAGTGTGAGTTAGCAAGTATCTTATGGGGTCGCTCTTGGTGACCACTACTACTTTGTGTGATGCAAAATAGTGTCTCAACTTTTCTATCACAAAGAATAAAGCAAGGCAATGACGTTCGATGTCTGTGTACCTTGATTCAGCAGGCTGCACAATGCGAGAGATATAGTAGATGGGCCTCTCTTGGCCTTCGTACTCCTGAGCCAAGAGTGCTCCTATAGATCTCCTTGTTGATGTGAGATATAGCAGAAGCGGTGATCCCAGTTGAGGCGCAATCATTATCTTTGAGGACGTGAGCAGTTCTTTCAGCTTTTCGAATGCGGCCTCATGGTCCGGAGCCCAATTGTATGCGGCGTCCTTCTTGAGAAGAGTGCTGAAACAGCATGTGATTTCTGCAATTGCTGGAATGAATCTCCGCAGATATGACAGTTTTCCCAAGAATGTCTTCAAGGTACTTTGATTATGGGGAGGCGTCATGCTGGTGATGGCTGACACTTTCGCAGGGTCAGGCTCGATCCCCTGGCGATGGACTACACATCCCAAGAACTTCCCCGAGGTCACGCCGAACGCGCATTTCATGGGGTTCATTTTCAGTTGAAAGCTCCTGCATCTGTTGAACACCTTTCGCAGGTCTGCAAGGTGATCCGCTTCGTGCTTGGATTTGACCACCAGGTCATCCACATAAAATTCCACCTCTTTGTGCATCATGTCGTGGAATAGAGCCATCATGGCCCGCTGATAGGTTGCGCCCGCGTTCTTAAGACCGAACGGCATCACCGTGTAGTTGAATACCCCCGCAGGAGTGATAAATGCAGTTTTCCGCGCATCATCGGGATCCATCTTGATTTGATTGTATCCGCTGAAACCGTCCATGAAACTGAACATGCGATGACCTGCTGTTGAATCGATAAGCAAATCGATGTTGGGCAGTGGGAAATCGTCCTTAGGGCAGATAGGAGTTTGACAATCTCCTGCTTGATCTTCACGTTGAGTTCTGGTCTGAAGCTTCTGGTGCTCTGCTTGACCGGTTTAGACCCTGGGATGATGTCCAAACGGTGCATGGTGATGCTTATATCCAGACCTGGCATCTCATCGTATTCCCATGCGAACACGTCCTTGTACTCAGTTAGGAGCTGCAGCAGTCCTTGTTCCTCTTCGCTTGTGAGGTCCGCACTCAGGAAGACTGGCCTTTTCTTTTCCTCGTTCGGGCTGAGGAACACTTCCTTTAGTTCTTGCTTTTGTGGTCTTGGCCTGTCTTCCATGCATTCAGGCGCTTCTTTGAGTTTCTCGTCTGGAGTATCTTGTGTTGGCCCTTCCGTCAGCGCAACTTGCTCGATTTGATTGATTTGCTCAAGGACATCCCCATGCCCATGTGAGGACATCCCCGCGCACCTTCATATGCGGTAGCATTTCTTCCCATTGGCGTAGAAGCTCTCTATCTCCTTGCCCTCGGGGTCATGCTTTGCGATCCTCTTTAAGGTGTACACATTCTTTCGATGATATGCGATACGTGGCGCCTCTTCGCGTGCAGGCGGCTTTTCTTTGGCATCTTCCCTTGTCACCATCACGCCCGCAGGTGACTGGTCCTTGATGTCCTCCCAGAGAGGCAAAGGAGTAGGGTTGAAAGGCCCGGGTGTTTGCTCGTCCACCATCTCAGTGAACCACACCGCCTCGCTGAGGTGTGCTTCGTCCAAGTTGAACGGGTTAGTCGAAGCCGGTATCTCGACTATTCTGTCGTTCCATATAGCTTTCATAACCTGGTGAGCCGTCGAAGGGACTGCGTCGAAGCGATGAATCCAGGCTCGACCTATAATCATGTGGTATGTGGTGTTCGCGTCTATGACATAGAACTTCGCCGAGCACTTGATCTTGCCAATCTGGACGCCCAGGCGGATCCATCCGATCGTCATTCTAGAGTCGCTTCCGAATCCCACCAGCGGAGATGGACGTTTGACTACCTTGTGCTCGGGGATCCCTGCTAGCTTCAGTGTGTGGAGTGGAACCACGTTGACCGCTGCTCCTCCATCGACGAATGCTCGCTTGAATTCGACGCCATTGACGATGGCGGTCACGTACAGAGGCCTTTGGTGGCTCGCATCCGTCTTCTTGTCGCTGGCAGAAAAGGTCATGATCTTTTCTGTGGAACGAGACGCCCTGATGACCTTCCCGTTGGAAACCACGAGGTCTTCTTCGTAGTCCTCCGCTATCCTTAAGATTGCTTTCGTCATATCAGCCCGGCACCTCTCGGAGAAATTCATCTCGTCGAAGAATTTGTTGAAGCCATGCGACCCTTTCATGCGGTCGGCACGTTCATCCTCCGTGTCCATGCTATAGTCTTCATCTTGATGGACCTCAGCAATGATGGGTAGACCATCCTCTGCGACTTCCTCCAAGTCAACGATCGAGATCATGGCGACCTCTTTGCCTTTCGAGCCTGACTCTGTATGGGCAGGAAGTGGGTTGTTGCGCACGTCCTTCCTGTTGTCGCTGACGATCAGCTCGCCGTTCTTCATCTTCTGATCGAATGCGAACCTGAGTTTCTTGCACTCGGCGGTGGGATGCATGATCTTGCCGTGGTACTCGCACCACTTAAGGTCCCTCACCATCTCCTTGGAGGGTGTTTTCTCGAGCGGTGGCAGGACGCCATCCTTGCGCCACTGTTTGCAGAGGTCACTCGCTTCCTCTACTGAGCATGGCAGAGGCGGTGCGTCGAAGTTCACAACCTTCGCTTGTTTCTGGGGCGAAACTGTATTGACCTCAGCTTCGCGTCCCCGCTTGTAGCTGAACCTTCCGATCTTGTAAGTGGTGCCGCTCGCAGGTCGCTCGGGAGCGTTCTTCTTTTTCTGTCTCTCGACTATGGGCTCGATGTTCTTCGTGCATTCGATCAGTTTTGAAAACGTAGGTGTTTGCAAATTAATGAGCATACCTTTGTATTCATCTCGCATGCACTGCAGGCATATCTCCACGAGCCGGCTTTCGGGCATTGGGTCTTTGCACTCCAAGGATTTCGCCCGGAATTTCTTGATGAAGGTGATCCCATCCTCCTCGCGCTTCTGATACATCCGCGAGAGATGGATCATTGTCACCTTTTCCTCCATTTGAAAGAACTTGGTATAGAACTTTTGGACCATGTCGTCCCAAGTCTTCACGGATCCGGCCTCCAATGTCCGGTACCATTTGTATGCTACATTCCCAAGAGATTTTGGGAACTCTCGCATCAATAGTTTGGGATCGGCTCCATACGGACCCATGACATCAATGAAACGCATGACATGCTCATGAGCGTTTCCATTGACGTCCTCGAACTTATCCCATTTGGGAGCCTTGTACCCCGCCGGGTTAGGCATGAGATAGATCTCTCGCGGAATAGGTGGATCATTGTCTAGCTTCGGGATAATGGTATCCGCGAATGACTGATGAGCCAGGATGGTGTCCACGCGCTTTTGCAAAGACGTCATGCATTCTGGAATGCTCCCCTCGGTAGTTGCTGGAGGGGTCGCCGTGGGTGGTGGCGACACATATGTCGTCGGAGGATTGGGCGCATACTGAGTACCCGCGTTTCCCCAGATCATGGTTGGGGGAGGCAAAGGGTACTGCAGAGTTGGGTTGGACGCCAAAGCCGAGGGCTGAGGAGCGTGAGCAGCAGGAGGTAGCATTTGTGCCGTTGATCCTTGAACCGAAGGCAGTTGCGCAGCCGACGGTGGAGTCTGCAGATGAGGGTTGGGAGGTGTGGCTGGTACTCCCAGTCCTGGAGCAGTAGGGGTTCCTCCTCCTTGAGGGATAGCGGTGGCTGGCGGAGGATTTGGTGCGAGGGTGCCCAGAACAGCCAAGATTTGTTCTAGTTGCGCGGATTGAGACTTAAGAGCTTTCGCCTGACTTTGGACGGTGGCGTCCAAAGACTCTAGCGTCGGTGCTTCGCCGGGAGTCGTCGGAGTACGGCGGGTCTCGTCTCCCGAGGGAGTTTCGGTGGAAGGCGATCGGTTGCTGACATCATCCTCCTGAGACATGGTTGCTTTTGCCGGTAAGTTTCACGTCGGGTTCACCAAAATGTGCACAAGAGATTCCGGCGGGGAGACCTCCGTGTGCACCGTGTGTAGTGGATCAAGGATCGCACAGGAAGAATAGGGGTGTGTGTAGGGAGAGAGTAAGTCAGTAGCAATGTCTGAGAGAGAGACAGAGGTTTGGCAGAGCTTCCGCGTATGGCGAGTGTGTTCTCCTTTGTATGGAAAGGTTAACGATATATATATACTGGAGAACGTGACCGTTGTAGTGTGGTTAATGCGCCCATTGATGGCGGCTTAATTAGCTTAACCATAACGGCACGTTCGTCCGAGTATATAGGGACCGTTACAGCACGTGGTGCGCGAATACCGGAACCGTTACGGGGTTGACCGGGTTTGACCGGATTGACCGGGTTTATGGAGCTCGTGCCATAAATCTCTCAAAACAGTTACTAAAGGTCGCGCGCGGGCTTGGCTCGCACGCGACAGGGCTTACTCTAGCCTCCAAACCACTAAGTCCCTACAAGTCCCGTGCAGTGGTATGCGAGGGCTCTGTCTCGCAGCCCCCACATGGATCAGCTCGGCTGGTGATCCTGTGTGTATGGAGCACAATATGGTGTGCTGGATGGTTGCCACGTGGCCAAGATCTGTCATGTCAGAAAGCAGTATCTACAGGAGGCCAAGATACTTATCGTTCTTTTCTGTTTCAGGAATGCCGCAGAGCTGCTTGATATTCTCCTTTGTTGTCCCATCTACGTTTGGTGAGAAGACTATCGCCGATTTGTCAAAGTTGATAAGCTGGCCGGACTCTTTACAGTAGCCGTTCAATATTTCTTGTAAAATTGTAATTTCTTGCTTTGTAGCCTGTAAAAAGAAAATAGAGTCATCAGCAAAAAATAGTGTTGGGTTTTGACGTAGGTAACGCAGCGGAATAACAAAATTTAATCCTACTCAAAGCCCACCAAGGATCACAGGAAGAGACATCATAACATGATTAAGGACATAGAAGATGTGTACCTTTTGATTTGTGAGATCACACGAAGAATGATGTCCTCGTCTCTACGGTTGATCCACGTCTAGAGGTGAGATCTAGATTCTTCCTTCACAACAAGTGCTATCTTGAACCAAGAGGAAGAGGGATGAAGATCAAAGCAACAAATCACCAAAATCACAAGGGAGGGGCGGCCTCTCTTTGCCGTCGGGTAAGGGGGCGAACGGGTGGCTAGGGTTTCGGCCCTAGCTCCTTGTCTTGCTCTCTCTTTTGTTCTCTCCCACTCTTTGTGTGTTATGACTAATAACTCATGTAGTGGGAAGGAAGCTAGAGCCTCCTTTATATACTCCAACAACTCCTTGTTGTTTCCATAAAAGAGTTTTCTTGTTCTAGTAGGACTAGAACTATTCCCTTCCTTGCAAATTAGTCCTACTAAGTTTGCAAGGTGTTGCACAATGATCCTTCTATTAATTAATCCATATTAATTAATCCCAAATCTAGCTCTACTCTATTTGACGTGTGACCCCATAGGTTTCTATATAGTTGGTAGTAACTATTACTAACATGGAGCGGTGTCTAGCAACACATCCATGCTACCCAACCAATAGAAATAGTCAGTGATCCCGACAAACCTTTGTGCCCAATATGTCATATTGCATTATCCCTTTGTCTCCATATCCGGATTGGACACGAGACATAAATAGTCACACTCGTGTATCCAATCCATAGTTCCTCGATCCTGGGAATATGCTTATGCTTGCAGATAACATTAATATCTCTATATTAATTTATCTGAGTCTGGCCAGACATTCAATAAGCCTCATCCCTCGAGTGGCCGTGGATATTTACCCCCATTATGTGGGAGGGACAAATCCTATCTACATCACTACGATCTCTAAGCTTGCTTCCTATCACGCCCGATAGCCACCTTTATGATTACCCAGTTACGGTGTAACGTTTGATAACATCAAAGCGCAATATTTCACAACTAGAGTATCTAGTGACTTCAAGTCCAAGGATTGCAATAATATTAGCACTACGAAAAGCGATTGTGACTTCACATAATCTAATGTATCCTTTTCGTCGTGGGTCATCCAGTATGCCATTACTCCTAATGCATACCCATGTGTTTAGACTTGATATCTCCATACCAATCTACCCACATACTAGTCTATATTTGATTGCCCTATTAATCAATATAATGGACTAGGGACATTTAAGATAAATAACACAATTTATCTAAGGACTTCATTATATTAAATATCGCCATAAATAATAAATGAATATTCTAGCCAAAACATTGTTCATACTAAATCTACGATTGCCTCTAGGGCATCTATTCCAACAAATAGGTGGGAGACCACTGGTCCTCCCCGAGATGTTGTCACTCCTGCAAGTCTTCTACTACTAATTGCAGAAGTTATAGCACTCGATAAAGCCTCTGAGCAGAGCACAAATAAGTATGGTGACAGGGGGCAGCCTTGCATTTGACTATACCTCCTTTCCTTGCCTCCTTCCTTTTCTGTGTTGGAGCGGATTTCATTATAGGCGCTACCCTCCGTAGTAATTCCCACGTATTAAAGCGTTGTTCCCTTTCCGGGTCTCCATAGACCCCTGTAAGTCGCGAAATAAAACCATCTTGTTCTTCAACTAAGGCATCAATATGATGATGGGAAACTTTAATTAGCTTTACTTTTACCTTGGAATCCCAAAGTAGTGCTAATCCACCCTTCCGATCATTAGCCTCAGCGAAAATTCCATTTGCATACTTCACCTTTTCCCGAACTTTCTCCATCTCGAACTTATTCAGCTTTGTCTCCATTAAGAAGACGATGTTTGGGGATAGGAGCCGTAGTTGCTCCTTAAGAGCTCGGACCGCACGCGGCTTCCCCAAACCGCGTACGTTCCAGCTTAGAAGACTCATTGTGCCTGGCGGGACTGCTTAGCAGCCTCCGCCAATCGCGCATTTAGAGTTTTTGAGGAACTCAAAACCTTGTTTCCTACTTCACCACTTCCATCACCTTTCTCCGTACCACCCCTTATTGCTCCAAGATATCTTCGCTCAAGCTCTAGCTGTTTGTTTCTTTTGGAGGTTTCCATTAGTTGCACCGAACCCGGACTGAATTCTGGTGCTATCTTCCGTTTTGGCGATGCTGGCCTGCTGTCCCCCACCACCTCCTTACTACTGCCCTTACTCGTCGGCCTCTTCTTTGTTTCTTTTATCACCGCCGTACGGCCCACTGTTGGGTCTTTTTCCGGCAGATCGGGTTCTGTTGGAGCATTCTTCATCACGCTATCACTTGGTTCGGGGTTGCTATTGTCCGGCTGGGCAGCTTCCACATTATGAGGGTTCTGCATACTTATCTCCTCATCCGCTACAGTTATGGGATCCGAACTTGTCTCCTCCAACTCCTTCTTTAGATCGAAAGCCCCCCTGTCCTTCTCGGTCTGCTGATCACTGGCGGCCTTCGCAGGTTTTGCCTTGGCTTCCGTCTTTCTTCCCACTGTTTGGCGACCCTTCTTTGGTGGTTGGAACAACATCCACTCTCCATAACTAGGCTCTTCCTCCTTCTCCTCCCCACTCGTAAGATGGTTACATCAACTACTTTGATGGTCAAGATACCCACACCACTCACAAATAGATGGAATCCGTTCATACTTGAAGTCCAACCGAACCCTAGCCTTCTTGATGTTCACATAAACTCCTCTGGGTAAGGCCTCATATATCGGCATCCTTACTCGAACCCTCACGTAGTTCTCTTTCCCATCACTGTCAACTCTTGGGTCTGACTCTAGGATTGTGCCAATATTTTTCACCGCTTTCCTACCCGCTGCCTCCGTTGTTAGGTGAACTGGTAAACGGTGAACCTGAACCCATACATCCATGGTTTCAAAGAATGGTTTTTCAGTCTCGTCCCCTAGCCTCCAGGGTTTGAGAACCATTATTGCACCCTCAAAAACCCATGGTCCACCCGAAGATATTCGATCCAACAAGTTCTTGTTTGGGAACTTAAGTAAGAAAGTATTGCGACTTACATATAAGAACTCTACCTGATCCCCTTTTGTCCAGATCCGCCGGAAAAAAGCCCTCGCTGATCTAGGGTTTATATCTTCTCCGGACAGAAGTCTGGCTATTAGGCACCACTCGAAACCCTTCTCAGCTTCGGTACAGAACTCGTCCTCAAACACAATCTCTTCTAGCTCATTCTCTGTTAGTTGTAGCGTATCAAAAGACTTCGTCGCAGCCTCGTCCATGGTCGCCGCCGTCTCGGCCATGGTTTAGGGTTTTTTCTCCGTCTCCGAGAAGTTCGGAGAGGCTCAATAGTTCTTAGAATGTTGTCCTTTGAACCAAGAGTGGGTAGTTAGAGATGTAATAAGTAGGTGAGATCTAATGGTGGGGATAAGGTTGATTTAATCTAACGGTTGAAAAATCATAGTTAGTTAAACCATGCTATTTTATAATATAGATAAGAACTAACAAAAAATAGAACTGAAAATCTAATATGAACTGCACCCAGGACAAGTCCTGTTTATATACATATAAGAACTAACAAAAATAGAACCGAAAATTAAATATGAAGTGCACCCAGGACATCGCATAACACCATTAATTGTGTCTGAGTTTTGTCACTTAAAGCAGTGTGTGATTTTCTGGTATTAGAGTTTTAACGATTTCGTCAGATTCTTTGCAATCTATGAATGCTTGCAGGTGCTTTTAGCTCTATTATTGTTATAATAAGCTTTGGTTGGTTTATATGAAACCTGTTAGATGTTGGGGGCACGAGCTCTCATTTGGGTATAATTTCGCTTAATTTTCTCTCTTTAGTTGGTTTGCAAATGTTGAGTCGCAACGTTTGTGTTTGTACGACTATTAATTTTCATTTGATCTTTGTAATTATTTAACGAACATTTAAGTACCCACTACTTGAAAATTTATCCTCCCTTTCGGATTAATTTGTTTAACTTATCAAAAGTGTGTAAGAACATGACTTGATGAATATCATACAAAATTATCAAGGACGCCATTTTCATTTTCATTCCAGCAAAATCGATTATAAAGTGTTTTTTGGGTAGTGCCCTCGGCACAGGCAATCCCCTAGTAGGTTTTTTTGGGATCAGAGGCGGAGTGGGATTTTTTACCGCCCTTTGAGAGGGCTTTGTTGAAGGAGAAGAAGATGCTACCATCCATCAACGAGAGTGGTAGTCTGAATTCGATTCGCATGTCATCTCTGGGATCCGTATTGCGATTTGGGGTTTTGGCATCACGATCGAAGGTTTGAGGATTTCAGCGACGTTAATGTGAGACTCCAATTCGGTTAGTTTATACTACTATCTTTGACGTTGAACGATCTCATCTCGCTGATTTTTTTCTTTTTTACATTTTCGTGTTCTGTGAGCATTTATTTTGATGTGAGACTCCAAATCGTTCGGTTTTGATTGATTATGTGTTGGTTATATGATATGATTTGGTTTCAGAAGTGTTTCCGTTTGTTTGACAGACAAGGTGGTAGTAACCTGTCAGAGGAAGAAATTGACGCAACAGCGTCTCACTGGTTTGCTTGAAGATTGTCTGGACAAAACATCACTGCCGAGTGCATATCGATATCACCGACGCAACCTTCTCACTGGTTTGTTTTGGTGGTATCAGCTAAGTATCATGGACTCCTGGGACGGTAGCCAGCCCGGTGCACCCGCAATAACCTATCTCAAAGAGGAATCTCCAGATGGTCCAATACAGTCATGTTTGCTCTATGCTTCGGAGACTAACAGGGAGTTTAAATTAGGTGGATTAGTTTTTGGTTAATTAGTATCCTAGGAGGGTTGTCCGATGACAATTGAGCTTTGTTCCCACCTATTTAAAGCCTTTAAACTTACTCAACATCCTGACCCATTGCTATCAGCCGAAAGGCTTAACTGCGCTGCTGCCTGCTGTAGATACTACTGTTGCATGATGCAGGAGACTTATATTGAATGATGGCTTGAAAGTTCCTTAGGTTCTATCCGTGTTTATGATAATGTCATACCATGTGACTCATTTATTTAAATGTGCGGGTTTGAAACTAATTAAATTTAATGGACATACTTCATCAGCCTCATGAATTAATCAGTCGGTATTTGGCTTAGCTACACATGAAAGCTAGCTAGTAACTACTAGTACCTAAACCCTAATTATATGTGCTGCCGAATCTAAACTACTGCTCTCTATAGCGCTCCTTAAGTTTCACCTTTGTTAGTGATCCCTAGCCGTGGCTTTTACATTTCTTCTTTGTACTTACAATGTGGCCTGGTCACTCATATTACTTCCACTTTGTTATAGGTGGCGATATTCTTTTACCTCATCTTCCAGACGTACGTTGTCAATGTATTGGCTGGTGAAAAGGTATCTCCCTTGAATTAAATTGTCATTTGATTCATTCTTTCTTTCTGTGAAAGTCTCCGTCATTTCCACTTGGTTTCTGTTTGTCTCTGTCTGTGTGTGTGGTTTTAGATATTTCACTTTCATTCAAGTACTATCACTTTGTCGTGTTACATATGCATGCTTTTTTACTTGTGAAGAAACAGACATGTCACACATTCAAACTCGTGTATTCAAATGATCAAACAAATACAGATGCTCTGGAAATTTGTCACATGAAATTCAGCCCGTTCTTCTGTCTAGTGCCTCTTGTAACTGCATGAAGCATCTTCACCCTATTGGGGGATTTGGTTTTATGAATCTTATTATCATGGAATTTTAGTTGAGGCAGACACCATATTGATGCTACATTATGAGTTAGCATCTTAAATGTCTCGAGAGACTTCCACATTTTCAGCAGATGTTCATTTGGATAGTTCTTACTGATATATACTGCTTGCTCACTCACACGTTATGGTATATGTATGATGCATCAGCCAAGTACCAGATGTACCTCTTTGTATTTTATCAGTTTGCTTTGGCTTATGTAGCTGTTGTTGTTCCTTTTTGTGTGTGTTTTGAGATGTAGTTTTATGTTTGAAGCTCCGGAAACATCTGTCTGCACCGTAAATCAGATTAGGTACTTATTCAAAAGAGAGATTAATAAGTTGTGTTAACATAGAAGTGCTTCTTCTATTTCTTAAAATAGAACATAAACCCAGATAAGACCAGGAAATTTATATACACAAGGTCACTATTTACACTAACATGACTAGATTAGCAGTGGTACATATAGCCCTATGCTTTACATTAGGTGAATCCACTCCATGCCCTGAACATAGTTGTTTTCTGGAACATAAAGAATATTCTCTAATCCTTCCATTCCAAACTCCCCGAGAAACGGTGGTTGCATGGCTTCCATTGAGAAGGATGAACTGGGGCTGTTACTTGAAACCATGTCACACATCCCCGTTAGCCTCTGATTCTCCTTCTCCATCTCGTAAAGCTGTTCTTTAAGTTTAAGAAGCTGGAAAGTTTAAACTGGTCCAGTTAGTAAGTGACCAATGATAAATCTTTGGGTTAGACTAAAAAGTTTAATTTAGAACTCCAGTAGTCAGTCCACGTAATGCGGGCTGCAACTTTCATGCCCATTTTGCTGTTAGCTGATTGGTGGCATCCTCCTGACTTGTTGCTCTTAAAAGTTGGATAGTGTGGCTATTTTGGAAGGTTGTATCAGTACGTATGATTGTCGGTGTGGGCTGTGGCAGGTAATGATTGGTCGGCTATGCACAATGTGTCACAAGTGTGTAACTAAAAATAACCTCCTTTACCTTGGGGGCCTAAAGACTGCACATACGTGTCCAAACCGGGACATTCAAAAAGTCGATTTGTGTGATAGCCTGGCCTGATGGGTATGTGTTTCCGTTCCTTGACATGGTCTTCTATCAGGAAAATAGCTAGTGTCCCTAGCTAGCTACCGCCTCTAATTAACGCCAGTAACCAATATATTAGTATTACTGATCAATCACTGTGTTGTGTGCATCCTTACTAGTAGTAATTAGCTAGCTACTGTTGTAGTAAAAACTAGCTAGGCTGAAAACGATTAACTAACTGAAGGAGAGTTTTTAAATTTTGGTGGATTTAGTAGTATGTAGATACCTCAGTTTCCAGGTGGCACTTCTCAACCATAGTATTATCATGCTCAGCCTTCAACTTAGCATACTCCTCTTCGAGCTTTTTGCTCCTAAACCTGGCTCTGCGGTTTTGAAACCACACCGCGACTTGGCGTGGATCTAAGCCAAGTTCAGATGCTAGCTTATCCTTCCTCTCCGACTCCAGCTTGTGCTCGCTTCCGAAGTTGAGCTCTAGAAGTCTGACTTGTTCCTGGCTCAACTTCCTCTTTCTGAGCCCTCCATTGCTTCCCTGATCTTTGTTCTTCCTCCTCCTGCGGCGGCCCGGCAGCTTTGCCTCTCCTGATCAACACATAAATAACATATTATTAACTATTGGAAAAGATCTGTCTGTGCGAGGAACTAATCTTTCAAGAAGGAAGAAAAAATATACCATGAAGATGGGATTAAGCAGACAAGGAGAGCCTGTGATTGATTTTAATTAATGGAGAAGAGTTGGAAAATTGATGGCTGATTTCAACTAACCTTGTTGAGGGACAAGTTGGTTGTGTATTTCTGGGTAGTAGTACTCAGAGATGAGTACCATTTGATCAACCCCAAGCTGTGTCATCTCTCCTGTACCTGCTTCTTCTTCTTTCTCAAAGACTGTCATCTCTCTCTCTCTGATGGGGCTGTAACTGGTGAGGTGGGAAGTTAATTTTTTGTGACACTTGCAATAGCCAGCCAAGGAATATTTATAAACCTGGAGTACTGAGGAGGACTCTTTACATGTTACCATCTTAGGACCACAGGGAGTATACGTGGAGCTCTTTGAGACTTTGTTTCAGATCTGGTCTCTAGTTTCTCCTAATTATCGAAAATGCCACTCATTTTATGGACCATTGGATTGCAGCAGGAACCATCACTGTTAATTCTCTTTTTATTTTTATTTTGGTTACAATTCTCTAGTTGGTTAAGTTAAGTGTGGAGATTTCATACCTTCTATATGCCCATGAAACTAGAACAGACCCTGTGATATTATTTTGGAGTTAACTACTTCTATAATAGTAGTACCAACTATCTCTTCAGTTACTGTTAATTGTGCAGATAGATGAATCCGATTATTCTGGCTTGGCTTCACGGGGCTATAACTCAGTCCAACGTATATTCAGATTACTGGTAATTCCTGATAACATGTTGCCTAAACCATGTATCTAGATTCTAGGAAACTGTGTTGAGAAGTCCCACATCGGATATTCAAGAAGAACAAAAAGAATTAATAAGTGTTATGGGCTACTCCCCTCATTGCCAATTGGTTTTGAGGTGGAACCCCATGGATTCTTACATGGTATCAGAGCCTGGTTCACACACACGTGAATGGTCTAACAACCCACGTGCTCACCGCCACCCGCAGACAAAAAGATCCACGTGTAGGCCAAAGAATGCCACACGTGAGGGGGCGTGTTGAGAAGTCCCACATCGGATATTCAAGAAGAACAAAAAGAATTAATAAGTGTTCTGGGCTACTCCCCTCATTGCCAATTGGTTTTGAGGTGGAACCCCATGGATTCTTACAAACTGAAGTTAAGTACCACTATTGACTATTGGGGCAGGGGTGTGTATGTTAGCAACAACAGAATGTGGCATTAAAAGATTGAATGATTAAGTATAACATCGTGATTAAAAGTTAAAACATGTAATATAAGAGAGAGAGAAAAAAAAAGTATTCATTCCTAATGAACTGGTTTTGACTTGTTGACATATAATTTCTGGTAGAGAAATAATTCCACCTAGGGTATATGGTTGGGTTTGAGTTTCCTAATTGGGTAAATAGAATGGATATGAGGGGCCATATTGGTGTGAGCAAAAGAATCACAAACAACCATACCATAAAACTTTTGGAGTAGAAAATGTTTGTATTTGGGGATCCCAAATCTGACCACCTCGGAATCACTAAACAAATTGTACGGGGTATGACCTTTGATAGGTGGACATGTAATGAGTCACTTTTTGTTGTTCAATTAGGTGGTATTGCTCCCCTTTTCTATGGGGTGTATCAATCCAAGCCACTCTTGTTAATCTTCACTTGAAAGTTTCGAGCTACTACGGCTTTCAATCACTTGGCTCGAGATGGATTATAAAAGTTCAAAACTTTAAGCATGCTTTTTGATTGGTTGATTAGGAAATGTGACAGGTGGGGGGATTCTTTGAGCCTGACTGACATAAGCACTTGCATCACATTTTTGGGAACCCAACCCATTGAAAACCAAAACTATTGGGAGTATTGTGAGTAGGAAACAGTTCACGAGCCTTCGTTGGGCAAACTGTGATTATGTACGGTGATTATAATTACTGATAGTGTTTAAATAAGAAATTATTTGAAAATGAGATAAATTTAACTTTAACCAATGAGGGGTTGAAACGTGTATGCAATCCTAAATAAGGGTATGTAACATCCCTATGGTGATATATTAGTGGTTTGAGCGTGATATTTTACTCTGTTCAGCCTTTAGGAAATGGAATACACTACAATCGTATAATTAGTTACTTAGTTTCAGAAATAAACCAAGAAATGACCAAGATCGATACACTCGAGATTGGGGGGGGGGGGGGGGGGGGGTGGTCTCAAAAGCAGAAGAGTGGATGAATGTTGTGAGTTATCTAGTCACCTATTCAGGTGGTGGTGTTGTATAAGTCCTACTGACTTTTTAGATGTATAGGATTTAGGGACAATATCATGAAGAGTCTGGGACACATGGCTCTAATAGTTACACGAACGCAACCCCCTGCTGCTTAGATATAGTACAATGGGGGGTGCCAAGTGCACTGCCATATGCATCGCCCAATTTTTTATTTCTTCTCCTTGAGTGGCAGCATTTTTGTTGGACCTGACAAAGTTTCGTACCCCCCCCCCCCCCCTCCCATGTTGTTCATCCAAAGTTTCAAGTGCATGTTCTATGATGGATTAACTTTAAGCCGTTATTGATCCTATAACGGATTTGGGGTGATTAAAATAGAGTGTACCCCCGATGTAGAGAATTTCTATCTTGGAGGTAGGTACATACATACCAGGAGGAATTTAGGAAAGAATTAGCCCCCGAGATAAGAAGAAGAGGGTGGGTGAGGTTAAGCTTAGGCTTGATCCAATGTGAGCAGCAAGTAAAAGTCAAGAAAAGCAAACAACCTTTTAAAAGAGAGTGACAAAGGGCCTTCCACCCAATGGGAAATGCACATGGGGAGCAACCAAAACCTTTTACACATGTCACCACCCCCAAACCCTGGGAGGGGACCATAGATTCTATCCATTCCACGTGTTGCTTTCCTAGTACTTGGAATTCTGTCTCTCACCAGCCCACCAATAAGGAGGACTGCTCCTCTGGAACACTCTCTCTCCCTCTCCACATCTTAACCATACAGAAGTTCATCACGGATACTAAAATTCATAAATAGCTGACAGTCAAGCTCTCCAAAAAACTTAATAATTCTCGTAGACTTATTATTGGTGTAATGCAGATCTAGTCCATATGAACGAGAATTCAAAAGTAAATAATTACTCCCCTAATAAGAGGACAGTTTAGTTTGATGCGAACAATATGTGCATCAAATGACACCACTTTAAGAACATTGAGTGGTTTGATGAGAAGCCCATTGTTTTTGGAAAGACTACCACCCCTAAGTTCAAGCACGGGATAAGATGAGAAAGTTTGGAGGAGTACCAAACTTGAATTTCTAGTTATAGAGAAACTAGATAAAGTTTACTGTAAAACTCCCTAAAGTTAGTTGTTTTTTTCTCCTTAGGGTTCCTTCATGAACTAGTCTACTACCTACTCTTTTACCTCATTTTGCATGCTGATCTCAATGGCATTTATTGCAGATAAGTTACTACCATAAAATACTAGCATCTCTCTGTAGAGAGTTGAAGATAATGCTAGCTAGATTCGATCATTACAACCAAACAAATGCTGTGAGTGAGCAGGCAAATAGAAGTTGCCTTATTGCGGCATGTGTATGCCCCAGCCAACATTTTTGTGTTAGGAGGAATGGAAAACTAGAAAGCGTTTTATGCGACTGGTGAAAGTAAGTTATACCAGAGTTAGTACTCTGCTCTTTTGAGGATATGTTTTCCACTAATGGTCCATGAGGATTAGAGGGATGTAAAATTGTATGTGTCGTGTCAAAGTGAGGGAGAGCCTCAGCTTCAATCCTGTAATGATTTCAACTACTATAATCTATCCGGGGGAAATGGATTTATTACGACAATGCCATCTAGTTCTCAAGGAAGGGGGGTAGAGTCATCCAGAAGAAGGGTTCTTTTCTATACAAAGTTGGTTCTTTCTTAAGCAAGATGGAAGAGAAACCCGAGGCTCAGATTTACTACAGTAGTATGTTTGAACCCTTAATAAAGTAAACAAACCCCTAGCAAGCAGATGTCTTAAGAAAAAGGATAAGGAAGAGAGAGAGATTCTCTTCATTAGCTGGCAAACACGAGTTTTGATTTGTGTCCATCACATTGAGGTTGTTAAATAATGAACGAATGAAACAGAAAAAGACGAGTTGAGAAAGATGCGCATGGCATATGTATGATTCCCGTAATGTATTTGCTTTTGATTTGTTTAAGTTTGATGGGATTGTTTAATTTTATTGGCCCAGAAGCAATCACTATGCCAGAAAAAGCTTAAAGTAATAGGTATCATGTTTATACCGACAACTCTAGTCGATGTTTCCCATCACCCAACTTGTCAATTAGATGTTAAACTGGCTAATGAGAGCTCTCAATTTGATTGTGTTGTATACTGATTAGCTACTAATAATAATATTGTTATGCCCAAGAAGTGGAACCTGTAAGGGACCGGTGTTTATCTTTATTTTTTGCCAGGGAACAAGCTGGACTACCATTCGCGGATCAGTATTCTTCAAGTTCATGGGACCTGCATCAGCAATAGTTCCTCTTTAGGTTTAAGCAATCAAATGGATATTCCGAGGTCTATCTCCACGTTATTCAGTGTACTTGGTGCAACACTGAGACTGTATTATATTGGGTGGACCTCGTTCAAGATGACTCGTTGAAGGAACGCGCACTGTTTCATTTTTTGTTATGACCAAAGGAGAATGAAGGAGACATTATTCATGGAGTGAAGGCTTGGTAGCCCATGCCGTTGCCTACGGAAAATAATTAAATAAAAATTTGATCCTGGTTTGGTCTGTTTGGGCTTGAATCCGGCCCAGTTTAGTGAGCTGTCTATTCTAAAGCTATTAGGATTCGTAGCATTATGGTGAGCGTGTTTTGGTTTGACCTGTAATTCTCTGAGACGTTTTCATAGTAAAAATTTAAGTAACTCCGTGAATGTGAATGCAGGCTGGTTAGCCAAATTAGGTATATACTATGTGTGTCTGCTCTTATCCTGGTATTTCACTTTTTGTAACATATTACTACTATCAGTTTATTGCTTTAGCAGTCCATTTCAGAAGGCAACGGAACCTGCGTTGCAGGACGAGTGACACCGGTTCATTTGACGACAAGGAATCCAATCACGGATGAGAAGATGGAGGGCTGCCTCGGCCCTCTCATGACGTATCATCTAGCAGGTACGAGGAAGTTGCAGTTCTCATATGAAAATTGCGGTTATGCCTTTACAGTTGTCTTGTTTAATCTTTCTTCACATCACCATCAGTAGTATGATACTTCTTCCGTTTCTTCTTTTTTTCTACGCTTTGACTTTTTGACTCGTATCAGGGTCATTTTGACCGGGTGATTTGGATTGCAAAATGATACAATTTTTTGATAATTTTTTCACCATGTTATAGAACAGTTTTTACTCTACAACACCATAAAAAAATTGTCAAAATATTAAATCGTTTTGCTACCCAAATTGCCGGGTCAAAGTGACCAAGTAAATAGTGTCAAAAGTCAGAACGTGGAGAAAGAGTAGAAACGGATGAAGTAATTTTATTGCTCAATCAGGAGGACGGATTGGGATGTGACATTTTTTTTTTAAAAACCAACCCACATCTATCTGATTAACTCGTCAACATATGACAGAAGACCTAACTAGAGTGCTCTGCTTCCATAGGATCATTTTCGTATTAGTGTAGGATCTGTAGGATCTCTCACTCACGAAGGAAGATAATATTGGCCCTCTTTGGATGAATTTATAAAGATTTTGAAATTTTAAGTTGTTGAAATGAGTGGTTGAAGTTAAAAAAGTACACTCTCTCCTTATCTCTACTCAACCACTCATTCAAATATATATATATACTATTTGAGAATGTCCTCTTCAACTTTGTCTGAGAAATTGCCGCGTGGCATATTCAATTAATTAATGTAGAAGCTAAAATATAACACATTGGCGCTAAACTTAGAATTAAAAAGTTTGCGCTCAAGTTAGAATTTAAAATTGGAATGACATTGATATGTGGTTGGAATGAAAAACAGTGTACCAAAGAAGCAATTTTGTCTCTCCACATTGCTTGGTTACCATATACGTAATACCCAATTTAGAAAGTGCCAACCGTAGATTCCTTGGAAGGTTGAAAAAGTAAGTCAATAGAAATCATTTGGTAATTAAATTGGAATGGAATTATTATGTGTTTGGAATGGAAACAGTGTGAGAAATAATCAATTTGCCTCTCAAAACTGATTGGTCACAATAAACGTAGTACTGGATTTAGAAAGTGCCAATTGCTTCGGCTAAATAAATCAATTTATAATTGTAAATTTCTTGGATGTATAAACTACATCAACGTAGTTCATTATAAATTGATTCTCCTCAATACTAAAATCTCCGTACTTCTCTTGCACAATGTTTCCCCATGCTCTCTCCTCTTCTCTTGCAGGGATGGACGAAATGCAAGAACGCAGAGACCGTGGCATGGCCGGTAAGAAAAAATTTAAAGGAACAAAGACACGCCCGCAAATTCGTTTAGTTTTCTGAAAATCGTCTTATCATCCAAAATTTTGTTCCATTTGTTTCATCATTCATCTTCCGGAAATCACTTATTTGTTTCGTATGTCAGTTTATATCTTCCACAATCGTATGGTTTCATCTTCACCTGATTTCTGAAATATTTACTATGCTATCTATATAATTGTGATTAGTTTTATCTTTCGATGAACAGAATGGCGGATATTGACCCAAAAAGCGATAGAATTATCATCTGAGCACGGTTAGTGTTTTTACAGGAAGTCTCTAGCTAACCTTCCTGCAAGAGTTATTTTATTAACATCGAGCCTGTTTTACTAGATTGAAAATAGGATCGATGTTAAGAAAATATCTCTTGCGGGAATTTCAGATTTTGAATGTGTTCGTTTATTCAGATATTTTAGTTTAGTTCGATAATCGAAAATCTATAATCTGAAATTTTAGTTTAGTCGGATAATCAGAAATCCAGAATCTGGAAATAGTATAAGTGAAAACAAATTTAGTAAATTGATACCAACAGAGATTGATTTACTCAATAAATAGAATCTACCCGATTTTAAAACCAGTAAAAGGTATAATAAGAATTAATCAAACCTTCTTCCAAAGAAAGAAAATGTCTTCATCACGGATTAAAAAATATCATGAATTTAGTAATTTCTCATTTTGGTTCTTATTATACCTTTTTTGAAAAAATAATCTCAAAAGAGTATAGAACAAATTAAGAGTCAGTTCGCTCAAAGACAGTAGGGTTTGCACTTTTGATCAATTAAATTCTTTACAATATCTATGTAGTATTTTTTTCCGGATCAATACTTTCTTTGAACTTTTATTTTCACGTTCATAATTTCTACCAATTCTGTAATGGATATAATGCCTAATATGGTCCGAAATTATTGAATTGTCCAAAATGATTGATTTTTCAAAAAATATAAGAATTATTGAAATGATAGCATTAATAAATGACTGTGTTTCTTGGGCCATAGTCAATATTTTGCAACTAGATACTCAGCATGTTTTGTTATTTCTATTATGTAATATTTGTAGTTTATAAGACATTAATTGTTTCATCAATATTAATTTTGTTTTGGATTTAAAAATTTACCGTGCATCGCACGGGTTAAATGCTAGTAATATATTATATCATGATCTTAATTAAATTCATCAAAACATGGCCATTATCTATATCTAATACGCATATATGGACAACCTTTTTTTATTATAAAACAATTAATTAATGGCATATGATCTGCTGCAAAGCTGAATGTCTATAGTTTGTACAAAGGTGGTTGATCATCCTCTCAAGGGGAGGGCCTCTTTATCTTTATGGTCAATTTTGTTTACTTGTACAGTAAATGTCATACTACACAGTTTCCTTCCATGTTTCCCTCTTCCAATATCTATCCATTCTACTACTAAATCTCTCTCCCTCAGAATGCGAGCCCAATTTGTCTGTCCATGTCGACTCCTTGATTTACGCCTTAAATTTAGACCAGACTTAGGCGTACCATTATTAATAGGATATAAGACACTTACTATCCCTGATAATTAGATCAATTCCATCCCGCTACTCCGTCGTTTGGAAAAAGACACTCAGCATCTTTTTTTAGATGGAGGCTAACGATTGACTGACAGCACGAGAGAAAAGATCATTTTATCCCTGAAATATTATAAAATTACCTCCTACATATTACCCTCACCTCTCATTCTCCTTCATTTATAACCATAATCCTTCTTTCTCTTACCATCTTTCTCTCTTCCTTCTTACTTCATTTCTTTCTTCTCCTCAATCTCTCTGTCGATCTAAAGATGAAGCAGCAGAGGCGGTCGAAGTCGACGGGAACAACCCCTCCTCTCCTCCCCTCCCCTCCTCCTCCTCCTCCTTCAACACCTAACCAACAAGGTGGTCGAAGAGGACGACGAAGCAACCTGGGCTGTGGCGAGGACGACGGATCTGAAGATCCCATGTAGTTATTCAACGAATCTGACGTCGAATCTGTAGAAGTCCTAGACAGCGCTAGTGCTAGTGGCGAATTCTGATCTGTTTTACCAGAGCTCAGGAGAATTCTGATCTGGTTCAGGGCTTTGATTCCGGTGGCTCCTGCTGGTGATTCTTCTGCTGGTGCCGAGAGGGAACAGAGGAGAGAGGGAGGGCGAGTGAAGAGGAGGTGGTGGTTGCGGTGATGGTGGCGTTGGCGGTTATTGGTGTGGGTTCGGGGAAAATACAAAGGACTTCTCTCCACTAAAGCTAGTGATTTCAAAAGGTGTTTGTTGGTGTGGGTTCATGGAATCGAAGTTGTCCCTTCCCCGAATCTCAAGAATCTAGACGAAGCTGATCGGAAAAGGTAGGTTGAACTCACATGGTGGAATATAAATGTCTTAGTTCCACCTGAAGCTAGTGATTTTGGTTCATGGAGAAATCTTCCAGCCACGGTCATCATTTCAATGGCTAATATCTCCACTCTCACTACATTTCTGTCATTTCATCGCCCAAATCGTTCTTCTTCCATTCTAAGTTCATAGCCCCCAAAGTACCCACCCCTCTTCGATTTCTTCTCTCTAGTACTAATTTCAGTACACTCCGCAGATTTAGTAAAGCTAAATTGGTTTTTTGATTTGTGAGTTCTTCAAAAATGGCCTTGTCCATGGCTGCTGGGACTACCAATTTCGCGATTTGCAAGAACTTGAAAGGTATGGAGAAGCAACAACCCATTTTGAGAGCTGGGTTTATAAGAGAACTATGTATTTCAGTTTTGATGTTTTTATAGATTCTTTTGTGATATGATCTTGTAATGTGGCTGTAATAGCCTTTCAGTTTTAATAAAAAAAAAAAAAAAATCTTTGTGATTTGTTCTTGTTATTCATTTTGTTTTTGAATGGAACTAAAAATGTGGGTGATGTTATTTGTAGTTTGTTCAAAGTTCTTGGGTGGTGATGTTCTTGATGAGAAACAAGGGCCAAAAAGTAAAAAAAAAAAAAAAAAAAAAAAAAAAAAAAAACCCCCTCAAACTCAAGGGCAATATAGTCCGAAAAAATCAATCATCCACTTTTCTAACAGAACGTGACAGAAGAGTGCTAAGTGTCCATGAAATATTCCGTTAAAGGGGTGCATAGTGTCTTTTTTCAAACGCCAGGGTAGCATGATGGAATTAATTCAATTTTCAGGGGTGATAAGTGTCTTTTACCTAGGGATGGCAATGCGGTTTGATCCGATCAGAAATCCGAGTGATTCGATGCGAATGGATCAAGTCGGAATCTGATCCATTTTAAAATGGATCGGATATGGATATTAAAAATCAAAATCCGATCCGTATCCAAATTCGATCCGAATATATTAGGATATCCGACCCGAAAGGATCTGAACACACATAGTTTTACGAAAATACCCTTAGAGTTATAAAAAAAATATGTTTTTACCTACATATATATAAACGCATTACACACATCATTACACATTATGTCTTCAGGCTTGAAGAAAATATCCACTATGGTTATGGACAATTTTAGTGTTGTTTTGATTGAATTTGTTGACATTTTAGAAATTATTAGAGCCTTTAACCCAACGTTTTAAAAACGGACCGGCCATCGAACCAGGGAGGCACCAGTTCATGGTCGGACCGGTCGGACCGAAGATCGGACTGGTTCAATCGCACGTTATTTAATGATATATATTTATTATTTTTATACAAAAAATAGTAAACGTAATAGAAAATAGCCAAAAGAAATACTTGAATGTTTTATTTTGAACCTTATTTAGCTTTGTAATGTTTTTATAGTATTAGTTAGGTTTATAAAAATAAATAAATTTTCAAAAATAACTAATTATGGTCAACAAAAAATATATTTTGATAATATGCGGTTTGATCCGATCCGAAATCCGAGCGATCTGATCCGAATGGATCAAGTCCGAATCTGATCAATTTTAAAATGGATCGGATATGGATATCAAAATTCAAAATTCGATCCGTATTCGAATTTGATCCGGATATATTAGGATATCCTATGGATATCCGACCCGAAAGGATCCGAACCCACAAAATTTTAAGAAAACACTCTTAGAATTATAAAAAATTATATATATATATATATACCTACATATATGTAAATACGTTACTCAATTTCATGCCTAAAAAAATATTCCACTAGACATTAGGAAACACAAATAAAGCATTACACATTATTACCTAAAAAAATCCACAACACATTAGGAAAAAAAACCTAACAGTTGACTATTATTTTTCATTCTCCCACCCACGCGTCCCTATTGCGAGTCTGCAATTTCTCCTCCCTCTGTCTCTCACCTTTTAATGGCTTGCCAATATTTCTTGATAGATTTTGTGTTTGTCATTTTGGTAAAATATTTTGAGCATTTTTTTAGTTTTTAGGCAGTTTTTTATTGCGTGGTGGGTTTTTTTTTGTATTTTGCTAAATATTTTCTGTATTTTTTATGTAAAACAAATGCTCAGGATCCGTTTTAGATCCGATTTTGGAGATTCGGATTGTCAAATCGAATACGGATATTACAAATTAAATCTGATCCAGATTCGATCCGAATCCGTTTCAGATCCTGTCGGATACGGATTGAATATGAATCCACTTTAGGGCATATAGATATTACTCAGGGTTGGCTCACGGCATGGAGAAGAATACCAAAGAACCAATGAGCCACAAAGATGATGGAGGAACTTGAACACCTCACGGGCGCGACTATGGTGGAGGCACATGGAGATGATCTTGTCACTTTAGTAAATATAGATATTATCACTGGCTTGGTAATATCTTAGTCTTAGGGGACATATCCATACCACAAGTTTATTTTGTGGGTGTTTATTATTTATGTCTTGTTATTTATTTTGTGTATGGATGATACAAGCAAAACGTAACAAGATAATAATAAACAAGTGTGATCTTTTCTTGTGGATTGCCCAATTCCAAATAAGTAGATCAAGTTGATGATATCAACCAAACAATTAGATAATGACGATTAAATCCCTCAATGAAATATTGTGTTTTGCCTTCTCTTACCTAAACACCTTTCATGATCAAGGTCCATTAAATTCGGGCTTGCCAAAGCAAGGCGACTTTAATTCATCTTGGTGTTTTGCGGCGACACAAGCAAGTAATATGTGATTGTTGAAGTAAGAGGTTCGACGCAACTAGGAAAAATCAATTGGATTGATGAGCCTAGAGACATGACAATTAGGTTTATCTATGGTTTAGATAATGAATAAAGGGTTATTCACCTAATTGGACCAAGATTTGCATGTGATGCAATTGGAAGGATTCCTACCTAAATAACCAATTATTGGGTGACTTGCCAAAGCAAGCTCAAGAAGAAGCAAAAAATGGATCTTGGACTCACTAGAAAATATGTATGATATTTTCCGCATTAATGGTGAGGGCTATTAATTCGAGAAAATAGTGGGAGCTATATTTGATGATCTAGCCATTGTTGAATATACTTAAATTGTTCAAAATACTAAAATTTCATATTTCTCGTTTTGTAGAATTCCAATGGCAAACAATCAACATGCATCAACTTCATCCCTGCGATCTGTCCTTTAGAAGGAGAAGTTGTCTGGAATAAACTTTCTTGGCTGGTACAGAAACTTAAGAATCGTTCTTAAGCAAGAAAAGAAACTGTTCATCTTAGACAATCATGTTCCAGCACCACCCCAGCATGACACTGTTCTAGCTGCCGTGAGAGCACATTAGAAACATGTGGATGATTCTAATGATGTGACTTGTCTCATGCTTTGCATCATGACCTCGCTTCAGAAGCAACACGAGAACATAGAAGCCTACGATATGATCGAACACTTGAAGCAGTTATTTCAAGAACAGGCAAGGCATGAGCGGTATGAAGTGTCCAAAGCACTGTTCAAGAGAAATCTTGCAGAAGGGAACCCATTCGGGCCTCATGTACTTCGTATGATCGGATACATAGAGAATCTCGAGAGGTTATGCTTCCCATTCGGCCAAGAGTTGGCAAAAGATCTCATCTTGCAATCGTTTCATGATAGTTATAACCAGCTCATCATGAACTATAACATGAATGAGATCAACAAAACTCTGCCAGATTTGCTGAACATGCTAAGGACAGCTGAACAGATGATCAATAAAGGCAAACGCAAGGACATAATGATGGTCAATAAGAAGAAGGGCAAGGGAGTTGCCTCTACCTCCAAAGGAAAGAGCAGTTCCCAAGTCTAAGGGAGCCTTAAAGCCTACTGGAGGCGTGGCTACGGGTGATTGTCGCTACTGTAGCCAGCCGGGTCACTGGAGGAGGAATTGCCCCAAGTATCTGGAGGATTAAAGGCTTGAAATAGTGATTCAACCACCACCAGGTATTTTTTTATAGATGTCAATCTTTCTATTTCTTCATCTTGGGTATTGGATACTGGATGTGGATCTCACATTTGTCGAAATGTGCAGGATTTGAAAAGAGGTAGAAGATTGGCTAAAGGGGAGATAGACTTGCGCGTTGGGAATGGAGCAAGAGTTGCTGCATTGGCCGTGGGCGTTTATGAGCTATCTTTGCCTTCTGGACTTATTTTAGAATTAGACAATTACTATTATGTGCCTGCTATGAGCAGAAACATTATTTCTATTTCTTGTTTGGACGAGAAAGGTTTTTCTATTTCAATAAAGGACAAGTGTTGCTCCATTTAGTTTGATAATATGCACTATTGTAGTGCGCATTTGTCTAATGGATTGTATATCCTTGATCTAAATAATTCCGTCTATAACATAAATACCAAGAGGATTAAAGTTAGTGAGTTACTGGCACTCATACGTACTGATGTATGTGGGTCGTTTCCCACGCCTGCCAAGGGTGGTTACGCCTACTTCATTACATTTACTGATGACTTCAGTAGATATGGATTTGTGTACCTTATGAAGACCGAATCCGAGTCCTTTGAATTATTCAAGGAAATCAAGAACGAAGTAGACAAGCAACTTGGAAAAAGTATTAAGTCTCTTCGATCGGATCGTGGAGGAGAATACTTGAGTCAAGAGTTTGACGAGTATCTTAGAGAGTGTGGGATAGTGTCCCAACTCACTCCACCCGGAACGCCATAATGGAATGGCGTGTCCGAGAGGAGGAATCACACCCTATTGGATATGGTGCGATCTATGATGTGTCAGATCTTCCGATATCGTTTTGGGGACATGCTCTATTGACTGCAGCTTTCACCATTAACCGTGTTCCGTCCAAATCGGTCATGAAGACACCATATGAGATATGGACTGGGAAGCGTCCCATAGTATCATTTATGAAAATTTGGGGTTGCGATGTTTATATAAAGCGTTTACAAACAGACAAAATTGAACCCAAAGCGGATAAGTGTAAATTTGGGGGATATCCTAAGGAAACAAAATGATATTATTTCTACAATCCAACCGAGAACAAAGTGTTTGTATCTCGAACCGGCGCGTTTATAGAAAGAGAGTTCGTCTCTACAGAATTAAGTAGGAGGACTGTAGAACTTGAAGAAATCCGAGTACCACAAAACACTGATTTGATGATGGAGCATGAGCAGGAACCACAAACAGTTGTGGATAAATCTGTTCAGGTAACACAGGAACTCTGTAGATCGAGTAGGGTGTGTCATGAGCCAGAGAGTTACGGACTTCTCGTGACTAAGCCCGGTGACGTGCCACTCATGGATTATGAGCCTACTACCTACGGGGAGGCCATGAAAGGGCCAGACTCTAAGAAGTGGCTGGAAGCCATGAGATCCGAAATGGAATCCATGTACACCAACAAAATATGGACTTTGGTGGAACCACCTGAAGGGGCCCGGCCCATAGGGTGCAAGTGGGTCTTTAAGAAGAAGATCGACATGGATGTAAAGGTAGTTGCCTACAAGGGGAGATTGGTGGCAAAAGGGTATAGACAGATTCATGGTATTGACAATGATGAAACCTTTTCACCAGTCGCTATGACCAAATCCATTCAAATCCTACTTGCTAGCAGCTTACTATGACTATGAGATTAGGAAGATGGATGTCAAAATAGCGTTTCTTTATGGAAACCTCCTTGAGGATATGTATATGACACAACCAGAGGGTTTTGAGGATCCAGAGCATGCCAATAAATTATGTAAGCTACAACGATCCATTTATGGATTGAAGCAAGCTTCAAGGAGTTTGAATCGACGTTTTGATGACGCGGTCAAAGTGTTTTTTTCATCAAGAACGAAGATGAGCCATGTGTATACAAGAAGGTTAGTGGGAGCTCTGTTATGTTTCTGGTCTTGTATGTGGATGACATACTACTCATTGGAATCGACATTACTACCTTGCAATATGTTAAAGATTGGTTAGGGAAGTGTTTCGCAATGAAGGACTTAGGGGATGCAGCTTATATAATTGGTATCAAGATCTATAGAGATAGATCTAGAAAGCTGCTCGGCCTAAGCCAAAGTACATATATAGAGAAGGTGTTGAAACGGTTCAACATGCAAGATTTCAAGAAGGGATTTTTGCCCATGTCGCATGGAGTCACCCTCTCAAAGGCTAACTGACCCTTTAATGAGATTGAAAAGGACCGCATGAGTAGGATCCCTTATGCATCGGCCATAGGGTCCATGTCATATTCTGAAATTTTAGAAAAAGATAAATTTATATGAAATTAGAAATTGAGAATGTAATATTTCGGATTTTTAGAATATGAGAAATTTATATGATATCTAATGCTTTCATGTTATCTATTATATTGATGTTATGTGAAATGCATGATTGTTAATATGTGATTACTTGTATGTAGAAATGATTATAAATGTGATATTATATAAATGGTTGTTTTCACTCCTAACAAGTATTTTGATTGATATGACTTTCTTAATTTAGAAATATTGAGATTGATAGCTTTCAATAATAATAAAAAAGAGTAAACTTAGTTGTGAAGCAATGTGTTGGCCTGGTGGTAAAGGAGGTGGTGCATGCAGAGGAGGTCGTGAGTTCGACCTACGTGTTTGTCATTTTATTTCTGGTGACTCTTGCATATTTTTACACGTGACACCTTCACAGTTTGCCAAAATTACAGCACGCCCCCTGCGTGGCAACCCCTGGGCTGTCCGAAATTCCACTCAGCACCCCACCAGCCCCTATAAATAGGTGATCAGCCCCTTAGTTAATTACACCCACCCACCCCCCTCTTCATTACTACTTCATATTTTGAGAGTTTCTTGTCCGATTTGGGTGTCGTTTCGAAGTGGTATTATTTTTATTAGAGTGCCAATAGTGAGATGCTAGCTATGTAAATGCTCCGTTTGGCGATATGAATTATTTCTACCTCGTTGGAAACAATATTATTATCGCTTATGGTTTAAGAGCATGTTTGGTGTTATATGTATGTCGATTCTTATATTGTTGTTATTATCGATTCGCATGTTATTGGGTGTTATGTGATTATTACGTGATACGTGATATTACGTGTAACCTGCTGTAATCATATTGTTTATTGCATTTCACCCTACTGTTGCGGTGAACGACCTACTGGGCGCGAGCTAACCCCGTAATAGTGTTTGCAGGTTACGGTGGACGGATCGGACGGTAGAATTGAAGTGATAGCTTTATTAGAGATTATCTAAAAAATTTATTTTAATTGTTGTATTCGATTATTAGTTGTCATTTGTATATAAAGATCACTTTTTAAATTGAGAGTCACGTACCATTCTATCAAATTTTATTAAATAAATAAATCAGTGTTTAATGAAATACGATGTTGACTTTAGTACCCGTGATGACGTCGCAGGAGGTACCTATTTGGCAGACGAGTCTTTGTTTTGGTACCTGCGATGTTGATCCGCAGGTAGTGCCGGCAGGATCGTCGTGCCGGTTTATATTGGTCACTATTTTATCCTAAATTGACCCCTGGGTTCCGGGGCGTCACAGTCCATCATGTACGTCATGTTGTGTAATAGACCAGATGTGTCATACGCATTGAGTATGGAAAGCATATACCAGTCTAATTCGGGTGAGAGCCACTTGATTGCTGTCAAGAACATCCTCAAGTACTTGAGAAGAAGTAAGGATGCGTTCTTGACATTTGGAGGTGAGGAAAAGCTAAGTGTAATCGGTTACACTGATGTGAGCTTCCAAACCGACAAAGATGACTACAGATCGCAGTCAGGGTATGTGTTTTGACTGAATGGAAGAGTTGTGAGCTGAAAGAGTTCCAATCAAGAGACAGTTGTTGATTCTACAACTGAAGATGAGTACATTTGTGATGCCCCGGAACCCAGGGGTCAATTTTAGGATAAAATAGTGACAATTAAAATCCGGCACGACGATCTAACAGCTACCACCTGCGGATCACCACCGCGGGTACCGAACAAAGACTCGTTTGTGAAACAGGTATCTTCTGAGCCACCAAATCAGGTACCAAACATCGTATTTCAATAACCATGTATTCATTTACTTCACCAAATTTGATAGAGCGGTACGTGACACTCAATTCGAAAATCAATACTTTATATCATGACCAATATTCTGATACAAAAAGGATACATACATATTGTCAAAGATCTCCAAATTTCTATAAATCTTGCTTCTCTACCATCTCGAAATCGTCCGGTCTGAATCCTGCAAAACAAAAGGGTGAGCCAAAAGCCCAGTGGGGATCGCGTAGCCGCAAAGTATCCAATTACAACGAAGCAGATATAGACATGATTACATTATTCAAATAGCTCCAAGATACAATCACACATAATCTTAACTTCAAATATACGTGAAAAGCGATTATTTCCCTACCTCAATATTAGCATCCGCACAATAGGTTTGAAATGATGAGAGTAGCTCCAAAATAATATCTCAGAATATCCCGAGTAACTCTATCTCCATCTCTCTTACTTATCCATACTTGAATCTAATCTAGAATGAGAAATCTTTATAGCACTGGACCCTATTTATAGAAGTAGGCAACCAATCACGTCGCGACGAGTCATCACGACATGTGGCATTCATGCAGTGCAAGAACCGCCACTCGCTGACACGTGTCCCCATACGTGTCAGGCATGCAAAGAAAGTCACCAAATTGCGACACGTGGCACTCCTATGTGTCATTCATGTAAAGACAACGCCCACTAGCATGACACGTGTCCACCTACGTGTCTCACATGCAATTTAACATGTATATTAGCTAACACACTCCATAATACTTGTCAATGTGTACTAGTCATGATTAACTAAGCTAATTAACACTTAAAGTGATGATTAATACTAACTATCTTCTAATATTTTTATCCTTAATTTAGCGATTAAAGAAGATATTAGGAATTCTGGGGTATTTCTGGACAAGCTTAACTATTATAGTTTGGTAGATATGGATACATCAATACACTAAGTACTTAAACATGAAATTCACTGAATTAATATAGGCTTCACAAAATGCGGTCATTACAACATTGCTGCTGTGGACGCAGCAAAGGAGGTTGTTTGGATAAAGAAGTTTATCACTGAGATTGGTGTGGTTCCTAGCATTGTGGATCCCATAGCGTTGTACTGTGACAACTATGGGGATATCGCACAAGCCAAGGAGCCTAGATCACACCAGAAATCAAAGCATGTACTTAGGAGATTCCATCTCATTCGTGAAAGGATCGATAGAAAGATGTGAAGATATGCAAGATTCCAACGGATGAAAATCTTTTGGATCCACTCACGAAGCCGCTCGTTCAGCGAAAGCATGAAGGGCACACTAGATCTATAGGCATAAGAGATGCACCAGATTGGCTCTAGTGCAAGTGGGAGACAGTTGGAATAGGTGCCCTAGAGGCAATCTATATTTAGTATGAACATTGTTTGAATAGAATATTCATTTGTTATTTATGGTGATATTTAATATAATGAAGTCCTTAGATATAATGTGTTGTTTATCTTAAATATCCCTAGTTCATTATAGTGGTTAACATGACAATCAACTATAGACTAGTATGTGGGTAGATTGATATGGAGATATCAAGTCTAACACATGGGTAAGCATTAGGAGTAATGGCAAACTGGATTGACCCACGACGAAAAGGCTACATTATATTATGTCGAAGTCACAAGCGCTTGTCGTAGTGTTAATTGTATTGTAATCTTTAGACTTGAAGTCACTAGATACTCTAGTGGTGGAATATCATGCTTTGATATTATCAAACGTAGCGCCTTAACCGGGTAACTATAAAGATAGTTATCGGGCATGATAGGAAGCAAGCTGAGAAATCGTAGTGATGTAGACAGGATTTTTCCCTCCCACATAATGGGAGCAAATATGGATGGGCCACTCGAGAGATGGTTCTTATAGAATGTCTGGCCAGACTCAGATAAATCAATATGGAGATATTGATGTTATCTGCACGGGTAAGCATATTCCCAGGATTGAGAAACTATGGATTGGATATACGAGTGTGACTGTTATGTCTCATGTCCAATCCGGATACGGAGACAAAGGGATAACAAGATACATGAACATTGGGCACAAGGTTTGTCGGATCACTGACTACTTTTGTTAGTAAGGTGGAATGGATGTGTTGCCAGACACCGCTCCATGTTGGTAAATAGTTACTACCAACTAAGTAAAATCCTATGGGGTCACACGCCGAATGGATTAAATTGGATATTGGCATTAATTAGTGGGATTAATTAATCAAAAGGGTCTAAACGCAACCACGTGCAAAGTTAGTAGGACTAGTTTGCAAGGTGGACTAATCCACGTATGGACATGATTAGTAATGGGGCAATTATGTAGTTAATAAAGAGTTATTAACTATATAAAGACATCCTAGCTTGTTATTTCTCAAGACAAGTCATTATTGAGAGAACATAACAAAGCAAGGAGAGATAAAGATTGAGAGAGAGAGAGTTGAGGCCGAAGCCCCAACCCGTCCGTCCGCCCCTTGACGTCGGCCACCCCTTGTGGCTCACGGCTTGCTCCGTTTTGCGTGATCTCTTGCCTCCTTCTTCCGTTGCTAGTACATCGCGGTGGGAAGGAATCCAATCAAATATCCAAGGTGTGGATACTCGTAGAGACAGAGACAATATTCTTTGTGTGCTCTTTCAAACTAAGGTACACACCTCTTCGACCCTTATCATGTTATGATGGCTTGCCTGTGATCCTTAGAAGGATTTGAGCAGGATTAATTTTTGTTATTCCGCTGCGTTACATGCATCAAAACCCAACAGATCAGACTAATACTTCCATCAAGAAGAAGAAAACAGATCCTGCACTGAGAAACAGAAAGGTGTTCAGATTGGTAGCCCAAAGAAGGTGAAGATGGTCAAAGAGTCTCAGAAATCAGGCAAAGGGAAGGAGATCCAGACTTCAGAAAAATACAAGGGGAACAAGATCCAGAGTTATGAAACAAAAAAGAGAATGAGATTCATATTTACAGTGAGAAGAAAACATCATCAGGTAAGAGATCTATTTCTAGGACTTGGTTCCTTAATGATGCTACTCATGGAATCTGGTTAGATGGTTTTGCATCTGCTCCTATTTCTTGTTGTAGTATGATCAATACTAGCATGCTGGATAGTATGGATTCGGAGTGTGTGAGGAGATTGAAACCGAGTTCAATTTGGAAAATCCAAAACCCCACTGAGATAGCATACCCTAGCTTACCAGACTCTATTATCTAAATCTAAAACAAGTTAATTCCTTCAGTTTAACTGTATCATCTAAGGTAGCTGGTAGTGAGATGGAGTTAGAGAATGATGAATTAGCTGGAGTTTGTTTTGTCGAAAGAGATACAATATAGAAAACTACCCTAGCAACATTGATGGTATAAAGTGTTGGGAATTGTATTCCATATTAATGGTTGAATTAATTATTATTAGTTGATTACTATTGGCATCTTAATTTAGCAAACACGCGAGTATGAAAATGCTATGTATTATTTGCCATCTAAATATGCATTACAATGTTCAATGTTCTATATCTAAGACAATCGGGCATGCAGACGAGTTTGGGCATACGCGAGATTGATATCAGTTATCTATGGAAAATAAGTAAGGGGTTCACAGTCTAGATGATTCGGGCAAACTATTGGAACGACTGTAGTGTAATGTTATAGTGACACATCTCGGTCAAGGAAACAGTATAGTTTCAACATGTTACACTGGCATACTTTTTGTATATTGAACATGACCGCCATATCAAATAAAATTATCTCGGGCTGACCAAAGTGAGATAATATAATATTTCTTTGTTATTGGTAATATTAGAAACTCTTAATCTATGATTGTTTACGTGGACAAAAATCTTGATTAATCATTATTTTGATATATTGAGAGAGATTCAAATCGAGTCAATAATCATGGTATATTGGATAATGATTGTTAAGATTTGGTGAATTCTAAATGAATCATGGAATCCACAGCTCGTATGAGAATGATATACCCTCCTGGGAGCTCACTAGTTTTCGTTATGTCAAGTCTGGCCAACATGCTATTTGTAACCAGACATAACGAATAAGGGTTGAGAGGTTTACATCAGGGAATACATAAGATATTGATGAGATCGAAATTATCTGTAAGAGTAGATCGAAATTAATGGGTATCTGTAATCTTAACGTGGGGAGTTATCTAATATTAATAATAGGAGCTCATACATATTGATGAGAATAAATGTCGGAGCACAATTATAGTTTTATGGTGGAGTAAACTATAATTAATAATTAGTTTTGAATTTAATTCGGGTTGAATTATGAGTTCGAATATATTATGAAAGTCGATTCATTTATTTTCTCCAGAGGTCCCCGACGTAGTCCAACATAAGCGTGATCATGTGATTCACAAGTGTTTAATCAATAATGGTCTCAGATCTTCTAAGGAAAACATGTTGCGATGCTTATTCAGTGAACATGAAGCAAACTCAATCATATCAATCCCTCTGGGGAGCACTATTTGTCATTACAAGAAGATTTGGTTATTCACCAGCACCGGGGAGTAAAAGGTGAGCTCAACTGACGAGTTAACTGAAAACCTCAAACATAATCAAAATGATTCCTTTTGTAATAATATGTCACTTTGGAAGAGGTTATGGAGATTGCCATTACTGCCTAAAAAAAATCTTCTGGAAACTCCTCTATGGTGCTCTCCATGTCTAGTTGAAATTAAGAGAATAAATATCTTTGAAGATGATATATGAAATATGTGGAGATGGCAGTGAAATTATGCTGCATTTATTCAAGAATTGTCATTTTATCAAAAAAATGGAAATCTTCATTACTCAGGTTGGAAATTGATGCACTTGTGGCTGGATTAGCTCTTGATTAATGGTGGGTAATGATTGTTGATCTGGCACAAATTTGGTGAACACAATCATTATCTATGCATGTTTATCTCCCTCTGCTGGTGTATTCAGTGAGCAAATGACTGACATTTCAACTACTTATGGTCTTCTCCCTTGCAGATGTTGTAGAACGATTATTTGAATTTAATTGCACTAATACTCAAGTGTTGAATTTTCAAAAGCAGAAGAAATCATCTATGCAGGATCTTATCCTTGCTGATGAGTTTAATTTTTTCACTGATGCTCTGGCTATGGTATGTTTAAACTCAACAGGAGAATATGCAGTCAGCCACCAAGTTCCAATGTTTGGTGTTGTTGATTCGTTAGCTTCAGAGGCTATGGCTATCAGAGAAGCCCTTCTTGGTGCAGAAAGTGCAATCTGAGGAATATCTCCATTTTCTCAGAGTGTGAAATGGTGATCAAGTGCCTGCTCTCCAAGAACTCAAAGACAATTTGAAGAATATGAGCTATTGTTGATGAATGTTCCAATATTGAAAATTATTTTTCTTATTGTTTTCCTTTCATTTCCAGGAGTTGGGACTATGTGGCGCAAATTCATGCCAAGAATTCCCTTCTTGATGGTAGGTGTTTTTTCAGCATATATCATTCTGTATTGTGAGGTGTGGTAGCTCTTTTCATCAATGAATGAATTCTGAAGTTTTCATTTAAAAATAAATACTGTAGTGGAGGTATTTTAAAAGAACGTTTCACGATAACTCAAGTCATAATGAAGGTATAAATGCACATATGGTATGTAATTGTCATGTTATACATTTGACTTAACTCAACTATTAAGTTTGTAACTTCCACTAACTAAATAATAATGGCAATGTTGCTACCCATAACAAAGTATTTCTCCATTTTCCAACCACATCTCTCACATTTTTCACTCTTTTCCTTTCAATGGCCCAAGCAAACCGTCCCTCTGATTTCTACTCGCTTCAAACTTCTTACCAACCGTCCTCTGTCCATCCAAACTTCTTTCACCACAAGGAACTGATAGCCATTCCCACACCTGATATCCACTCTTTCATTCCCAAAATAATTAAGCTTGAGAAGTGTATCGTTGCATTCATCGTGGATTACATTGTTTTGGACAGCAAGACAATTGCTACTACTCTTCATAAGTTCTGGAAACTAGCAGGTAGAGTCAAGGTTAAACTCATGAATGATCACATGTTCCTTATGGAGCCCGAGAACGAAGACGATCTTGAAGACCTGGTTCGTGGCAGCCCTTGGAACATCCTTGGCTTGTTGGTGGTCATGAAGAAGTGGACACCAAATACGGTTTTTGACGACGACCACTTTGCGATGAATGATCTTTGGGTCGACATCATAGGTATTCCCGTGGAGTAAATTAACAATACCCTAATCCAATACCTGGGTAGGGTGATAGGCGAGGTGGCCGACTACGAGGTGGCTGAAGAAGAGTGGGTTTGGCCAAATGTTGATAGCAACGGCGAAGAAGATGACAACACCATGCATGTAGCTCAAGGCTTCGTGGACGAGAAGCACCTCGACAAAATGAGAGTGAAAGTCAGGCTAAACATCTTTGATCCTCTCATTCCTGGTTTCAACTTCCAACTGGAAAATGGTGAATGTATCACAGCATTCTTTGGTTACTCTAAGATCTTCCATGTTTGCTTTCGTTGAGGAAGTGTTGGTCACTCCGAAAACAAATGCCGCCATAGTCTCACAAGTGCCTTCTACCGCTATAAGGATCGGATTGACAGGGCAAGACAAGCTTCGGGTTACAACACAGTTTCCCACATTGATCAGCCCCTGTTTACAAGAGCTCTTAGGGGCATGACAAATTCCAATATCAATCGTACCTTTCGGATCAGGGTTGCATGGGATCCCCCTGTTCGTCGTATCACAGAGAGAAAAGGAGACCATGGAACTTGGTTTACTTTCTTTGAAAGGACTAATGCTAGACAAGCTCTCTCCTCCCAAGCTCACTCCTCAGTTTTAGGTCCCCGTTCGAACCTACAAAGACTCTTTGAAGCAATGGACCAGGATAGGGGAAGAGGAAACAGTGGTCCTTCGCAAGATGCGAACAACAACCCTCTTAATATTGAAGGAGGACCGTCCACAAGACCCCATGCAGCGCCTTCTGCGTCTGAAGAGAACCCTAATGTGGCTGTTACTAGGGATCTTGACACAAGTGATGTTGTGAGGGAGGCGAAAAGAAAGAAGATCATCGACTAGCTGTTCGAAGACACATCATCATCCTCAGACATGGAGTCAAGGCACATTTTCTCTGGAAGGAACATCATTCAAAATGAGTATGGGATAGCTAAAATGAAGTTCGGTTGGGTTAGTGAGAAGGTCGAAGGGGGAGACGAGGCCACGAGCAAACCCAAATTTATCACAATCGCAGACTCGCAATCTAGCGAACAGGAGGAAGCAAAAGATTGCTCCGGCAACCTGTGGCTCCAGGTATCAAGTGACACGGGAAAAAGGATGATGATGCTGTTCCGTCCACCCCCTCTTCTGAACCATCAAACAACAGTTGTGATGTTTTCATGCTTGATGCTATCAAACTTATTAGAAGCAAGATGAGGATGAATGAGGATGAAGGTACGAAGCTTGTCCCGCCGGCTTCAATGGAGTTCGCCGGAAAAAGAGCTGGCTCCGGCAAGGACGGGAAACGTGGAGCGTGCAAGAGAGGCGCACGGGCGCTTGGGGAAGCCTCGTGAAGCGGCAAAAATCCAAAGCGTGCAAGATCCGAAAGCAACCTAGTCCTGATGCGCCGTCGTAGCTGTGATGCGTGGGTGAACGGTACTCCTTCCTCCTTCTCTCATTCTTTTTGCATTAACGAGATATGCTTTTATTTTTTAATTATCTCTCTCGCTGACATGGAGGTATTTACAAGGGATTTGGTTTCTCTTAAAAAAGATTATGCTTATCACGTTTTATCTTACTTTTTCCACTTTCCAGATAATTAGTTTTTAATCAAAAGTAAGCTACCTTTCCGTGATAAACCCAATCTAATTGACATGCATGCTTATTATTTCTCACTTTTTAATTGTAACACGTTTCCCTCCCAGCTTTTTCAGCTACTTCTCCCTACCCCCTTCTTATCTATCTGTTTTTCTTAATCTTTTTCTTTATCCTCTTTTTCAATCACCGAGACCCACTAATGGGTTTTTTTAATTTAAAGGTTGTCTGGGCTCACCTCTTCTTTCGGAGCTGGCCTACTCCTCACGGCAAAGCCCACTTTTTGTGTCCCTCTTTGTCCCACGGGTCTGTTTGCAACAGTGTCACTCCTCTTTTACTTATCACCCCCCTCCCCATTTGTGGGCTTGATACTAAACACCCTTACCCACTCTCCTTGTTAACCCAGCCCACTTCAATGGGAATCTGGTCCTCTTCCCTTAAACTCAAGGCTAGGCCTGGCCTTCCCCCTCTGAGCCATTACGATCAGCCCATCTTGGCCGCTACTACCAGTGGCCTTAAAAGAAAATCATCTGCTACCCATACCCCCACTCCGAATGTCTCCAAAAAAAATCAGTTTATGCACTCGGTTATCGGGTGCTTCCCTTCAGCGGCTAAGGCCTCGATTCCGTCCAAAGGAAGAGGGTCGGGTAACCGCTATGGGTTTGACGACGAATTTTGCACTCTGCTGGCCAAGGAAGGTCTTGATTCGCCCCCCTCGTCTTCACATCTTTTTACGGGCCTCTCCGGGACAAAGAGGACTTTCAAAGTTATTGAAGAAGACCCAACTGGCTCTTCTCCTCCATCAATGATGCCTAAAGCTAATGGTTTCAACCTGCAAAAGGAGAGTAATCTCGTCAAAGGTATGGTGCCTAAAGCTAATGGTTCCTCCTATAACTCTCAAAGGTTTCCGTGGTTGTCCTAGAACAACCATGGTTGTCGCCATGATCGTGGGTGCTGGAACTGCAGAGGTTTGGGTCATCCTCTGGCGGTTCATTCAGCTCATAAAATGACCCTTGAACACAAACTATCTCTCATTTTTCTGTCTGAAACTAAGTGTTCGACTTTAGAATGTAGTGTTATGTTTAAATCATGGGGCTTCGACTCTACATGAGGTGTCAACTCCGTGGGCTTAGATGGTGGCCTTTGCTTAGGATGGATAAACCATGTTAGTGTTTTCCCCTTGATCGCTTCTAACAACCTCATTCTCTGCTGTGTTTCTTGCGACCTAGGGTCTTTCTTCCTCGCTTGCATTTATGGTTCCCCGTACCAAGATCGCAGAAAGGAGACCTGCAACGCCATCGAATCTCACCTCTCCATGGCCCCTTACTAAGTATTGGGGACTTTAACCAGGTTCTTCATCCACGAGAAAAGTGGTGCAGGAAAGATCGATGGATTCCAGGGATTAAAGATGTCAAATCCTTCCTTGGAAACCTCAACCTCCGTGAAATCCACTGTAGGGGTTCACATTTCACTTGGACCAATAATAGACCTCATCCCCACACCACGTTTGAAAGACTTGATAGAGGTTTCCACAAGCCTGACTGGGCCCTCAAATTCCAAGGCTCTTTTCTCCAGAATCTCCCGATCATGGGATCGGACCACGGTCCCTGTATCTTCTTGCTTGGAACTCTTCCAGCTCACAGCTCCTCCATTCAGGCAAAACACGTATCAAGACTGCGATCTATAGTCATCTTTGTCGGTTTGGAAGCTCGCATCAGTGTAACCAATTACACTTGGCTCTTCATTACCTCCAAATATCAAGAACGCATCCTTAGTCCTTCTCAAGTACTTCAGGATGTTCTTGACAGCAATCAAGTGAATCTCACCCGGATTGGACTGATATCTGCTCACCATACTCAACGCGTATGACACGTCTGTTCTAGTACACAATATGGCGTACATGATGGATCATATGGCCGAAGTGTTCGACAAAATCCCAAGTATAGGATATCGTCTCAAGTAATATTATCCGGTAAGACCGGAGTCGAATCCACAAGGAGAGGAGGGTTAGATAATGACTTACTAAACTAGCAAAAGACGAAACTAAGCTACCAACTAGAGCAAGTAATGTAAATTCTCGTAGGCTTTTTAGCTAGCCAAGCTATCAAATCCACCAAAACTAGTTGATGGAGCGAGTTGAGATTTGAGAATTTAAAGAACAAAGTAAACAACTACTAAAACTACGATTCAAGAAAGTAGTGAAATAACAAGTAATGAGGGGCTAGGGATCATCGGTTTCTCTAGTGACCAATCCCCCTATTATATTCAAGCCCGGTTCTCATATCACATGTAGAATTCCACAAGACAAGTGCCTCAAGAATCGATTGCTCATTGCAATCCAACTTTCCACAAATGAAGTGCCTAACTCTAACACACGATAATTAAGCACTAAAGAAGCAATTCAAATGAGATTTTCCAAATATCAAGTGCCTCAAGCATCAAACATATGTAAACACACTTAGGTGTTTCCACATGAAAGATCAAGCTGTAATACCCCGTTTAATTAGTAGGGGTAAAATAGTCATTATAATAGCATAATAATAATTTTATTGACAAATAATGTTTTAATAGATTTTGAGTTTTAATGTTTTAAGAATAGTTATTAAATTAACAATCGTGAAATAATACGATAACAATTCGTAGTTTTAGTTAAAATCATAGTGTTAACGCGTACCCGACCACCGCGAGGTTAGATGAGCGCGACACACCCAATCACTATTAGCACTAGTACCTCACATACACCCTACAACTCCTCCCTACATCACCTCCTTCACCAAATCTTTTCTTCACGGCAAAACAACTTCAACACCGCCCCAACCCTTCATCACCGCCTCCACCCTTGCCACCTCACTATCCTTTGTGCTTGGCCACCAAGCAACCAGCTTATATAAGGACTTCACAGCAGCCCTACCTCCACACACAACAGCCACCAGCAGCTACCACCACCACCTCCATCACCGTCAACATCATCATCACCACCATTGTTGTTTTGTTCGGCAAAAACCCACCACCACCACCACTCAGCTCTCTCTCTCTCTCCCTCTCCACCTATCTGCCACCAGAGAGCCAAGAGCAGCAGCGGAGGAAGAGAGGCAGCAGCCACCCTCCACCACTGCCGCCATTATTTCCGGCAGCAAGCACCACCCAACGGACCCCCGACCCTCTCAACCTCTGTTTCCTCTCACTCTCACCTCCTCTCTGTTCGAAGACCACTGCAGCAGCTTCTAGCAGAGAGAAACAGAGCCACCACCGCCGTAGTGTTCCCGTCGGGTCAACCACCGAGAAGACCCACTTCACCACCACCCTCTCTCTCCTCTTCGTCCCTCTCTCTCTCAGCTTCTCTTGCTCGGTTGAGAACCCAGGAGGGGTCGGAGAAACTAGATACTAGCAGCAGCAGTAGCGAAAGCCATCACTGCCGCCGCCGCCACCATTGTTTCCGGCGACCCACTTGGCCGAAGCTCCGCCAAAACACACCCAGCGACCACCACCACTACCAATAGACTCCTGAGGCCCCGACTAAGTCAGCAGAAGGCTCAGAACCGGCCAAGAAGCCATTAATTCCGGCGAGTGAGCTTTGAAGTCCGGCGACTCCGATTCGAGACCTCGACTCGACGCATATCTCAACGGTTTCCGGCCATTTTTGGCCTAGTATGTGCTATACCCTCTGTTTAGTCATTCTACATAATCAAAACCAGAAGTTGATAGCTAGATTCACGATTAGAAGATCTAAAATGACTTGTTCTTGAAAAGGGGGTCAAATTGTAGTTTTCAGAAATGTTTTAATATGATAAAGGGGGGACTGTTTGATGTTTTCAGAAACTATAGGGTGACTAGAGTCTTTTAATATAACTGTTTTAATATGATTTAGAGTATTTGTTGATTTTTATTACAAATTAGAATTTATATAATTAAGTCACACTTTTAGTTAAAAATATTAATAATAATAATAATAATTGTTAGTTTAAAGATAATATCTAAAATAGTAGCTTTTTGTCTCGGAAAATTTATTCGGTTAAAGAAATAGTAAACAAGTTGTTTGAAACTAAAATAGACACGTTTTTGTAAAAGTTTTTATTAAATATTGTTTAATCGCAAAGTCTATAACATTAGTTATTAAACTTGTAAAATTAGACTTTTCTAAATATTATAGTATCGTGTATAGTTTTTCTTAAAAACATAATAGTCGAGAATCACTTTGTCACTATAATTCAAATTAATCTTAAGTATAATTTCTCTAGCTCATAATTTTGTTAATCTAATTAATCACTTTTAATTAATAATAATAATAATAATAGTTGTTTAAAAAAATAGATGAGTTGTTTTATTTCTAGGAAATTATAAGTGGGTAATAAAATGATAGAAATATAAATAGTAGGGTTTAAGTTGATATAAATACTCTTTTAGGATTTATAGCATTTTACTTGGATATTTGTTGACGTAGAAGACACGATTTGTAGGTGACGTCTTTGTAGGCCCGAGCCACTGCTAGGACGTGCTTTTGCTACGGAAAGTAAGGTAAGTGAACATGCCAAGTCTTGCGAGCGTAGCTCCTTTCGTGTCTCGTTTTAGCTTTTATATTCGTCTCAAAATATTTATTGTTTATTTTCATGTTAAATTGTGACGTTCTTATATTTTCAGAAGTTGCTCTGTTTATTACTGTCACACAAATAACATTAATGCATAATTAATTAAAGTGGAAAGAGTTGTGCGGGGATCGTTGTGATTTCTTTTATCTAGATTGGTCGTGGTTGCTTTGTCCTCTCGACCCGCTTATTTTAACCCGGTCGCAACCTGCCGGGTCGCTCCATGTACTCACCTCTCTGGCCGCGAGGAGTCTTAGGGGGGTGCCGGCACTTAAGGTCATGGCTGCTAGTGATAGTATAGTAGATCTTCCCCGTATCAACACAGATTAATAATACAGTTTTCCTGAGTTTTGGATATTATAAAAGAAAAAAGTTTAGTAAAGAAGAGAAGTTTCAGTTGAGCTTTTGTTTCAGAGAAGTTATTTTATTCCTGTTATTCATTTCCTGTTCTGAGTTATTGCAAAAGAAAAGATATTCATTCTTCATCTGTTTTACATGCTTGGGTGTCGCTTACTCAGTCTTTTGTACTGACTTTGAAACTGCGGTTCCTGTTTCCTTCCCACCGCAGGCTTAGGAGCCGAGGACTATGGCATAGCAGGGTACGGGACTCACGTAGACGGTTTTCAGCACGAGTAGTGATGTAGTTGGCTAGCTCACCTTATGTAGTAGTTTGGAAAGACTTATGTAATATCTAATGACTTTTGGATGTTTAATGTTATGTAATAAATAAGTGGGATGTTATGCTTTTGATTTCCGCCGTTACTTTTAGCATCGCCCTCCCGGTCTTGTCCGAGCCGGATAAGGGGGTTGTTGCAGGTGGTATCAGAGCAGGCAATCCATAAAAAGGGAATTAAAAACCTGTAGGGCAACTTAAAATGGACATAGGGCAAGAAAATTAAAAATTGGAAAGCCGTTCGGGTTATGGGTAGCTTAGGAGATTGGTCTTGAGTATTCCCGCCCACCCACATCCTGTTTTGCGAGTTTCATGAGTTATCTTTACTATCTCCGATCATTATAGTGGAAAGGAGGAAAGCAGAGTTTGAATTATCTTGGATGAGTTACATACTTGAGCATTATGTGCCTTATTATAGAATTGCTATGCTATGCATATTACTTTATGTTTATTCTGGATTTATTTATTGTGAACTCATAACAAGACTATTGAAGTTTCCGCAACCTTAACCAAGGGTACGGTAGGGCGTGACTAATAGACCACTTCGTTATCACTATATAGGAAAGTTTGAACAGGACAGATGGCTGATAACATCTCCATGGAGCAATTTTTCACCCAAATGACCCAGATGATGAACAACGGGGGACAGACAGGGACTAACTGGGCCAAGAAAGTAGCTGAGATGAAACCATTGGAGTTCACTGGGAGAGAAGATCCTGTCGAGTTAGAAGACTGGATCGTGGAAATGGATAAAATTCTGGAAACAATAGAATGCCCTGATGATAAGAAAGTCAATTGCGCAGTCTTTTACTTGAAGAGTGAAGCAAACCTCTGGTGGAGGAACGCACGAGAAACACTCCTGGCTGATCCCAAGTTCGACTGGGAAGCACTTCAAACTGCGCTCAGAGCACGTTTTTACCCTCACCATGTGAAGAGGAGCAAGGAACAGGAATTCCAGAATCTGCAGCAGGGGAATGACTCAGTGACAGAATATTTCCGGAAGTTCACGGAATTGACACGATTCGTGGGGAACATGGTGCCTGACGAAGATTCCAAGGTTTCCCGATTCATTGGTGGACTGCACGAGAGGCTGCAAGAATCTCTCCTGAGCAGGACTTACTCCACACTCCATGAAGCCTACGACAGAGCTGCAGACATCTGGCGGGTTCGTGTCACCCAGGAAGAGAAACGCAAGAAGCGTAAGTTGGAAGAGGTCGGAGGAAGCAACAACTTTTCCAGGGGAATTCAGAAATTCAGGCCTAACAATGGAGGAGGTAACCAAGGGCAGAATCGTGGCAACCAGCAAACACTGGGACTCAGAAAGTTCGGCGATATTTTTGCAAATGGTGCCCACGGAACCACCCAGGAGAGGATTGCGCTGGGAATGTTGTCACTTGTAACAACTGCGGTAAGAGGGGGCATCGGTCCTATGAATGCCGTTCACAACCAGCTGGGAACCAACAATTAATCCAAGGCGGTAATTTTGGGAGGCCACAGCTGAACAACTATCAGGGAAACCGCCAGCAGAATGGGAATAATTTTGCCCGCAACCAGCAGTTTGGAAACCAACAGAATGGGAATCGCAATCAGAACAATGGGGGCAATGGATATGGCAGGCAGCAGAACTACAACCCAGGCAATGCAGGCCAGAACGGAGGTCAACCCAGGATCGGAAACGGTAACGCTGGATATGGAAATAACAACAATGGAGCAGGAGCAGGAGGAGCAGGAACTCAGAATGCAAACGTGGGAAGAATTGCTGTGATGACCAAGACTGAAGCAGAGGCTGCACACGGAGTTGTTACGGGTACTTTTTCTGTTTATGAGCACCCTGCTTTCGTACTGTTTGATTCTGGCGCATCATTTTCTTTCATTTCATCTGCATTTGTTGATAAGCTGGGTTTACATAATCCATCTAGTATATCTATCCCAGTAGCAACCCCTGATGGCCAAGTAACGCTTTATGACACTGTATATGAAGGGGTAGAACTAAAAATCCTAAATAGTGTCTTACATGCCAACTTAATAAGATTTAATCTAGGAGGCATAGATGTGATCCTAGGAATGTATTGGTTGGGAAAGTATCGGGCAGTTATCAACTGCTATGACCAGAAGGTTCGATTTAGGGGACCCAAAGGAGAAAAGATCACCTACCGGGGTATTCCTACTGAGCCTCGGATTAGACTAGTGTCAGCTCTGGCAATAATCAACCAAATGAAGAAGGGGAACTCTGCCTATGTGTGTTATGTCCAAGACGTAACCAAGAAGGAGAATGTGCTGGATGAGATACCAGTCGTGAGGGAATTTCCTGATGTATTTCCCGATGAGATTCCCGGAATGCCACCTCATCGAGAAGTGGAGTTTACTTTAGACCTGGTACCTGGAACTGCACCCATCTCCAAGGCGCCGTATCTGATGCCACCTGTGGAATTGAAGGAGCTGAAGGAACAGATATAAGAACTTCTACAAAAGGGGTACATACGACCTAGTGTGTCACCCTGGGGAGCATCAGTGCTGTTTGTCAGGAAGAAGGATGGAAGCTTGCGATTATGCATTGACTACCGGGAGCTGAACAGTGCCACTATCAAGAATAAGTATCCGCTACCCCGGATTGACAATTTATTCGACCAGCTGCAAGGAGCCAGTGTTTTCTCCAAGATAGATCTGAGGTCTGGTTATCATCAACTCCGCGTAGCCGAGAAAGATATTCCAAAGACGGCCTTTAGCACCAGATACTGGCACTACGAGTTCACAGTTATGCCGTTCGGTTTGACTAATGCACCCGCGGTTTTCATGGACTTAATGAATCGCGTAATGAAGCCATTTTTGGACCAATTCGTGGTTGTTTTCATCGATGACATCCTGGTGTACTCGAAGAACGAAGGGGATCACGAAGAACATCTCCGGACAGTATTGCAGACCTTGAGGCAAGAGCAGCTGTACGCCAAGCTTTCGAAGTGTGACTTCTGGTTGGATCGTGTGCCGTTTCTAGGCCACATCATCTCCAAGGAAGGAATATCCGTTGACCCAGCGAAGATCTCAGCGGTTAAAGATTGGCCTACGCCGAAGAACGTGTCCGAAATTCGAAGTTTCCTTGGTCTAGCTGGCTACTACAGGCGTTTCGTGAAGGATTTTTCGAAGATTGCCAGGCCGTTGACAACGTTGACAAAGAAGGCGGTAAAATATCACTGGGATGACAGCTGTGAAGAGGCGTTCCAGACTTTGAAGGAGAAGCTGACTACGGCACCAGTACTAGCTTTGCCAAATGACTCTGGAGAGTTCGAAGTTTATAGCGATGCGTCGAAGAAAGGGCTTGGCTGTTTATTGATGCAAGACCGAAGGGTGATTGCTTACGCGTCTAGACAGCTGAAACCACACGAGGAGAATTATGCCACACATGACCTGGAGCTAGCAGCGGTAGTGTTCGCATTAAAGATATGGAGGCATCATCTCTACGGGGCAGTTTGCAAGCTCTACACAGATCACCGTAGTCTGAAGTATATTTTCAAACAGAAGGAACTGAACAACAGGCAACGAAGATGGCTGGAAATTATCAAGGATTACGATCTACACATCCAGTACCACGAAGGGAAAGCTAATGTAGTCGCTGACGCACTAAGCCGCAAGTCGAGCCATGGAGTGAACGCTATGGTAATCCTGTCGAACTGGTTATGTCACGAGTTCCAGAAGCTTAACATCGAAGTGGTAGAGCAAGGAACAGTACAGAAGCTACTCGGAAGCCTGACAGCGGTACCAGACTTCTTCGAAGAATTACGAAGCAATCAAGCAGGGGATGTAAAGCTCGAAAGAATCAAGAAGAAGATTGCAGCAGGAGAGGCCAAGGAATTCCAGATTCACGAAGATGGGAGCATCCGCTACAAGGGAAGATGGTGCGTGCCACAGAAATGTTCGGAGGTTAAGAAGAAGTTGATGCAGGACGCACACAACACTCCATACTCTGTCCATCCTGGAGGCGATAAGCTTTACAAGGATCTGAAGAAGACGTTCTGGTGGCCCAATATGAAGAAGGAGGTAGCCGAGTTCGTGGCCAGATGCCTAACATGCCAGAAAGTGAAATTCGAGCACAAGAGAATGGGAGGTCTACTCCAACCGTTAGATGTTCCAGTCTGGAAGTGGGACTCCATATCAATGGATTTCGTCACAGCTTTGCCTACGTCGAAGAATGGACTCAACCAAATATGGGTAGTCGTAGATCGATTAACAAAGACAGCGAGATTTATTCCAATGAAAGACACGTGGAACATGGAACAAAGGGCAGATGCGTACGTCCGAAACATCGTGAGGTATCATGGGGTTCCGAGTTCGATAATCTCGGACAGAGACCCTAACTTTCTTTCTCACTTTTGGAAGGCGCTCCAAGACGCACTGGGAACTCAGCTAAAGTTCAGTACTGCTTTCCACCCAGCCACAGACGGTCAGACGGAGAGAACTATTCAGACGCTGGAGGATATGTTAAGAGCCTGTGTTATGGATTTCCAAGGGTCATGGGTCGATAAACTGCCGTTAATAGAGTTTTCTTACAACAATAGTTACCATGCCAGCATCGGGATGGCACCGTACGAAGCCTTGTATGGAAGGAAGTGTCGGTCACAACTGTGTTGGAGTGACATCAGCGAGACGGTGGTCATTGGCCCACAAATGATTGAAGACATGACAAATCAAGTACGACTTATCCAGCAAAGAATGAAAGCAGCTCAAGACAGACAAAAGTCATACGCGGATCAGAAGAGAAGGCCTCTAGAGTTCCAAATAGGAGAAAAGGCGTTTCTGCGAGTCTCACCTACTAAAGGAGTAACCAGGTTCAACCTGAAAGGAAAGTTAAGTCCTAAATTTATTGGCCCATACGATGTTATTGAGAAAATAGGGGGAAGTTGCGTACCGACTGGACCTACCATCGAATTTGGGGAAAGTACACAATGTTTTTCACGTATCCCAGCTAAAGAAGTATGTGCCAGATCCGTCCCATGTGTTGGATCCGGAACCAGTGGATTTTGACCCGTCGCTGAACTACGAGGAACAACCTGTCAAGATATTGGATACAAAGACAAGGGATACGAGAACCAAGAGTGTCAAACTAGTCAAAGTTCTTTGGACCAACCACCAAACAGAAGAAGCAACTTGGGAGGCTGAAGAAGAAATGAGAAAGAAGTACCCGCATTTATTTAATGAGGTACATGGAGTTCCGGGGACGTCACTCTCTAAGGGGGAGAGGACGCAACCCTCTGTTTAATACCATTACGTCTTAATTTGATATTTTCACGTCTTAAGCACCTTTAAGATATGTTTGAATACCTTTGAGATACGTTTGACCTTGAGACTTAGAACCTGAATGAGACTAAGACCACTTAATTAGATAGATGTGACCACGACCTTATTTGGTGTTACGTGTTGCACTACGTATAGCTTAAAATGGCTACTTGCTACTTGCTATTATTTGTTACGTGAAATTACTTGTTAGCCGTGCGATAGTAATTCTGTTAGATAGTTGTTTGTTGGATTGATTGAGTATCATGAGTAGTTGCCTGATTTTAGCTTCGAGGACGAAGCTTTGTTTAAGGGGGGAAGGATGTAATACCGCGTTTAATTAGTAGGGGTAAAATAGTCATTATAATAGCATAATAATAATTTTATTGACAAATAATGTTTTAATAGATTTTGAGTTTTAATGTTTTAAGAATAGTTATTAAATTAACAATCGTGAAATAATACGATAACAATTCGTAGTTTTAGTTAAAATCATAGTGTTAACGCGTACCCGACCACCGCGAGGTTAGATGAGCGCGACACACCCAATCACTATTAGCACTAGTACCTCACATACACCCTACAACTCCTCCCTACATCACCTCCTTCACCAAATCTTTTCTTCACGGCAAAACAACTTCAACACCGCCCCAACCCTTCATCACCGCCTCCACCCTTGCCACCTCACTATCCTTTGTGCTTGGCCACCAAGCAACCAGCTTATATAAGGACTTCACAGCAGCCCTACCTCCACACACAACAGCCACCAGCAGCTACCACCACCACCTCCATCACCGTCAACATCATCATCACCACCATTGTTTTTTTGTTCGGCAGAAACCCACCACCACCACCACTCAGCTCTCTCTCTCTCTCTCCCTCTCCACCTATCTGCCACCAGAGAGCCAACAGCAGCAGCGAAGGAAGAGAGGCAGCAGCCACCCTCCACCACTGCCGCCATTATTTCCGGCAGCAAGCACCACCCAACAGACCCCCGACCCTCTCAACCTCTGTTTCCTCTCACTCTCACCTCCTCTCTGTTCGAAGACCACTGCAGCAGCTTCTAGCAGAGAGAAACAGAGCCACCACCGCCGTAGTGTTCCCGTCGGGTCAACGACCGAGAAGACCCACTTCACCACCACCCTCTCTCTCCTCTTCGTCCCTCTCTCTCTCAGCTTCTCTTACTCGGTTGAGAACCCAGGAGGGGTCGGAGAAACCAGATAGTAGCAGCAGCAGTAGCGAAAGCCATCACTGCCGCCGCCGCCACCATTGTTTCCGGCGACCCACTTGGCCGAAGCTCCGCCAAAGCACACCCAGCGACCACCACCACTACCAATAGACTCCTGAGGCCCCGACTAAGTCAGCAGAAGGCTCAGAACCGGCCAAGAAGCCATTAATTCCGGGTAGTGAGCTTCGAAGTCCGGCAACTCCGATTCGAGACCTCGACCCGACGCATATCTCAACGGTTTCCGGCCATTTTTGGCCTAGATATGTGCTATACCCTCTGTTTAGTCATTCTACATAATCAAAACCAGAAGTTGATAGCTAGATTCACGATTAGAAGATCTAAAATGAGTTGTTCTTGAAAAGGGGGTCAAATTGTAGTTTTCAGAAATGTTTTAATATGATAAAGGGGGGACTGTTTGATGTTTTCAGAAACTATAGGGTGACTAGAGTCTTTTAATATAACTGTTTTAATATGATTTAGAGTATTTGTTGATTTTTATTACAAATTAGAATTTATATAATTAAGTCACACTTTTAGTTAAAAATATTAATAATAATAATAATAATTGTGAGTTTAAAGATAATATCTAAAAATAGTAGCTTTTTGTCTCGGAAAATTTATTCGGTTAAAGAAATAGTAAACAAGTTGTTTGAAACTAAAATAGACACGTGTTTGTAAAAGTTTTTATTAAATATTGTTTAATCGCAAAGTCTATAACATTAGTTATTAAACTTGTAAAATTAGACTTTTCTAAATATTATAGTATCGTGTATAGTATTTCTTAAAAACATAATAGTCGAGAATCACTTTGTCACTATAATTCAAATTAATCTTAAGTATAATTTCTCTAGCTCATAATTTTGTTAATCTAATTAATCACTTTTAATTAATAATAATAATAATAATAATAGTTGTTTAAAAAAATAGATGAGTTGTTTTATTTCTAGAAAATTATAAGTGGGTAATAAAATGATAGAAATATAAATAGTAGGGTTTAAGTTGATATAAATACTCTTTTAGGATTTATAGCATTTTACTTGGATATTTGTTGACGTAGAAGACACGATTTGTAGGTGACGTCTTTGTAGGCCCGAGCCACTGCTAGGACGTGCTTTTGCTACGGAAAGTAAGGTAAGTGAACATGCCAAGTCTTGCGAGCCTAGCTCCTTTCGTGTCTCGTTTTAGCTTTTATATTCGTCTCAAAATATTTATTGTTTATTTTCATGTTAAATTGTGACGTTCTTATATTTTCAGAAGTTGCTCTGTTTATTACTGTCACACGAATAACATTAATGCATAATTAATTAAAGTGGAAAGAGTTGTGCGGGGATCGTTGTGATTTCTTTTATCTAGATTGGTCGTGTTGGCTTTGTTCTCTCGACCCGCTTATTTTAACCCGGTCGCAACCTGCCGGGTCGCTCCATGTACTCACCTCTCTGGCCGCGAGGAGTCTTAGGGGGGTGCCGGCACTTAAGGTCATGGCTGCTAGTGATAGTATAGTAGATCTTCCCCGTAGCAACACAGATTAATAATACAGTTTTCCTGAGTTTTGGATATTATAAAAGAAAGAAGTTTAGTAAAGAAGAGAAGTTTCAGTTGAGCTTTTGTTTCAGAGAAGTTATTTTATTCCTGTTATTCATTTCCTGTTCTGAGTTATTGCAAAATAAAAGATATTCATTCTTCATCTGTTTTACATGCTTGGGTGTCGCTTACTCTGTCTTTTGTACTGACTTTGAAACTGCGGTTCCTGTTTCCTTCCCACCGCAGGCTTAGGAGCTGAGGGCTATGGCATAGCAGGGTACGGGACTCACGTAGACGGTTTTCAGCACGAGTAGTGATGTAGTTGGCTAGCTCACCTTATGTAGTAGTTTGGAAAGACTTATGTAATATCTAATGACTTTTGGATGTTTAATGTTATGTAATAAATAAGTGGGATGTTATGCTTTTGATTTCCGCCGTTACTTTTAGCATCGCCCTCCCGGTCTTGTCCGAGCCGGATAAGGGGGTTGTTGCACAAGCAACAAATGAGATTCCTAAATTCTCAATCGAATCACCTAAATAGCACTCAACTACTCAAAATTAGGATTGACGAGTCACTTCAACGCAAGAGAAATTCTGAATCAAACATGTCAAGAACATTCGCACATCTACCTATTCAATGCATCAAATACTCCAACATGAGAAATTCAAGTATTAGACTACGTATTGAAGGTACTCAATTCAACCCATTCATTCTTGAAGTCCAACTTGAATCAATAAGAGGATTAGGGCACTAGATAGTCCCAAATCACCCAAGCAAGTTAACTAGCTAAACATGAGAGATTCAAGAAAGCTAAAGAGTAATAGATTTTCATTCATCATGCTTGAATCCAACAATTGTTTTCACTAATTCAACCTCAAAACTTGATTCAAATACACAAAAACAAGCTATAAATTCCAAACTAAGCTACAAACTAGTGAATAATTTGCCCAAACAGCTACTGCTGCTGTTGTAACAGCAAGAACAAAGCAAAACAGAGAAGAAGAAACAACTCAAGAACAGAGTACTGCAACAGCGGCTTAACAACCCAGAACTCACTAACAAATCCCACCTCCTCTCTCCCTCTCTTCCTCTTTCTAGGTTCTTGATCCTTAAAGAGCTCAAGACCAACCCTGAAATGGGCAAAATTGGAGAGAGAGAGAGAGAGAGAGAGAGAGAGAGAGGAGGAAACAGAGTACTGGTGTCCCAGGATTGAGAAACTATGGATTGGATATACGAGTGTGACTATTATGTCTCATGTCCAATCCGGATACGGAGACAAAGGTATAACAAGATACATGAACATTGGGCACAAGGTTTGTCGGATCACTGACTACTTTTGTTAGTAAGGTGGCATGGATGTGTTGCCAGACACCGCTCCATGTTGGTAAATAGTCACTACCAACTAAGTAAAAACCTATGGGGTCACACGCCGAATGGATTAAATTGGATATTGGCATTAATTAGTGGGATTAATTAATCAAAAGGGTCTAAACGCAACCACGTGCAAAGTTGGTAGGACTAGTTTGCAAGGTGGACAAATCTACGTATGGACATGATTAGTAATGGGGCAATTATGTAGTTAATAAAGAGTTATTAACTATATAAAGACATCCTAGCTTGTTATTTCTCAAGACAAGTCATTATTGAGAGAACATAACAAAGCAAGGAGAGATAAAGATAGAGAGAGAGAGAGAGATAGAGAGTTGAGGCCAAAGCCCCAACCCGTCCGTCCGCCCCTTGCCGTCGGCCACCCCTTGTGGCTCACGGCTTGCTCCGTTTTGCGTGATCTCTTGCCTCCTTCTTCCGTTGCTAGTACATCGCGGTGGGAAGGAATCCAATCAAATATCCAAGGTGTGGATACTCGTAGAGACAGAGACAATATTCTTTGTGTGCTCTTTCAAACTAAGGTACACACCTCTTCGACCCTTATCATGTTATGATGGCTTGCCTGTGATCCTTAGAAGGATTTGAGCAGGATTAATTTTTGTTATTCCGCTGCGTTACATGCATCAAAACCCAACAGATCAGACTAATACTTCCATCAAGAAGAAGAAAACAGATCCTGCACTGAGAAACAGAAAGGTGTTCAGATTGGTAGCCCAAAGAAGGTGAAGATGGTCAAAGAGTCTCAGAAATCAGGCAAAGGGAAGGAGATCCAGACTTCAGAAAAATACAAGGGGAACAAGATCCAGAGTTATGAAACAAAAAAGGGAAGGAGATTCATATTTACAGTGAGAAGAAAACATCATCTGGTAAGAGATCTATTTCTAGGAATTGGTTCCTTAATGATGCTACTCATGGAATCTGGTTAGATGGTTTTGCATCTGCTCCTATTTCTTGTTGTAGTATGATCAATACTAGCATGTTGGATAGTATGGATTTGTTGTGTGTGAGGAGATTGAAACCGAGTTCAATTTGGAAAATCCAAAACCCCACTGAGATAGCATACCCTAGCTTACCAGACTCTATTATCTAAATCTAAACAAGTTAATTCCTTCAGTTTAACTGTATCATCTAAGGTAGCTGGTAGTGAGATGGAGTTAGAGAATGCTGAATTAGCTGGAGTTTGTTTTGTCGAAAGAGATACAATATAGAAAACTACCCTAGCAAGATTGATGGTATAAAGTGTTGGGAATTGTATTCCATATTAATGGTTGAATTAATTATTATTAGTTGATTACTATTGGCATCTTAATTTAGCAAACACGCGAGTATGAAAATGCTATGTATTATTTGCCATATAAATATGCATTACAATGTTCAATGTTCTATATCTAAGACAATCGGGCATGCAGACGAGTTTGGGCATACGCGAGATTGATATCAGTTACCTATGGAAAATAAGTAAGGGGTTCACAGTCTAGATGATTTGGGCAAACTATTGGAACGAATGTAGTGTAATGTTATAGTGACACATCTCGGTCAAGGAAACAGTATAGTTTCAACATGTTACACTAGCATACTTTTTGTATATTGAACATGACCGCCATATCAAATAAAATTATCTCGGGCTGACCAAAGTGAGATAATATAATATTTCTTTGTTATTGGTAATATTAGAAACTCTTAATCTATGATTGTTTACGTGGACAAAAATCTTGATTAATCATTATTTTGATATATTGAGAGAGATTCAAATCGAGTCAATAATCATGGTATATTGGATAATGATTGTTAAGATTTGGTGAATTCTAAATGAATCATGGAATCCACGTCTCGTATGAGAATGATATACCCTCCTGGGAGCTCATTAGTTTTCGTTATGTCAAGTCTGGCCAACATGCTATTTGTAACCAGACATAACGAATAAGGGTTGAGAGGTTTACATCAGGGAATACATAAGATATTGATGAGATCGAAATTATCAGTAAGAGTATATCGAAATTAATGGGTATTTGTAATCTTAACGTGGGGAGTTATCTAATATTAATAATAGGAGCTCATACATATTGATGAGAATAAATGTCGGAGCACAATTATAGTTTTATGGTGGAGTAAACTATAATTAATAATTAGTTTTGAATTTAATTCGGGTTGAATTATGAGTTCGAATATATTATGAAAGTCGATTCATTTATTTTCTCCAGAGGTCCCCGACGTAGTCCAACATAAGCGTGATCATGTGATTCACAAGTGTTTAATCAATAATGGTCTCAGATCTTCTAAGGAAAACATGCTGAGATGCTTATTCAGTTAACATGAAGCAAACTCAATCATATCAATCCCTCTGGGGAGCACTATTTGTCATTACAAGAAGATTTGGTTATTCACCAGCACCGGGGAGTAAAAGGTGAGCTCAACTGACGAGTTAACTGAAAACCTCAAACATAATCAAAATGATGCCTTTTGTAATAATATGTCACTTTGGAAGAGGTTATGGAGATTGCCATTACTGCCTAAAAAAAATCTTCTGGAAACTCCTCTATGGTGCTCTCCATGTCTAGTTGAAATTAAGAGAATAAATATCTTTGAAGATGATATATGAAATATGTGGAGATGGCAGTGAAATTATGCTGCATTTATTCAAGAATTGTCATTTTATCAAAAAAATTGAAATCTTCATTACTCAGGTTGGAAATTGATGCACTTGTGGCTGGATTAGCTCTTGATTAATGGTGGGTAATGATTGTTGATCTGGCACAAATTTGGTGAACACAATCATTATCTATGCATTTTTATCTCCCTCTGCTGGTGTATTCAGTGAGCAAATGATTGACATTTCAACTACTTATGGTCTTCTCCCTTGCAGATGTTGTAGAACGATTATTTGAATTTAATTGCACTAATACTCCAGTGTTGAATTTTCAAAAGCAGAAGAAATCATCTATGCAGGATCTTATCCTTGCTGATGAGTTTAATTTTTTCACTGATGCTCTGGCTATGGTATGTTTAAACTCAACAGGAGAATATGCAGTCAGCCTCCAAGTTCCAATGTTTGGTGTTGTTGATTCGTTAGCTTCAGAGGCTATGGCTATCAGAGAAGCCCTTCTTGGTGCAGAAAGTGCAATCTGAGGAAGATCTCCATTTTCTCAGAGTGTGAAATGGTGATCAAGTGCCTGCTCTCCAAGAAATCAAAGACAATTTGAAGAATATGAGCTATTGTTGATGAATGTTCCAATATTGGAAATTATTTTTCTTATTGTTTTCCTTTCATTTCCAGGAGTTGGGACTATGTGGCGCAAATTCATGCCAAGAATTCCCTTCTTGATGGTAGGTGTTTTGTCAACATATATCATTCTGTATTGTGAGGTGTGGTAGCTCTTTTCATCAATGAATGAATTCTGAAGTTTTCGTTTAAAAAATAAATACTGTAGTGGAGGTATTTTAAAAGAACGTTTCACGATAACTCAAGTCATAATGAAGGTATAAATGCACATATGGTATGTAATTGTCATGTTATACATTTGACTTAACTCAACTATTAAGTTTGTAACTTCCACTAACTAAATAATAATGGCAATATTGCTACCCATAACAAAGTAGTTCTCCATTTTCCAACCACATCTCTCACATTTTTCACTCTTTTCCTTTCAATGGACCAAGCAAACCGTCCCTCTGATTTCTACTCGGTTCAAACTTCTTACCAACCGTCCTCTGTCCATCCAAACTTCGTTCACCACAAGGAACTGATAGCCATTCCCACCCCTGATATCCACTCTTTCATTCCCAAAAGAATTAAGCTTGAGAAGTGTATCGTTGCATTCGTCGTGGATTACATTGTTTTGGACAGCAAGACAATTGCTACTGCTCTTCATAAGTTTTGGAAACTAGCAGGTAGAGTCAAGGTGAAACTCATGAATGATCACATGTTCCTTATGGAGCCCGAGAACGAAGACGATCTTGAAGACCTGGTTCGTGGCAGCCCTTGGAACATCCTTGGCTTGTTGGTGGTCATGAAGAAGTGGACACCAAATACGGTTTTTGACGACGACCACTTTGCGATGAATGATCTTTGGGTCGACATCAGAGGTATTCCCGTGGAGTAAATTAACAATACCCTAATCCAAGACCTGGGTAGGGTGATAGGCGAGGTGGCCGACTACGAGGTGGCTGACGAAGAGTGGGTTTGGCCAAATGTTGATAGCAACGGCGAAGAAGATGACAACACCATGCATGTAGCTCAAGGCTTCGTGGACGGGAAGCACCTCGACAAAATGAGAGTGAAAGTCAGGCTAAACATCTTTGATCCTCTCATTACTGGTTTCAACTTCCAACTGGAAAATGGTGAATGTATCACAGCATTCTTTGGTTACTCTAAGATCTTCCGTGTTTGCTTTCGTTGAGGAAGTGTTGGTCACTCCGAAAACAAATGCCGCCATAGTCTCACAAGTGCCTTCTACCGCTATAAGGATCGGATTGACAAGGCAAGACAAGCTTCGGGTTACAACACAGTTTCCCACATTGATCAGCCCCTGTTTACAAGAGCTCTTAGAGGCATGACAAATTCCAATATCAATCGTACCTTTCGGATCAGGGTTGTATGGGATCCCCCAGTTCGTCGTATCACAGAGAGAAAAGGAGACCATGGAACTTGGTTTACATTCTTTGAAAGGACTAGTGCTAGACAAGCTCACTCCTCAGTTTTAGGTCCCCGTTCGAACCTACAAAGACTCTTCGAAGCAATGGACCAGGATAGGGGAAGAGGCAACAGTGGTCCTTCGCAAGATGCGAACAACAACCCTCTTAATATTGAAGGAGGACCGTCCACAAGACCCCATGCATCGCCTTCTGCGTCTGAAGAGAACCCTAATGTGGCTGTTACTAGGGATCTTGACACAAGTGATGTTGTGAGGGAGGCGAAAAGAAAGAAGATCATCGACAAGCTGTTCGAAGACACATCATCATCCTCAGACATGGAGTCAAGGCACATTTTCTCTGGAAGGAACATCATTCAAAATGAGTATGGGATAGCTAAAATGAAGTTCGGTTGGGTTAGTGAGAAGTTCGAAGGGGGAGACGAGGCCACGAGCAAACCCAAATTTATCACAATCGCAGACTCGCAATCTAGCGAACAGGAGGAAGCAAAATATAGCTCCGGCAACCTGTGGCTCCAGGTCTCAAGTGACACGGGAAAAAGGATGATGATGCTGTTTCGTCCGCCCCCTCTTCTGAACCATCAAACAACAGTTGTGATGTTTTCATGCTTGATGCTATCAAACTTATTAGAAGCAAGATGAGGATGAATGAGGATGAAGGTACGAAGCTTGTCCCGCCGGCTTCTATGGAGTTCGCCGGAAAAAGAGCTGGCTCCGGCAAGGACGGGAAACGTGCAGTGTGCAATAGAGGCGCACGGGCGCTTGGGGAAGCCTCGTGAAGCGGCAAAAATCCAAAGCGTGCAAGATCCGAAAGCAACCTAGTCCTGATGCGCCGTCGTAGCTGTGATGCGTGGGTGAACGGTACTCCTTCCTCCTTCTCTCATTCTTTTTGCATTAACGAGATATGCTTTTATTTTTTAATTATCTCTCTCGCTGACATGGAGGTATTTACAAGGGATTTGGTTTCTCTTAAAAAAGATTATGCTTATCACGTTTTATCTTACTTTTTCCACTTTCCAGATAATTAGTTTTTAATCAAAAGTAAGCTACCTTTCCGTGATAAACCCAATCTAACTGACATGCATGCTTATTATTTTTCACTTTTTAATTGTGTCACGTTTCCCTCCCAGCTTTTTCATCTACTTCTCCCTACCCCCTTCTTATCTATCTGTTTTTCTTAATCTTTTTCTTTATCCTCTTTTTCAATCACCGAGACCCACTAATGGGTTTTTTTAATTTAAAGGTTGTATGGGCTCACCTCTTCTTTCGGAGCTGGCCTACTCCTCACGGCAAAGCCCACTTTTTGTGTCCCTCTTTGTCCCACGGGTTTGTTTGCAACAGTGGCAGTCCTCTTTTACTTATCACCCCATCCCCATTTGTGGGCTTGATACTAAACACCCTTACCCACTCTGCTTGTTAACCCAGCCCACTTCAACGGGAATCTGGTCCTCTTCCCTTAAACTCAAGGCTAGGCCTGGCCTTCCCCCTCTGAGCCATTACGATCAGCCCATCTTGGCCGCTACTACCAGTGGCCTTAAAAGAAAATCATCTGCTACCCATACCCCCACTCCGAATGTCTCCAAAAAAAATCAGTTTATGCACTCGGTTATCGGGTGCTTCCCTTCAGCGGCTAAGGCCTCGATTCCGTCCAAAGGAAGAGGGTCGGGTAACCGCTATGGGTTTGACGACGAATTTTGCACTCTGCTGGTCAAGGAAGGTCTTGATTCGCCCCCCTCGTCTTCACATCTTTTTACGGGCCTCTCCGGGACAAAGAGGACTTTCAAAGTTATTGAAGAAGACCCAACTGACTCTTCTCCTCCATCAATGATGCCTAAAGCTAATGGTTTCAACCTGCAAAAGGAGAGTAATCTCGTCAAAGGTATGGTGCCTAAAGCTAATGGTTCCTCCTATAACTCTCAAAGGTTTCCGTGGTTGTCCTAGAACAACCATGGTTGTCGCCATGATCGTGGGTGCTGGAACTGCAGAGGTTTGGGTCATCCTCTGGCAGTTCATTCAGCTCATAAAATGACCCTTGAACACAAACTATCTCTCCTTTTCCTGTCTGAAACTAAGTGTTCGACTTTAGAATGTAGTGTTATGTTTAAATCATGGGGCTTCGACTCTACATGAGGTGTCAAATCCGTGGGCTTAGATGGTGGCCTTTGCTTAGGATGGATAAACCATGTTAGTGTTTTCCCCTTGATCGCTTCTAACAACCTCATTCTCTGCTGTGTTTCTTGAGACCTAGGGTCTTTCTTCCTCGCTTGCATTTATGGTTCCCCGTACCAAGATCGCAGAAAGGAGACCTGGAACGCCATCAAATCTCACCTCTCCATGGCCCCTTACTAAGTATTGGGGATTTTAACCAGGTTCTTCATCCACGAGAAAAGTGGTGCAGGAAAGATCGATGGATTCCAGGGATTAAAGATGTCAAATCCTTCCTTGGAAACCTCAACCTCCGTGAAATCCACTGTAGGGGTTCACATTTCACTTGGACCAATAATAGACCTCATCCCCACACCACGTTTGAAAGACTTGATAGAGGTTTCCACAAGCCTGACTGGGCCCTCAAATTCCAAGGCTCTTTTCTCCAGAATCTCCCGATCATGGGATCGGACCACGGTCCCTGTATTTTCTTGCTTGGAACTCTTCCAGCTCACAGCTCCTCCATTCAGGCAAAACACGTATCCAGACTGCGATCTATAGTCATCTTTGTCGGTTTGGAAGCTCGCATCAGTGTAACCAATTACACTTGGCTCTTCATTACCTCCAAATATCAAGAACGCATCCTTAGTCCTTCTCAAGTACTTCAGGATGTTCTTGACAGCAATCAAGTGAATCTCACCCGGATTGGACTGATATCTGCTCACCATACTCAATGCGTATGACACGTCTGTTCTAGTACACAATATGGCGTACATGATGGATCATATGGCCGAAGTGTTCGACGAAATCCCAAGTATAGGATATCGTCTCAAGTAATATTATCCGGTAAGACCGGAGTCGAATCCACAAGGAGAGGAGGGTTAGATAATGACTTACTAAACTAGCAATAGACGAAACTAAGCTACCAACTAGAGCAAGTAATGTAAATTCTCGTAGGCTTTTTAGCTAGCCAAGCTATCAAATCCACCAAAACTAATTGATGGAGCGAGTTGAGATTTGAGAATTTAAAGAACAAAGTAAACAACTACTAAAACTACGATTCAAGAAAGTAGTGAAATAACAAGTAATGAGGGGCTAGGGATCATCGGTTTCTCTAGTGACCAATCCCCCTATTATATTCAAGCCCGGTTCTCATATCACATGTAGAATTCCACAAGACAAGTGCCTCAAGAATCGATTGCTCATTGCAATCCAACTTTCCACAAATGAAGTGCCTAACTCTAACACACGATAATTAAGCACTAAAGAAGCAATTCAAATGAGATTTTCCAAATATCAAGTGCCTCAAGCATCAAACATATGTAAACACACTTAGGTGTTTCCACATGAAAGATCAAGCAACAAATGAGATTCCTAAATTTCTCAATCGAATCACCTAAATAGCACTCAACTACTCAAAGTTAGGATTGACGAGTCACTTCAACGCAAGAGAAATTCCGAATCAAACATGTCAAAAACATTCGCACATCTACCTATTCAATGCATCAAATACTCCAACATGAGAAATTCAAGTATTAGACTACGTATTGAAGGTACTCAATTCAACCCATTCATTCTTGAAGTCCAACTTGAATCAATAAGAGGATTAGGGCACTAGATAGTCCCAAATCACCCAAGCAAGTTAACTAGCTAAACATGAGAGATTCAAGAAAGCTAAAGAGTAATAGATTTTCATTCATCATGCTTGAATCCAACAATTGTTTTCACTAATTCAACCTCAAAACTTGATTCAAATACACAAAAACAAGCTATAAATTCCAAACTAAGCTACAAACTAGTGAATAATTTGCCCAAACAGCTACTGTTGTTGTTGTAACAGCAAGAACAAAGAAAAACAGAGAAGAAGAAACAACTCAAGAACAGAGTACTGCAACAGCGGCTTAACAACCCAGAACTCACTAACAAATCCCACCTCCTCTCTCCCTCTCTTCCTCTTTCTAGGTTCTTGATCCTTAAAGAGCTCAAGACCAACCCTGAAATGGGCAAAATCGGAGAGAGAGAGAGAGAGAGAGAGAGAGAGAGAGGAGGAAACAGAGTACTGGTGTCCTGTGACCGAAATTGTCCGACCGAGAAGAAGAGCCCGGCTGATTTCTTCGATTCGTTTTTATATAGACGTTTCTTCAGAGTTACTTGGCCTCCAAGAATGCATCTCCGCCTTTGAATTCATCCAATACCATCTCTATCGTCGATTCTTGTCGTCCTCAAAACCCTAGGAGATTTGGGGCTTTCTTCGTTACTTCGTTTTGGTCCGAATTAAGCACACTATAAGATAGGTCGTGGGCTGGGGAGTTGATTAGGACAGATTTGAGCCGATTTGGTTAAGAGTTGAGGTCGGGGTGGGACTTTGAAGAAGCTTCGACGAGCTCTAATGGCTGCTCTTGGGTTTCTTCCGTCTCTAACGTCGGGGGGAGAGAGACGCGTATGGTCTGTTGTGAGTTGTTTCGCATAATTTGCAAAATGGCCCCTTTTAGTTTGTTGGGGGCTTTAAAAGGCCCCCAGCCCTTCTTAAAAGCTTCTGAAGATGTCACTTAAACCCCCTTTCGGTTAAAAAATCTTCATGGCGGCCCTTAAAACGTTTGAGAAACTCCATTTAAGCCCCAATTCTGTTAAATTATCTTCAAATAAGCTCTTTTGATGTAACTCCGGCCTTCTAACTTGCTTTGTCTTCAATCTTGGCCTCTTAAATCTTCAAATCCCTTCAAATTAAGTCCTCCAAGCTTCTTTAATTCATCGTTTGGCCCTCCTAGGCTAGTCTCTCGCTCCAAATCACAATTTCACCTACAAAATGAGAGAAAACCACCAAAACTACGAAAACGAGCATAAGTCTAGAAAGAGAGATAAAGTAACTAAATTACACATATTAGCAAGTTATGAAGAGTTCCTTAACGTACTAAAATATGCAATTTTAAGTCGTTAACACGAAGCATAAGGAATGATACTCATGCGGCCCTTCTCAATCTCATTGGAGGGACATTCATTCTTAGAAAGAGTGACTCCATGCGACATGGGAAAGTATCCCTTCTTGGAATCTTGCATGTTGAACCTCTTCAACACCTTGTCTATATATGTACTTTGACTTAGGCCGAGCAGCTTACTAGATCTATCCCTATAGATCTTTATACCTAGTATATAAGCTGCATCTCCTAAGTCCTTCATCGCGAAACACTTTCCTAACCATTCTTGAACAAATTACAAAGTAGGAATGTCGTTTCCAATTATTAGTATGTCACCCACATACAAGACCAAAAACACTTTAGAGCCCCCACTAACCTTCTTGTAAACAGAAGGCTCATCTTCGTTCTTGATGAAGCCAAACTCTTTGACCGCGTCATCAAAACGTCGATTCCAACTCCTAGAAGCTTGCTTTAATCCATAAATGGATCTTTGTAGCTTACAGACTTTATTGGCATTCTCTGAATCCTCAAAATCCTCCGGCTGTGTCATGTACACGTCCTCGAGGAGGTTCCCATAAAGGAATGTTGTTTTAACATCCATTTTCCAAATCTCATAGTCGTAGTATGCTTCAATAGCAAGTAGGATTCGAATGGATTTAGTCATGGCGACTGGTGAAAAGGTCTCATCATAGTGAATACCATGAATCTGTCTATACCCTTTAGCTACCAATCGTCCCTTATAGGCAACTACCTTGCCATCCACGTCGGTCTTCTTCTTGAAGACCCATTTGCACCCTATGGGCCGAGCCCCTTCAGGTGGTTCCACCAAATTCCATACTTTGTTGGTATACATGGAATCCATTTCGGATCTCATGGTTTCCAGCCACTTCTTAGAGTCTGGGCCTTTCATGGCCTCCCCATAGGTTGCAGGCTCATCATCCATGAGTGGTACGTCACCGGGCTCAGTCACGAGAAATCTGTATCTCTCTGGCTCATGACGTACTCTTCGTGACCTACAAAGTTCCTGTGTTACCTGAACAGGTTCTTCCACAACAACTTGCGATTCCTGCTCATGTACCATTATCGGTTTAGTGATTTGTGGTTCTTTAACTTCTTCAAGTTCTACAGTCCTCCCACTTGCTTATTTAGAGACAAACTCTCTCTCTATAAACACGCCGGTCCAAGCTACAAACACTTTGTTCTCGGTGAGATTGTATAAGTAATATCCTTTTGTTTCCTTAGGATATCCCACAAATTTACACTTATCCGCTTTTTGCCCGAGCTTGTCTGTTTGTAAACGCTTTACATAAACATCGCAGCCCCAAATCTTCATAAACTACACTATGGGTCGCTTCCCAGTCCATATCTCACATGGTGTCTTCATGATTGATTTGGATGGAACACGGTTAATGGTAAAAGCTTCTGTCATTAGAGCATGTCCCCAAAATGATATCGGAAGATCTGTTTGAGACATCATATATCGCACCATATCTAATAGTGTGCGATTCCTCCTCTCGGACACGCCATTCTATTGTGGCGTTCCGGGTAGAGTGAGGTGGGATACTATCCCACACTCTCTAAGATACTCATCAAAATCTTGGCTTAAGTATTCTCCTCCATGATCCGATCGTAGAGCCTTAATACATTTACCAAGTTGCTTCTCTACTTCATTCTTGAATTCTTTGAAAAATTCAAAGGATTCGGATTTGGCCTTCATAAGGTACACAAATCCATATCTACTGTAATCATCAGTAAATGTGATGAAGTAGGTGTAACCACCTCTGGCAGGCGTGGGGAACGGCCCACATACATCAGTATGTATGAGTGCCAATAACTCACTAGTCCTCTCACCTTTCTTATTGAAATGGGACTTTGTAATTTTTCCTAATAAACAAGGTTTGCATGTCTCATATGATTCCAAATCAAATGAGTCTAGAAGCCCATCCTTATGGAGTCTAGATATGTGTTTCTCATTTTTATGGCCTAAACGACAGTGCCATAGATATGTAGGATTTAAATCGTTAGTTTTAATCCTTCTATTATTTGTGTTATAGATTTGACTATTTAGATCAAGGATACACAATCCATTAGACAAATGCGCACTACAATAGTGCATACTATCAAAATAAATGGAGCAACACTTGTCCTATACTGAAATAGAAAAACCCTTCTCGTCCAAACAAGAAATGGAAATAATGTTTCTGCTCATAGCAGGCACATAAAAGCAATTGTCTAATTCTAAAATAAGTCCTGAAGGAAAAGATATCTCATAAACGCCTACAGATAATGCAGCAACTCTTGCTCCATTCCCGACGCGTAGATCTATCTCCCCTTTATCCAATCTTCTACTTCTTTTCAAATCCTGCACATTTCGACAAATGTGAAAACCACATCCAGTATCCAATACCAAGATAAAGAAATAGAAATATTGACGTCTATAACATTAATACCTGGTGGTGGTGGAATCACTATTCCAAGCTTCTTATCCTCCAGATATTAGGGCAATTCCTCCTCCAGTGACCCGGCTGGCTACAGTAGTGACATTCACCTTTAGCCACGCCTCCATAAGGCTTTAGGGCTTCCTTGCATTTTGAAACTTTCTTGCGCTTTCCTTTGGAAGTAGAGGCAACTCCTTTGCCCTTCCTCTTATGCACCATCTGAAGGGGAGGCGAATCCCCAGACCAGTTCGATTGCATGTCTGCTATACCGATTAAAGTTTTGTTTATTTATCAACAAGAACGCCATAACCCAGCTAGGCGTAATTAGGGTTCATATCTGCGTCCTAGCTAGTTGATGTAGGTCTGAATCACTCCGGATCTTCTCCCGTATTCCTGAAGTTCCTCCTGGATGCAAGTGTGGGCTTGCTGCTTTCAGAATCCTTCTTGGCCTCCAGACGAATTGCTCTCACTCTCGAAACCCTAGATTTCGGTGTTTATCAGATGCATCCGAATTATGAAGACTAAGGAAACTTATATAGGCTACGGTAGGGACCAGGAGGAGAAAATAAGAATCAGACTCCTAACTTTATTAGGACTTCTGGTTCCACCTGAACCTAGCCCGAATAAAGTTAATAACAGTTAGTACCACTAAATAACTGTTATTGCACTCTGTCCATATTCTCAAAAACTAATATTTCGAGTTCCTGTTATTAAGTACTTATTATCTCCCCATGTTAAGAGTACAGATATCCGTCGATCAAATTAATTACTGATTAATTCATTTAATCGACCTCTTCCAAATTCCTTGATCCTTCCCACTTAACTTATTTCATATGTTCAGATTACCAAGTAATCTACCTGCAGGGTTTGACATAATCAAAACTTATAAGCTTCATCAAGGGGATATCATAAATCCCATAACCGGGACATGGATTCTTTCGAAATATCAATTTACACCATGGACTCAATAGTATCACCCAACTCATCGAGGTTATTGACTCCATAGGAATCTCACTCACTTGACTTGTCAAAGCAATAAGTACTAAATACATGTACACATTGACTATCTAAGGATTAAGAGCATAAGTAATCATAATAACCATGAGACATAGTTTGTCTTGTTATGTCAGTACAAAGACAATTATCTCAACTTGGTCCTGTTCAATATACACAAAGTATACTAGCAGATTGAGTTGAAACTATAGTATGAACTATACTGTTTCCTGTATCCAAGACAGACCTACTAAAACAATGTGCTACAAACGTTTCAATGGTTTGTCTAATTCCTTCTAGATTGTGAACTCACAACTTTCATTCCACCAGAACCGAAGATAAGATCTTCTCTGTGTAAGCTAGACTCTACACACCAGATCTTCTATTATGTGGAAAAATAGACAACTATGCATAATAATAATATAATGCAAAAATATTGCCCGAAACCATTCTCATGAATATCAAATTCATATAATCCAATACAAAAAGCATGGCTTTTAGTATTCAATCCAACTATCTCCCACTAAGACTCAAAGCCATGCAGCAACACAACTCAAACCCATTCCCTCTACGTGACCATCAAAAGCCTTAGTTGTCAAACACTTCGTAAATGAGTATACCAGGTTATCCGCTGATGCAATCTTCATCACTGCCACATCACCTCTGTGCACGATTTCTCTAATCAAATGATACTTACGCTCTATGTGTTTTCCTTTCTTGTGAGCTCTTCGTTCCCTTGATTTTGCAACCGCGCCACTATTATCGCAATAATGCGTCATAGCCAGTTGTGCACTCGGTACCACTCCAAGATCCATTAGAAAGTTTCTGAGCCAAACAGCTTCCTTAGCAGCTTCAGAATCAGCCACATATTCAGCTTCCATGGTGGAATCAGCAATGCAAGATTGCTTGATGCTCCTCCAACTAAAGGCTCCACCTCCTAAAGTGAAAACATATCCATAGGTAGACTTCCTGGAATCCCTATCTGACTGAAAATCTAAGTCTATGTACCCGATTGGTACAAGACTATTTTCATGGTAAACCAACATATAGTCTCGAGTCCTTTTCAGGTACTTCAATATATGTTTTACCGCAGTCCAATGTTCTCTGCCAGGGTTAGACTGATATCTACTAACCATGTCAACAACAAAGCAAATATCCGGTCTAGTACATAAGATCGCATACATGAGGCTTCCTACTGTAGAAGCATAAGGAACTGCTTTAATGCTTTCTATCTCATCAGGTGTCTTAGGACACTGATCCTTAGATAGACTGATTCCATGTCTGAAAGGGATCAACCCTTTCTTGGAATCCTGCATGCTAAACCTTGCAAGAACAGTATTAATATAATTGGCTTGTGACAAGTCCAACATCCTATTTTTCCGATCTTGCATAAGCTTGATCCCTAGAACGTATGCTGCTTCTCCCAAGTCTTTCATATCAAATTGACTTGATAACCATACCCGCACACTAGATAATACACCTACATTGTTCCCAATGAGAAATATATCATCAACCTAAAGTATCAAGAATACCACCACGTTTTCCTTACACTTCTTCTACACACACTTCTCATCCGGACATTGATCAAAACCAAAAGATTTGATTGTCTTATCAAAATGGATATTCCTTGATCTAGATGCCTGCTTAAGTCCATAAATAAACCTCTTAAGATTGCACAACTTGTGCTCCTGGCCCTTAGCCACGAATCCTTCTGGTTGCATCATATAAATGCACTCATCAAGACTTCCATTAAGGAAAGTTGTCTTGACATCCATTTACCAAATTTCGTAATCTAAATGAGCCGCAATGGACAAGAGAATCCTGATAGACTTAATCATGGCTACTGGCGAAAAAATTTCCTCATAGTCGATCCCTTCTTTTTGAGTAAAACCTTTCGCAACAAGCTTTGCTTTGAAGGTTTCAACCTTCCCGTCTACCCCTCTATTTTTCTTGTAAATCCACTTACACCCTATATATTTTACACCATATTTTGGATCTACAAGATCCCAGACCTGGTTGGAGTACATAGACTCCATATCAGAAATCATAGCCTTTTTTCCACTTTTCCGCATCCGTACTTCCAACAGATTCATTATAGTTACTGGGATCAGTATCATGTTCATCAAGGACCTTTTCAAAAGACTCTCCCAAGTACATGTATATGTCTGGTTTACGAGAAACCCTTCCACTACGACGAGGCTGTACTTGTGGTTCACTAGCGGTAACATTTTCCCCACTGCTCTGTTGCGGTGGAATGTCACTACTGTCTTGTGGATCAATAGTATTGTCATTTCCCCCACTGCCCTCTTGCGATGGGATGTCAGCACTATTTTTTTTTGTATCACGAGTATCTACATTTCTCCAACCACCCAAAGGTAGTTGAATGTCGATATCATTTTCTTGTGGAATTTCCTATTGTACATTTGGTATATCATGACCTTGGATTACTTGATTTCCTCTCATTTCTTCCAGAACAATTTTACTTTTAGGCTTGTGATCCACAATATAGTCTTCCTATAAGAATCTCGCATTGGTGCTAACAATGACTTCCTGATCCTTCGGACTATAAAATAAACCACCCTTTGTTCCTTTCGGGTATCCTAGAAAGACACATACTTCTGTTCTTGATTCCAACTTACTTACGTTCCCCTTCAGCACATGTGCTAGACTACCCCAAATCTGAACATGCCGTAGACTATGCGCCCAGTCCAAAGTTATGTGGGTGTAGTTGGTACTGACTTAGACGGAACCAAGTTCAGAATATATGCAACTGTCTCTAAAGCATGACCCCAAAAGGAAGTTAGTAAATCTGAATAACTCATCATGGATCTCACCATTTCTAAAAGAGTTCTATTCATTCGCTCTGCCATACCATTCTGTTGTGGCGTACCTGGAGCAGACAACTGGGATTGAATCCATTGTTCCTCCAAGTAATCCCTGAATTGTCCCAAGAGGTACTCGCCACCTCAATCAGATCGAAATGACTTGATATATTTTCCTAAACGCTTCTCTGATTCTGCCTTAAAAATTTTAAATTTCTCAAAGGCCTCAGACTTACGCCGCATCAAATAAATATATCCATATCTTGAGTAATCATCAATAAAAGTAATGAAATACTCAAAACCTCCCCTCGCTTGGACATTCATTGGTCCACAAACATCTGAATGGATAAGCTCCAACAGTTCTTTGGCCCTCTTACCCTTTGCCAAAAATGGCCTCTTGGTCATCTTACCTTCTAAACATGACTCACATGCTGGTAGTGCCTCCACTTTTAATGAACCTAATGGTCCAATCTGAACCAGCCTTTGTATTCTGTTAATATTGATATGACCAAGTCGTAAATGCCAAAGATATGTTTGGTTTATCTCGCAAGGTTCCTTTCTCTTTCTAGGTAAGCTATCCGAGTTATTCAGTTCATATAGCTGCACTATGGGAGTCTCAGGATTTATAATGTAAAGACCATCCACCAATGTACCAGAACAAATAAAACGTGTATTTTTCATAATAACCACAGAGTCATTAAAATAAACTGAATATTCATTCTTAACCAACTTAGAAACTGAAATCAAATTCCTTCTAATGGAAGGTACATAAAGACAATCTTTCAAAACTGAAATCCTGTCATTTCCAAAATGTAAGAAACATATACCTATTGCAACTGCAGCTACTTTATTCGTGTTGCCCAAGTGTAGATAAATCTCGCCATCACTAAGCTGTCTGGTTTCCTGGAACCCCTGCAATGAATTGTAGACATGGTCAGTGGCTCCCGAATCTACACACCAGGTTCTAGTAGATCGAACCGCTAAACATGATTCAACTATTAGTGAAAGAGATATACCTGAGTTGTTCTGGATTGGACGAGTCAGGAACTTTGGACATTGCTTCTTACAATGCCCTCTCTGGTTACAGAGGAAACACTTTCCTTTTGGCTTTCCCAATGTCCCCTGAGGAGCAAGTTCTTGTTGTGGCCCACGAGATATTACTTGAGGTGCCGGAGCAACCTTTGGAACTACTGCTTGTGCAACTTTCTTCTTCTTCTAAGCCTAGGGTTAGAAGCATAAGCCATTTCAGCCACCATTACATTAACCGATTTCTGTAGGAGTCCCTCAGCTGCTTGAAGCTCCTTTAACAATTCGGCTAAAGAATAAGTCTTTTTATTCATATTATAATTTAGCCGAAAACTGTTAAATGAATCAGACAGCGTCATGAGCACGATATCGACTTGAGTTTCCTCATCGATTACAGCTCCAAGGATCTCTAGTTCACCTAGAAGACTTATCATCTTCAGAACATGATCCCTTAGAGAGGATCCTTCAACCATTTTTGTGTTCATGAGGTTTTTCATAGCAACCTGGTTGGAAGCAGGCCTGATCCCCAAACATCTCTTTGAGGTTCTCCATGATCTGAAGGGCAGAGCCCATGTTCTCATGCTGATGCTGCAACACATTAGACATGGAGCCTAATCTGTAGCATTTAGCCATCTGATTGGCTTTCTCCCACCTCTTATAAGGCTTGGCTTCTTCCTCAGAATCCCCTTCTAGAGGTTCTGCAGGACATTCCTCAAGAAGCACAAATTTATAATCCTCAGCAGTTAGCACAATATTCAAATTCCTCTTCCAATCAATATAGTTTGATCCATTGAGTTTGTTTTGATTCAAGAGAATAGATAGAGGGTTGAATGAGTTCGACATTTTCGAACCTGAGAATCATGTAAATAAAACATATAAGGGCAATGTAAACCACCAGTAGTCTAACACACATAAAAATAGTATGCCACGATGGGTGGACGTCTACCATTCATTCTATAGTTAGACATGGTACCTTTGGTCCTGCAAGCCATAGCAGTGACTCCGATGGGGAGGATACTATAACTTACATCTAAGTGTATATAATCATTTTACTTCTAAACCCATTACCCCATTACATGCCTCTCAGATGGATAGATGACACATAAAATCCTAATATGAATTTATACCAGTGATACTGTAGTGGTTATGTACGATAAGAAGGTTAACTCCAAGGCTAACACACACAACCAACTACATCACTTATAAATCAGTGATGGAGACCGTGGGATCTATAAGCACTAGAATCCCTCTCCCACTTAGTTGTTTGAAAAATTTAATGCAAATTAAATTATTTATCCATGTTGTCCATGATTCAACATGCAAGCATCCACAATAATCATACACATAGATATAATCAAGCACATAATAAGAATTCAACCAAACACAACCCAGCTATTATGGTCGGAGCTTCTTTAGTCGGATTAGCAAGATTCATCTGACCCCGCGATCTGCAATCTTTCCTCTTTCTGTCTCCACTAATATTACAATAACTCTAGTCTCCATGGATTCCGCAAATCAGTCTGTAACACAGTACCAGATACTGCTACAGACTTTCAATGCCACCAAGGAGCTCACACGTTCATCTAATACTGGAATAAGAGAACCTAGGGTTTACCATTACAGAAGGTTACAAATATTTTTCATCCACGAAAAATAGCGTGGGAATCAAAACCAAATCAAGCCACATACATTCAAACAATATGACTATAATAGCAGGAGACGATTCAATCTGCAAAACAGAGTTAGACATCGCAATCTTCCTACTCTAACATGCATAGCCGATTTGATTATCGGACAACGTGACTGTATAGCAGATATGCAGAGTCGAACCTGGGCTCTGATACCAACTGAAGGGGAGGCGAATCCATGGACCAGTTCAATTGCATGTCTGCTATACCGATTAAAGTTTTTTTCGTTTATCAACAAGAATGACATAACCCTACTAGGCGGAATTAGGGTTCATACATGCGCCCTAGGTAGTTGATGTAGGTCTGAATCACTCTGGATCTTCTCCCGTATTCCTGAAGTTCCTCCTGGATGCAAGTGTGGGCTTGCTGCTTCCCACTTAACATATTTCATATGTCCAGATTACCAAGTAATTTACCTGCTGGATTTGACATCATCAAAACTTATAAGCTTCATCAAGGGGATATCATCAATCCCATAACCGGGACATGAATTTCTTCGAAATATCATTTTACACCATGGACTCAATAGTACACCCAACTCATCGAGGTTATTGACTCCATAAGAATCTCACTCGCTTGACTTGTCAAAGCAATAACCACTAAATACATGTGCACATTGACTATCTAAGGATTAAGAGCATAAGTAATCATAATAACCATGAGACATAGTTTGTCTTGTTATGTCAGTACAAAGAAAATGATCTCAACTTGGTCCTGTTTAATATACACAAAATATACTAGATGATTGAGTTGAAACTATAGTATGAACTATACTGTTTCCTGTAGCCAAGACAGACCTACTAAAACAATGTGCTACAATTATTCCGATGGTTTGTCAAATTCCATCTAGATTGTGAACTCACAACTTTCATTCCACAAGAACCGAAGATAAGATCTTTTGTGTGTAAGCTAGACTCTACACACCAGATCTTCTACTATGTGGAACAATAGACAACTATGTACAATAATAATATAATGCAAAAACATTGCCCAAAACCATTCTCGTAAATATCAAATTCATATAATCCAATACAAAAAGCATGGCTTTTAGTATTCAATCCAACACCATCATTATGGCTTTGCCCTTGCCTTTGTTGATGTTTTGTTCAGATGTATTCAGCATATTCAACAAGTCTGGCAGAGTCTTACTGATCTCATTCATGTTATAGTTCATGATGAACTGATTATAACTGTCAGGCAACGATTGCAAGACAAGATCGGTGTCCAAATCTTGGCTAAGTGGGAATCCCAGTCTCTCAAGGTTCTCAATGTTCCCGATCATCCGGAGTACATGAGGCCCTACTGGATTCCCTTCTGCAAGACTACTCTTGAACAATGCTTTGGACACCTCATAGCGCTCATGCCTTGCATGTTCCTGAAAAAATTATTTCAAGTGTATGATCATATCATAGGCCTCCATGTTCTCGTGCTGTTTCTGAAGCTCAGCAGTCATGGTGCAGAGCATGAGGCAAGTCACATCATTAGAATCATCAATATGTTTCTGACGTGCCCTTACTTTTGCTAGAACAGACTCATCCTGTGGTGGGGCTGGAATTGGAGTGTCCGAGACGTACAGCTTATTTTCTTGCTTAAGGACAATCCTTAAGTTTCTGTACCAGTCAAGAAAAGTTGTTCCAGATAGTTTATCCTTCTCAAGGACAGATCATAGGGATGAAGTCGATGCGTTGTTGTTTTTCATTTGGAATTATACAAAACGAGAAATGTGCAATTTTAGTATTTTGAACAATTTAACTATATTCAATAATGGCTAGATCATTAAATATAGCTCCCACTATTTTTCTCGGATTAATAGCCCTCACCATTAATGCGGAAAATATCATTATATTTTCTAGTAGCCCCAAGATCCCTTTTTCACTTCTTCTTGAGCTTGCTTTGGCAAGTCACCCAAGAATTGGTTATGTAGGTAGGAACCATTCTAATTGCATCCCATACAACTCTTGATCCAATTAGGTGAATAACTCTTTATTCTTTATCCTTTAGATAACGCCTAATTGTCATGCCTCTAGGTTCATCAATCCAATTGAATCTTACCTAGTTGCGTCCAGCCTCTTGCTTCAACATACACACATTACTAGCTTGTGTCGTCCGCAACACCCCATGGTAAATCAAAATCGTCTTGCTTTAGCAAGCCCGAATTTTAATAAGCCCTGATAATGAAGGGTGTTTTGTCAAGAGAAAGCGAAACTCAAGATCTTATTTGAGGGATTTAATCATACATGATTTGTTTGGTTGATCCCATCAACATGATCTACTTATTTGGATTGGGCAATACACAATAAAATACCATATTTGTTTATTATTATCTTGTTAACGTTTTGCAAGTATCGCCATACACACAAAAATAAATAACAATAAAAAAATAAAAAACATCCACACAAAAATAGCGTGGCATGGATGTAAAGTCCCAAAACCCAGGGGCTTAATTTTGGAAATAATAAACAAACCGGCACGACGATCCAACCGGCACCACCTGCGGCTCCACCGCGGGTACCAAACCAAGGACTCGTCTGCCAAACAGGTACCGTCTGAGCCACAAGCTCAGGTACCAAAGACAACATCGTATTTCAATAAACACTTGTTCATTTATTCAATAAAAGACGATACAGCGGTACGTGACGCTGAAGTTGAAAAGTGATCTTTTTATACAAATGATAACAAAGAAACGGGTACAATAATCATAACAACATATCTCTATCAATAAGCTATCTCACTAATTCTACCGTCTGATCCGTCCGTCGTAACCTGCAAACACTGTTAGGGGGTGAGCTCGCGCCCAGTAGGTCGTTCACCGCAACAGTAGGGTGAAATGCAATAAACAATATAATTATAGCAGGTACACGTAATATCACATATCACGTAATAATCACATAGCACCGAATAACATGCGAGTCGATAATAACAACAATATACGAATCGACATATATATATAACACCAAGCATGCTCATAAACCGTAAGCGATAATAATATTGTAGACTGCATAACCCCCTACCTCAACAATAGCATCTGATAACGACTTCAAAAGAATAACAGCATCTCCAAGTATAGAATAATCCCAGTATCTCTCTCTCTTACTTATCGGTATTCGACTTGAATATGGAATGAGAGATAACTAATGCACTAGGCCCTATTTATAGAAGTTTGCGACCAATCAGGTATCGATGTGTCATAGGGACACGTGGCATCCATGTAGGGTGCAGAGGCCATAGTCGCGACACATGTCGCATAGGTGTCACGCATGCAGAGCAGGAGGCTATGGCGGCGACACACAGGTGGGTTATGTGTCAGAATCATCTGACTTGCAGTAGGACACGTGTCGCGCATGTGACGAAAGTTGCCACGCGACGACACACAGCAGGGGCATGTGTCAAGCATCTGGAACAGGGGCTAAGACAGTGACACGTGTCACCCTACGTGTCATTCACACAGTTAACACATATACAAGCTAACATACTACAAGTCATTATGTACTAATCATGATTAACTAAGCTAAGTAACACTTAAACGAATGATTAGTACTAATTATTCCCTAAATATTTTTATCCTTAATCTAGAGATTAAAGAAGATATTAGTAATTCTGGTGTATTTCTGGACGAGCTTAACTATCATACTTTCACAATTATGAGTTCATCTATCAGGATACTAAATAACATAAAATTCACTTAAGTAATATAAGCTTCATAAATACAACAACTACACTGCATACAATAGCAATTAAGCATGCTAACAGGTTATGTCAAAAACACATATTTACAGTAAATTTAAGTATTGCATGCTTTCCAAAATCAGGGATATTACAATCTACCCCACTTATTAAAATTTCGTCCCGAAATTTAAAATAAGACCCAAATATTTTATTTGCAAATCGGTCACGTACCTGAGTCATCACCTCTGACAAACTCGTACCAACTTGGGGAATGTGTCACATACAGCCTTAGTTGCCCAAACCCTAATCACTAATCAGCTGATATCACAATCAGCAATAAACCGAGTCCACGACTCAACAGGCACAACTAAGCACTGAGTCCACTCTATTTCCCACTTTGGTAGAACTTTGTCATCAGATCTGCAACTCAAAAATCAGTTAGAAACACAGCGTAGATAAACCCATATTATCCCGTCGTCCCAAAACAGAGCGTTATCGTGCTCTGATACCAATTGTAAAGTCCCAAAACCCAGGGGCTTAATTTTGGAAATAATAAACAAACCGGCACGACGATCCAACCGGCACCACCTGCGGCTCCACCGCGGGTACCAAACCAAGGACTCGTCTGCCAAACAGGTACCGTCTGAGCCACAAGCTCAGGTACCAAAGACAACATCGTATTTCAATAAACACTTGTTCATTTATTCAATAAAAGACGATACAGCGGTACGTGACGCTGAAGTTGAAAAGTGATCTTTTTATACAAATGATAACAAAGAAACGGGTACAATAATCATAACAACATATCTCTATCAATAAGCTATCTCACTAATTCTACCGTCTGATCCGTCCGTCGTAACCTGCAAACACTGTTAGGGGGTGAGCTCGCGCCCAGTAGGTCGTTCACCGCAACAGTAGGGTGAAATGCAATAAACAATATAATTATAGCAGGTACACGTAATATCACATATCACGTAATAATCACATAGCACCGAATAACATGCGAGTCGATAATAACAACAATATACGAATCGACATATATATATAACACCAAGCATGCTCATAAACCGTAAGCGATAATAATATTGTAGACTGCATAACCCCCTACCTCAACAATAGCATCTGATAACGACTTCAAAAGAATAACAGCATCTCCAAGTATAGAATAATCCCAGTATCTCTCTCTCTTACTTATCGGTATTCGACTTGAATATGGAATGAGAGATAACTAATGCACTAGGCCCTATTTATAGAAGTTTGCGACCAATCAGGTATCGATGTGTCATAGGGACACGTGGCATCCATGTAGGGTGCAGAGGCCATAGTCGCGACACATGTCGCATAGGTGTCACGCATGCAGAGCAGGAGGCTATGGCGGCGACACACAGGTGGGTTATGTGTCAGAATCATCTGACTTGCAGTAGGACACGTGTCGCGCATGTGACGAAAGTTGCCACGCGACGACACACAGCAGGGGCATGTGTCAAGCATGTAATACCCCGTATTTTAGTTAAGGGTTATTTAGTAATTTCGAGAAATATTTGAGAATTTTAAGAAATTTATATTTCAAACTTATTCTTGACTTCTTCTTACCCTTCAAGTATAAGGGTGTCATTGGGCATCTATGATTATATAGAATTTCGTTTTGATTAGTTTTAGAACCTTGGATAATACTATACAAAACTTATTTTGTATATTTGAGAGATACTTGTAGTTTTCTAAAAGTGAATTTTGACATTTATATACAAAGTGGTTTATTTGAAATTATTTGAGAATTTTCTAATTTATGAAAATTAACTTTTTTTGTATTACCTATTAATTGAAAATTATATTTTCACCATCTTTACTCTTGGATTTTATACTTCAACACCATACATCAACTCATGTAATTGATACTTTCACCCAAGTACTCTCACCAATATTTTGGTCAATACCAATAAAATAATGTCTCTTCATGACTACTCATATACATACACACACACACACATCCCTCAATAATTCACTACTACCTACCATCTTGTATGTGAATCTTCTTGTGGAATTCTTCACCACCAACCCCCACCATCAACCTCATTTCAATCACCCTCATTTCATTTCACTTTCTCTCTTCAAGAACACTCAAAAACTCAATTCTCTCTCCAAAAAACTCCATTCCCGGATTGGAGTGTTGACCTCACAAAAACACCTCCAAAACATCATTTTTCACCTTCAAATTCATGAAAAACTCAAGTCCAAGGTCATACTATGCATGGGGGGAGCTATTTGCTTCATCTTCTTCATGATTTAGAGCTCCTCAAGGTCTTGTAAGCATCTCTTTTCTATTTTCATTTGTGTGATGTTGGTTTCATCATCATCTTCTTCATCATCACATTCCTCTTACATCAAAATTCCCTCCATTGAAGGGGTTTTCAAGCTCTCATGGACTTCAAGCTTCTCCAAGCACCATCATTTCCCAAATATCTCTCTTAAGGCTCATTTGTAAGCTTTCATTCCTCTTTAAATTTGTGCATTTTGATGTTACTTTCATCATAATGATAGAAAACTTCTTGATCTTTGCTTGCATGTGTGTCTAGAACATGAATTGGAGACTTTAAACTTGTTTTTTTTTTTCAAATTCTTCACATGATTCCCCAAATTTCTTGTTTGATCTCTTTTTGTATGTCTAACTTGTTGTATTTGAGTATAAAAACATATTTCTCAAGATGCATGTATGATGGAAGTGGATTGATCATGTTTTGAGTGTTCTTGGTGAAAATTGCATGTCTTTACAATCTGACCAGTTTGTGAAAAACGTATATTATCTCTAAATTTTGTCTCCTTAGAATTTTTAACTCTTTCATATTATGAAACTAGACTCGGAGATGGTCATTTTGAAAGAAAATTCAACTCCATAGCCTTTTTGGTTAGGGAGATATGCTCATTCTAATTTGCATGTTTTCTGAAACTCTGTTTTTGGACAAGTTTTACCATTTTTGTTAAAAATCTCATTTACAGAAACTTATGGCACCCAATCTTTCTTTTAATGAAACTAGACACATAAGAGATTCATTCTGGAGAATATAGGCATTTTTCCTATTCTCCAAGTAGTAGTAATTGGTCTTCAAAGTTGAAACTTTCTTCCAAACATGTCTCTGCATAGCAGTGTTTGTTATTTTTGTAACTTGAGTTTTATAATAGCTATGCATGATTTTCTTGATGTTTCTGAAAGTAGAAACATATAGGTTCATCATACATTAATTTCAAAATTTTAGGATATGACTTGTTATGGTAAATATGGCTCCAAAGTCAGAGCTACAATTTTGTCCAGAATTGTAGTTTCACATTTTTTTGAAAACTTAAATTTTTGAACTTCTTGGTGTTTTGTTGGAATTATTTTGATAATTAAACATCTTTATATGTTCATTAGTGACATATAGGACTATGTGACATGTAGGTTTTCATTGTTATTATGCATGTGTAAATTGGTTATAACGAGTACGTCATACGTGTGATTGTAGACATCGACCCCGTAGGAGAGAGCGGTTGTCGTCGGAGTGCTAGGCTTAGTTTCTTGCTTTTAATTGTGCTTCATCTCAGTGGTAAGTACATATGTACGGCCTTTTCATATCAAAATGTGTGTTTGCGTTTAATGTTCAAATGAATGTTGGTTATATGAAATGGTATGAGAATGCATGTTTTCGACTCGAAAGTTGTTAAACTATTTTATTTATCTCCTTTGAGAACTCTCAGAAATTACTTGCGAAGTGTTGATATTATGATTCTATTTATGTGAAAGAGAAGAAATAAAATACCTCTAATAGACTTAGGACGATGTACAGAGTACTGTTATTGATGGGAGGCGTCAAGCGATCCTCCATTTTCTTATGGCAAAGACCATTGAAGCAATGCTTCTTATTATTGGATAGAACGTCAATGTTCAAAAATCCGCCCCCGATGAGCCAAAATGTATCAAGATATTGAGGCCAAGGGGTTTATAGAGCTATAGAGTGCTACTTATACTTGTAAGGGTCACTACGGTATAGGGGTGTCGACACTTAAGGCCTTTTAGCTAATGTTGTGAGCGGGGTTGACGAATGGGCTCCCTTAACGCTCGGGTGAAATAGGGTTTGATAGACCCTAGAAGGAACCCTTAGTGATTATTTCGTGATCCCTCTGTTTACATCGATCCTGCTGGTGGCTCTTGACACGCCTCAGCTAAATTAAACTGTTGATTGAAGTCGAAATTCAAAATTGGCTACTTATTAATGTTGTTTGTGGCTCTTGATATGCCCTAATTGATTTGAAATGAATTGTAAATCTTGGCTACTCATGAAGTACTATCGTTATCAGTTCAAATGAACTTGTTTACTCTGGATATTTTACCAACTACTCGTGGTTTCTCAATGTTATTAAATTGAGAGGTTTTTGTTACTCGTTTACTTCCAGTTGTTCCAAATTTTCCAACATGATAGCTTTACTGTTTATATCTTCTAATTTGTTTCAACTCATGCTTCTGTTCCACTCGTTGCTTTACATGTCGTAGTATGTATTTACTCAGTTTTTACTGATCATTTCTTCAAAACTGCGTCGGCTTTTGCTATTTTAAAACCGCAGGTCGTCAATCAAGTGTGGGGAATGGGAACGCGGATCGAGACGAAGAAGTTTAGCTTAAGTCATATCACTTAGTAGATCGCACACGATTTGTTTTGGATTGTACTTATTATCAAAATTTTGTTATGTACTTTAAGCGAAATGTAATCTTAATAGCATAATTCTACTTTTGGTTATCGATTGTCTCCTTAACCCTGAACCGAGATCCCGGGTTGTTTCAGTTGGTATCAGAGCATCGGTTCTCCGGTTAATGAGACTTTTCGATTTCCTTAAGTAGATAAAGAAGAAAGATAACACGTTTTCAAAATTTTAAAATTGATTAGGATATCTCAATTTGGTAATAACAAAGTAAGCAAGCCGCGGGGGATTTTGGGGTACTTACGTATTCTTAAACACGATTTGTACCGTACTTGTTGATTAGCTGTTACTTGCTAATTGGTATGTGCTCCATGCGGAATCTACTTGCTTATTTATATGTTTGCTATCCTATGAGCATGTTTACTTGCTATATAGAAATGATTTGACATTGTCGTGTGATGTCAATCCGTGTTCCTTTGCTTGGTCATCCTACCTTGTTTACGAGAGAGTAACGACCTTTTGACTTAAATACCCTGAGACCATTCTTTTCTTACCTATGAGCGCGAATTTTAAGATAGTACTTTATTTTATTTTGAGTTAACTTGACTTGGTCGTTTCCAAAATTAGAAAGTTTTGACAAAAAAAAGGTATTCATAAAAAATGATTTTGACAAAAAATATAATTGGGTGCGGAGATACCAAATGCCAAGTGATATGGACCACTTTGTTTAGCAGTCCGCTGGCGTGACTCTTAGTACGACGGTACTATGAGTTGTACCCGCTGTGTAGACTAAGTTGGAACATTTGAAACACATGCTAGTTGTGATGGAGAAACACGTTGTGTGACGACACATAGTGTTCTTTTCCCCCTCGTATGCGTAGAACATTTGAGGTGATTGGTTTATCTAATCCTATACAGGTAAGACAATATTTTTCACGCGGTTGAGCAAAGCAAAATGACAAGTTATTTTTTATCAAAGAATTTTTCCTAAAATTTCGAGATTTGTTTAAATGCTACAAAATTTTCGAATCGCCTTGTAAACGTGATAACTAGTATGTTGGTCTAGACCTTTCAAAATTTAGTGCCGACATTTTACTTGAGTTAATTGTGTTTGAATCCCTACTATTGATACGAGTGAGTATAGACCTTACCGACCGAGAGCTCGTTCCCGTTAATTTAAGTGTTGCATGTGCATTAGCCTTGCATAAAACTTGCATGCGCATTAGCATTGCATACAACACTCTTGTGCATTAGTTGCATTCTCGTTAAGCATGTTCGTAGTTTCACTCAAAAGTTTTCTTAAGCTTCGGGGACGAAGCTTCATTTTAAGGGGGATATAATGTAATACCCCGTATTTTAGTTAAGGGTTATTTAGTAATTTCGAGAAATATTTGAGAATTTTAAGAAATTTATATTTCAAACTTATTCTTGACTTCTTCTTACCCTTCAAGTATAAGGGTGTCATTGGGCATCTATGATTATATAGAATTTCGTTTTGATTAGTTTTAGAACCTTGGATAATACTATACAAAACTTATTTTGTATATTTGAGAGATACTTGTAGTTTTCTAAAAGTGAATTTTGACATTTATATACAAAGTGGTTTATTTGAAATTATTTGAGAATTTTCTAATTTATGAAAATTAACTTTTTTTGTATTACCTATTAATTGAAAATTATATTTTCACCATCTTTACTCTTGGATTTTATACTTCAACACCATACATCAACTCATGTAATTGATACTTTCACCCAAGTACTCTCACCAATATTTTGGTCAATACCAATAAAATAATGTCTCTTCATGACTACTCATATACATACACACACACACACATCCCTCAATAATTCACTACTACCTACCATCTTGTATGTGAATCTTCTTGTGGAATTCTTCACCACCAACCCCCACCATCAACCTCATTTCAATCACCCTCATTTCATTTCACTTTCTCTCTTCAAGAACACTCAAAAACTCAATTCTCTCTCCAAAAAACTCCATTCCCGGATTGGAGTGTTGACCTCACAAAAACACCTCCAAAACATCATTTTTCACCTTCAAATTCATGAAAAACTCAAGTCCAAGGTCATACTATGCATGGGGGGAGCTATTTGCTTCATCTTCTTCATGATTTAGAGCTCCTCAAGGTCTTGTAAGCATCTCTTTTCTATTTTCATTTGTGTGATGTTGGTTTCATCATCATCTTCTTCATCATCACATTCCTCTTACATCAAAATTCCCTCCATTGAAGGGGTTTTCAAGCTCTCATGGACTTCAAGCTTCTCCAAGCACCATCATTTCCCAAATATCTCTCTTAAGGCTCATTTGTAAGCTTTCATTCCTCTTTAAATTTGTGCATTTTGATGTTACTTTCATCATAATGATAGAAAACTTCTTGATCTTTGCTTGCATGTGTGTCTAGAACATGAATTGGAGACTTTAAACTTGTTTTTTTTTTTCAAATTCTTCACATGATTCCCCAAATTTCTTGTTTGATCTCTTTTTGTATGTCTAACTTGTTGTATTTGAGTATAAAAACATATTTCTCAAGATGCATGTATGATGGAAGTGGATTGATCATGTTTTGAGTGTTCTTGGTGAAAATTGCATGTCTTTACAATCTGACCAGTTTGTGAAAAACGTATATTATCTCTAAATTTTGTCTCCTTAGAATTTTTAACTCTTTCATATTATGAAACTAGACTCGGAGATGGTCATTTTGAAAGAAAATTCAACTCCATAGCCTTTTTGGTTAGGGAGATATGCTCATTCTAATTTGCATGTTTTCTGAAACTCTGTTTTTGGACAAGTTTTACCATTTTTGTTAAAAATCTCATTTACAGAAACTTATGGCACCCAATCTTTCTTTTAATGAAACTAGACACATAAGAGATTCATTCTGGAGAATATAGGCATTTTTCCTATTCTCCAAGTAGTAGTAATTGGTCTTCAAAGTTGAAACTTTCTTCCAAACATGTCTCTGCATAGCAGTGTTTGTTATTTTTGTAACTTGAGTTTTATAATAGCTATGCATGATTTTCTTGATGTTTCTGAAAGTAGAAACATATAGGTTCATCATACATTAATTTCAAAATTTTAGGATATGACTTGTTATGGTAAATATGGCTCCAAAGTCAGAGCTACAATTTTGTCCAGAATTGTAGTTTCACATTTTTTTGAAAACTTAAATTTTTGAACTTCTTGGTGTTTTGTTGGAATTATTTTGATAATTAAACATCTTTATATGTTCATTAGTGACATATAGGACTATGTGACATGTAGGTTTTCATTGTTATTATGCATGTGTAAATTGGTTATAACGAGTACGTCATACGTGTGATTGTAGACATCGACCCCGTAGGAGAGAGCGGTTGTCGTCGGAGTGCTAGGCTTAGTTTCTTGCTTTTAATTGTGCTTCATCTCAGTGGTAAGTACATATGTACGGCCTTTTCATATCAAAATGTGTGTTTGCGTTTAATGTTCAAATGAATGTTGGTTATATGAAATGGTATGAGAATGCATGTTTTCGACTCGAAAGTTGTTAAACTATTTTATTTATCTCCTTTGAGAACTCTCAGAAATTACTTGCGAAGTGTTGATATTATGATTCTATTTATGTGAAAGAGAAGAAATAAAATACCTCTAATAGACTTAGGACGATGTACAGAGTACTGTTATTGATGGGAGGCGTCAAGCGATCCTCCATTTTCTTATGGCAAAGACCATTGAAGCAATGCTTCTTATTATTGGATAGAACGTCAATGTTCAAAAATCCGCCCCCGATGAGCCAAAATGTATCAAGATATTGAGGCCAAGGGGTTTATAGAGCTATAGAGTGCTACTTATACTTGTAAGGGTCACTACGGTATAGGGGTGTCGACACTTAAGGCCTTTTAGCTAATGTTGTGAGCGGGGTTGACGAATGGGCTCCCTTAACGCTCGGGTGAAATAGGGTTTGATAGACCCTAGAAGGAACCCTTAGTGATTATTTCGTGATCCCTCTGTTTACATCGATCCTGCTGGTGGCTCTTGACACGCCTCAGCTAAATTAAACTGTTGATTGAAGTCGAAATTCAAAATTGGCTACTTATTAATGTTGTTTGTGGCTCTTGATATGCCCTAATTGATTTGAAATGAATTGTAAATCTTGGCTACTCATGAAGTACTATCGTTATCAGTTCAAATGAACTTGTTTACTCTGGATATTTTACCAACTACTCGTGGTTTCTCAATGTTATTAAATTGAGAGGTTTTTGTTACTCGTTTACTTCCAGTTGTTCCAAATTTTCCAACATGATAGCTTTACTGTTTATATCTTCTAATTTGTTTCAACTCATGCTTCTGTTCCACTCGTTGCTTTACATGTCGTAGTATGTATTTACTCAGTTTTTACTGATTATTCCTTCAAAACTGCGTCGGCTTTTGCTATTTTAAAACCGCAGGTCGTCAATCAAGTGTGGGGAATGGGAACGCGGATCGAGACGAAGAAGTTTAGCTTAAGTCATATCACTTAGTAGATCGCACACGATTTGTTTTGGATTGTACTTATTATCAAAATTTTGTTATGTACTTTAAGCGAAATGTAATCTTAATAGCATAATTCTACTTTTGGTTATCGATTGTCTCCTTAACCCTGAACCGAGATCCCGGGTTGTTTCAAAGCATCTGGAACAGGGGCTAAGACAGTGACACGTGTCACCCTACGTGTCATTCACACAGTTAACACATATACAAGCTAACATACTACAAGTCATTATGTACTAATCATGATTAACTAAGCTAAGTAACACTTAAACGAATGATTAGTACTAATTATTCCCTAAATATTTTTATCCTTAATCTAGAGATTAAAGAAGATATTAGTAATTCTGGTGTATTTCTGGACGAGCTTAACTATCATACTTTCACAATTATGAGTTCATCTATCAGGATACTAAATAACATAAAATTCACTTAAGTAATATAAGCTTCATAAATACAACAACTACACTGCATACAATAGCAATTAAGCATGCTAACAGGTTATGTCAAAAACACATATTTACAGTAAATTTAAGTATTGCATGCTTTCCAAAATCAGGGATATTACAATGGATATGGTCCCTAGACTAAGATATTATCAAGCCAATGATAATATCTATTTTCCTTAAAGTGACAAGCTCATCTCCATGTGCTCCACCATAGCCGCTCCTAGGGTAGGGTGTCTTCATCGTCTTTTGGCTTCTTGGTTCTCCGGTCTTCTTCTCCATGCTCTTGGCTATCATCTAAATATTTCTAATTCTAGCCTATCATCTAGAATAAATAAATAAGTAATTCCTCACATGTTGAGGAGAAAAAGACGACTCGCAGGCCGTAAAACCTACTTAATTATTACATTAATTTGATCAGCTCGCAGGCCGTAAACCAAACCACAAAACATAAAACATCCACAACCTAGGCCATATCCATCCACCATGCAACAAAGCACATAATACAGTTAAAACCAATTTTTAACGCGCTTGTTCAATTTTAGTTAAATTGGGTAATTAGGGTTACAACGGTCCAAGGGGTCCAACCCATGCATGGGCCGAACCCCAAAAGGACCGTCGCCCGCCACATGGGCCGAACCCCAAAAGGACCCGCGGCCTTGCTTGGCGCACAAGGAGGAGGGGCGGACGTCTAGGGTTTTGGCCCTAGTCTCCTTTTCTTCCTTCCTTGTTGCCCAAGCTTGGTTGTTTCCATATGGAAGTTTCCATATAATTGTTTCCATAATTAAAAAACTCATTTTTCAACTATGTGCCCATAAACCATAATTTTACAGAACCCAATTATTCACATCATATGTGATTAAACTCACTCATTCAAACATCAAATGTTAAATTAGATGTTGTTTATATTGAATCAAATTCAATTTTGCATCTACTATGCCAATTAATTTCAGTTTTGCGTAAAATTAATAATACGATGTATAAACTGAAATCGTAACTAATAAAATCATGTTATGCACTACGACCTGTGGCTCTAATACCACTGTTGGGTTTTGATGTATGTTACGCAGCGGAATAACAAAAATTTAATTCCTACTCAAAGCCCACCAAGGATCACAGGAAGAGACATTCATAACATGATGTAGGACATAGAAGATGTGTACCTTTTGGTTCGGGAGATCACACGAAGAATAATGTCCTCGCCTCTACGGTTGATCCATGTCTAGAGGTGAGATCTAGATTCTTCCTTCTCCTAGTGCTAGCTTGGAACGGAGGAAGAGGGAAGAACGAATCACGCAACGAGGAAAAGAGAGGGGTTCGGCCCTCTCTTGTGGCCGACGGGTAGGGGACGGTCTAGGGTGGCTTCGGCCTCCTTAGCTTGTCTATTGCTCTCTCTTTTGCTCTCTCTCTCTCTCTCACTCACTTATGTTATGAGAATTAGTTGTGGGAAGGAAGCTAGAGCATCCTTTATATAGTCCAACAACTCCTTGTTAACTACATAAAGGCCCTTCCTAGTTCTACATGAACTTGGATTAGTACATTCCTTGCATATTAGTCCTATTAAGTTTGCAAAGTGTTGCAAAGTGATCATTCTCATTAATTAATCATATTAATTAATCCCATATCTAGTTCAACTCTATTTGACGTGTGACCCCATAGGTTTCTACTTAGTTGGTAGTAACTAATTACTAACATGGGGCGGTGTCTAGCAACACATCCATGCACCCAACTAATAGAAATAAGTCAGTGATCCTGACAAACCTTTGTGCCCAATATCATATATTGCACTATCCCTTTGTCTTCATATCCGGATTGGACACAAGACATAAATAGTCACACTCGTATATCCAATCCATAGTTCCTCGATCGTGGGAATATGTTTATGCAAGCAGATAACATCAATATCTCCATATTGATTTATCTGAGTCTGGCCAGACATTCAATAAGCCTCATCCCTCGAGTGGCCGTGGATATTTACTATCATTATGTGGGATGGACAAATCCTCTCTACATCACTACGATCTCTAAGCTTGCTTTCTATCATGCCCGATAACTACCTTTATAGTTACCCAGTTACGGTGTAACGTTTGATAACATCAAAGCACGATATTTCACAACTAGAGTATCTAGTAACTTCAAGTCTAATGATTACAATTATATTAGCACTACGAGAAGCGATTGTGAATTTAATATAATCTAATGTATCCTTCTTGTTGTGGGTCAATCCAGTATCCCATTACTCCTAATGCATACCCATGTGTTAGACTTGATATCTTCATATTTATTTACACACATACTAGTCTATACTTGATCGTCTTATTAATCAATATAATGGACTAGGGATAGTTAAGATAAACAACACATTGTATCTAATGACTTCATTATATTAAATATCACAATAAATAATAAATGAATATTCTAGCCAATAACTTTGTTCATACTAAATATAGATTGCCTCTACGGCACCTATTCCAACACAATCATCCTATGTAGTTTTTTCTTTGTCTTTGTTTTGGTCCTTTGTTAATTGGTAGTCTGCTTTCTCCTTTGTTTCTCAGCTTGCTGGTAGTTTGTTCCTAGTGTTAGTGTTGTTCTGTAACATGTTCTGTATATTGCTGGACTCTGTTGTCTCTTGCCTTCGAGGCTTTCTTTTCCTTGTACTGGATCTTGTTGTCTATGAAATTTGACCTTTCAACCCAAAAGAAAAAAGTTGTTGAGTCATCCACGTTTTTTATTTTGTAGTGGCATGATGCGTTTTAATTGGCAAGGTCATGATACAATCTGCTTGGCAAGACAAATGTCAAAACAATAATAGTTATAAAAGATGAAAATTCCTTAATTTATCTAAGCACTTTTATGTTTTGATATATCAATTAATTAATCAATTGAATTAATGTAAATTTCTTATCGTTGATAAAATAAAGAAAAACGAGGTTGTCTTACGATATGATGATGGCCCCAAACAATTAAATAAGGCCCATATAGGACCAAATCTGCAAGGCCCATAATGAAAGAGAGAGAAAAGTAAACAGCCAAAAGCAGAAGACCAGAGCAACCAATGCATGGAAAGGAAGAGTTCTCACTTGAAAATAGGGCGTCACGTGTCAGCGGAAGAACGAAACGTGTCACGAGAAACGGCCACGTAGCATCTCTCTCTGACTGACTGATCTCTCTCTCGAGCTATAATATCTCTCCCTCGAGTAGAGTTAGTACCGATCCGATCATCACCATATCTCAATCGATCAATCAATTGGACAGACACACAGAGACAGCTAGGGAAATGTTGAGGGAAGGTTTGATTAGCTTGACCTGCATCCTCCTCCTTGTCCAGGCAGTTGCTGCTACTTTTGTTGGTATTGGTATTGATGATGGTTTGGGGTTTGAGGAGGAGAAGGAGAGCAGTTTTGGGCCAATATTGGTGAGGAGGAAGGATGAGAGGAAGGTGGTTGTTTCAACAGAGTATGGTCAGATCTCAGCTGTCAAAGTTTGGGATGGATCACCCACTGGAGGCCATTACCATCTTCACTTCATCACCTTGGACCCAAACGCTCTGCTTCTTCCTGCTCTCTTGCACCAAGACATGATCTTCTATGTCAAAACTGGTGAGAACTACTACTACTATCCCATTAACTAACTGTTCCTCTCTTGAAATAACAGATTTAGCTTGCCATATATAGCCAGGTTTATACACAAATAGTTTCTCATTGATTTAGCGAAAAACCCCAATACCTCATAATGAACTACTCAGCTAGATTTGACTCATCTCATTGATTTAGCCACACACACAGATGTGGCCTTATAAAACTTGAACATTCTGGTGATGATGATGATGGATAGATAGATATACATATAAGAACAGCAGTGTATGTAATGACAATTTAGAGTTTCTGCAGTGGAAAACACCATTATGATAGATTTGGTCATATATGCATAAATAGATTGAGAGAAATGATCACTTGAAACATCACCTGAGCTGAGCCCTAATAGATTTGGTCATACATGCGTAAATAGATACCACTATAATTCTATCTCTTTCCCATCATCCTGACTTTTTGAATCGTATGTCGGTCACTCTGACCGCGTGATTTGGATCGCAAAACGATGCAAATTTTTGATAATTTTTTCGAACGTGTTATAGAACAACTTTTACTCTACCACACCAAGAAAAGATTAATCAAAATATTGCATCATTTTGCTATCAAATTTACTGGGTCAAAGTGACCAAGTGAATAGTGGTATAGGTCAAATTGATGGGAAAGAGAAGAATCAGAGTGGTAAAATGAATGAATGAATGAATGAATGTGATGTGATGTGATGTGATGTGAATGACAGGAAGTGGTAGACTGAGTTGGGTTGACAGTGAGGAAGATGAAACAAGGCAAGTGAATTTGCAAAGAGGTGATGTCTACAGACTCCAGCCAGGGACAGTCTTCTATATACAGAGCAGCTTAGAAACACAGAGGAGGGAGAAGCTCAGAATCCATGCCATCTTTACCACTTCACCCGAACAATTGCATGTCAGTTCATTTTCTCTTTCTTTTTGATTGAGTTTGATGATCTGTATTCATGTGTATGTATGCTTGCCCTACAGGAAACATCTGCAGTCCCATATTCCAGTATCCGTGACCTTGTACTGGGCTTCGACTCCAGAGTCCTCCAGGCAGCGTTTAAGGTTTGTTTTTATTACTCTTTCCTTTCTTTAGTTTTAGTAATTGCCTTACACATCTCTGTTTGGTCTACCTTCATTTAAACTCAACGCATCAAAGCTTTGGGAAATCGTTTACTTCTTCTGAGTAGCACACTCAATCAATCTTGCCATATATATAGGAGATGTATGTACACTATTTGCTAAAAGTAAAAGTGGGTATTCTTTCAAAGGGATAGATAGCCTAAAATCACAGCACATGATATAGATATCTGAGTTAAAGTAGAAAAGAATTCAGCAGCAAAAGCATATTAAAAAAAATCCATTCACCTTGTTGTTGTTGTTGTTGTTGTTATTGAAGGTGCCTGAGCAAGTGATAGCAGAACTGATGATGAGTGGAAGACAGCAGCCAGCAATAATACACGCACCATCGCCGCCTTCAAAAGAGAAAACATTCTGGGACATGGAAGCTCAAATGATCAAGGGTCTAATTGGACTTGTTGATGTCACCAACAAGAAGAAGAAACACAAGACTCAAACTTTCAATATTTTCAACGCAGACCCCGATTTTGAAAACTGCAATGGCTGGAGCTTGACGGTCACCAGGAAAAACTTGCATGCCCTCAAGGGTTCTCACATGGGTCTTTTTATGGTCAACTTGACAAAGGTATAATTAATTCCAATGCTTCATTTACTCCCTTCAACAGTGCACTTACAAGAACACCGTGTTTTGTAGATAGAAGAAGACTAATTTTGTTTGTTTCCTAATGTGTTGTTGTTCCTTGAAAGGGTTCCATGATGGGTCCGCACTGGAATCCGATAGCCAGCGAGATAGCAATCGTGGTGCAAGGTCGAGGAATGGTCCACGTGGTCTGTTCGAGCACGAAAAAGGAACCAGAATGCCAGAACCAGAGGTTTAGAGTTCAGGAGGGCGACGTTTTCGTCGTGCCGAGGTTTCACCCGATGGCTCAGATGTCGTTCAACAACGAATCATTCGTGTTCATTGGATTCAGCACTTCAACAAAGAAGAACCATCCTCAGTACCTTGCAGGGAAAGCCTCTGTGTACCAAACCCTGGACAAGCAAATTGTTGCAGCATCGTTCAACGTCAGCAACACAACAATCGATCAGCTTTTGGCTCCTCAGGGCGAGTCGATTATACTGGATTGCACATCCTGTGCAGAGACAGAAGAGATTGCATTAGAGCAAGAGATTGAGAAGGCAAAGGAGGAAGCTAGGAAGAGGGAGGAAGAGGAAGAAAGGAAGAGGGAGGAAGAGAAGAGGAGGGAGGAGGAAGAGAAAGCTAGGAAGAGAGAGGAGGAGAAGAGGAGAGAGGAAGAAGAAGCAAGGAAGAGAGAGGAAGAAGAAGCAAGGAAGAGAGAAGAAGAAAGGAGGAGAAGAGAAGAGGAAGAAGAGGAGGAAGCAAGAAAGAGGAAAGAACAGGAAGAGGAGGAAGAGAGGAAGCGGCAACAGCAGCAGGAAGAAGAGGAGGAGGCAAGGAGAAGAGAGGCAGAAGAAGCAGCAAGGAGGAGAGAGGAAGAGGAGGAGAGGAGAAGACAGGAAGAGGCGGCGGCGGAGGAAGAAGCAGCCAAGAGGCAAGAGGAGGAAGAGGAGAGGAGAAGACAGGAAGAGGCGGCGGCAGAAGAAGAAGCGGCGAGGAGGCAAGAGGAGGAAGCCAGGAGGAGAGAGGAAGAAGAGGAGAGGAGGCGACAAGAAGAGGCGGCGGCTGAGGAAGAAGCGGCAAGGAGGCAAGAGGAGGAAGCAAGAAGAGAGGCGGAGGAGGAGGAGGAAGAAGAGAGGGGCGGTGGCGGCAGGGACAGTGGGAAGCCAAGGATTGTTTTGAGGAAGATGTGGAGGATTTGATCCTTAGGCATGAATTGAGCGTGTTCTGCTGCTGCTAGTCTTGCTCATCAATGTAGGTAAAGGCTAATAAGAGAAGTCTTCGTGTTTTCATGTAATAAGATCTGTTAGCCTCCTGGTGATGATGGTGATGGCTTTAATAACTAGTTAGTGTATATCTGAGTTATTCTCCTTTCTAGCGCGACTCTTACCGCTTTGTTTGGAATTATAAAATGATAATAAATAAAACAAAATCAGAAAAACAGTGTTTAGTTTTAGAAAATACAGGAACACACGTATCTCTCCAAACTCGCATATGAGATGAGATGATGAGGGCCTGAGGCACATCATGTTTGTAAAATAACTGCGGTATTAACAAATTACTCGGATACTGGTGGCCACTTTGTGCTAAAAGCATAATGGAAGTCAAAGGCAGAGTCTCAGGTGAAAGAGACCATCAGAGAATACAGGTTGAAGGGGAAAGAGAAATGCCAAAACATGTGTTTATAAAGGGCTCTAATCGGTACATATAATTGTAAAGAACGTCTGGGGAGGTGAATGAGACATGGGTGCACTGCGGGATTGCAATAGGGCCAGAATTCCCTAAACCCGGCCCGACCTGACCCACTACAGTGCCTAGATGCATGTCCACCCGTATAATGATCCGCTGAGCAACCTACTAGGCTACTACTACTACACACTGACCTGCACCTGGATGAATTCAGCCTGATTCAGCTCATACACATACCCGGCCCTATTAAACACGCATCTAACTTAAACAATGAGGCCGGACTGACTAGTCAATAAAGCACTCTGCAATCTCAGTTTCACTCGTCTCCTCCAATTCTTCTCATCAGTCCTTACAGTGCGTTTTCTCTCCCTGGAGCAGGTAGACTTCCTCGACCAATGATCTTCGAAGGAATATAACAACACAGTGATCTCTCACTCTCTCCCTCATCCACAAATATCTCTCTGATTCTACAACAATGCGAACACCGCCATAAATTCTTAACAGGGATCAGTAAATGATGTTAAGAAGGCTAAATCTTCATGTACACTTGATGCTGACTCTGACAAAGGAATTCACAAAGTGCACCTCAAAAATTAGAAGGAAAACAAGAATTTTATTCGATAAAAACAAGACTAAACCATAGAAATTTGTTACACAGGTGATGTCTATCTTTGTAAGCGTATAACGAAATGCAAGGGCAGAAAGGAAAAGTGCAAAAACCATAGGCAGTGCTCGCTCAATTAGTGACATAAGAAACCACAACCGTGGTGTCGTCAAGTTTCCCACCATAGAAGCGATACCCGGCTTCTTGTGCAGCTTTAGAGAAAGGGGACTGCCTCTTCCTGTCAAGAGCTCTTATCCGTGCTAAAGCTGCAATATTCTGCGCTAGCTGCTGGGGCGCCAGTTCTTCCTCCAACCCACTGATAATGAGTGATGTAATCTCATTGTTAAACAAGTTGTCGAACAACCCATCTGTGCCAAGAACAATAACATCTCCAGGTACAACAGGTATGGTAAAAACCTGGATGATACATAAACCACAAAATCAATCATGACAATTTTAAGCTCTTGTTCCACTAATGGAATACTACTTCGAATTATTAGGTAAAGCGTGTAGCTTGGAGGATTTGGGAGAAGATGCTACAGTGCAAAAACATGTTTCTTTATATTTCCTGAAGGTCAATACAGCTTATGCTGCCACCATATATCCAAAAAATAAAAGCAGAAAACTCAACGCCCACCAATGTGCTTTTTACTTTTCGTCAAACATTTTAGGCTAAACTGCACCCATGATACCCATTGTTTTCTTTCCGGGAGGATTTGGTACCCTTTGTTTCAATTGCAGCATCCATGATACCCATACTTCAGGGTTGGGTACTATAGGGTTGCTGGATGCGCGCGCTCAAACAATAAAAAGTATCATTGTTTATTGTTTGAGCGCGCGCATCCACAATGTGGAGTGGCAGGCCCTAGTAGATAGAATCTCACTTGGCAGCTATGAGTTATGCCCACATTCTATATCTTTCCATCCATCACATACAAATAGAGCAAGCTGAAGCTGTCAAGTACCTGTCCAGAACTCGGAAGATCAGAATTTTCCCCATTCTCCAGCTGATATGTGAAGTTAAAATCATGCTGCTGCACAGGAGACTCAAAGATGATGCATCCTTCTCTAACTACGATAAACCCACTGTCCCCAAGATTAATGGCATGAAGACCCTGATGAGAAGGACCATTAACATTCTATCAGGCACTGCAAGAGTTAAATATCCAAAGCCGATTTAGGAGTACAAGCAAATTTTCAAATAGTCTGAAAGCTAGCTAAAAATTTCTTGATGCAACAGATAATTAAATAAGACAATATGATGCAGCAATAGCGAAAAAATAATCCAACCATACTTCACAGGAGTAACAGATTCCTACCCGTTATCAACTTCAGCTGCTAGCAGTGGGGGTTCAAGTGCACCCCTGGACTTTTTGGTTACTACAAATACACCCCCTATTTTATGTGTTTTTACTTTTTTTCCCTTTAATAATTGGCATAAGTGCACCCCGAAAAAATTAATTTGGCATAAGTGCACCCCCAACAATTCTGGCATGCACCTTTGTGCCACCCCACTAGTGAAATCCTAGCTCCGCCACTGGCTGCTAGTAAGTTATTAAGTAGCCAACACAAGGCAGCCACGGATATCAATACTTATCGCCAACATAGAGTCATAGACCATGATACATTATACATCCAAAGTATCATTCCGTACATAGCCCTTCAGTATACTTTTAGTTTGAAACCTTGAATATGGAGTAATTTACACAAACTACCCATATGTTATGGACGAAAGGCACTGATTGCCCCTACAGCTAGGCAATTATCACGGCAGACCACTATTCCTAAGTCCTAACTCTGATAACGGAAAATGCACATTAACCAAATTGTCTACACAGAGGAGCTCTTGTTCTAAGCCTTCTCTCTCCTTTCAACCACCACTCAAATCGCTCTGGCAAAACACAGAACCACCATTGTCACAACTTTCAAATAACTGTCCAAAAGCACATAGAATAACAACCAACACCGCCTATATCCTTCCAACTGCTCCTCCATCACCTTCACCACCCCTCTTAAATTTTCTGCAATCAAAATGTAACCACACGGAGTATCTACAATTGAATCATAATCTGCCTCACTCAAGCTATATTCACCTCAATCCCCTTAAATCGGTCCAAAAACTAAACCCTAATCCCCTCAAATTTAACCCCAGAGAGCCCGAGCCATGCACCGCCGCCGCCCTTGCCGCTGTCAATAATTACGGCGAGTAACACAAAGCTTGCAAGTTGAGACCCGTAGAGGCCCGGAATAGACAAGAATTTTGAACTTGCAGTCATATCTAAATAGTGAATATCAAAGTTTTAAGCTAATGATTGATTGAGCAATTTGGATTCCCGAATAAATCAGAGAGAACCCAAATCATTTTCGTTGTTTTCTTACTTCTTTACACCAACAATTTTTCGGTAAGTGTGGGTTGAAATTACAGATATGCTTCTTTTGATTACCCAAATCAATGATTGGAGCTGTTTAATGGGGATCCAAACTAGATGAGAGATAGGACTGGGTCAGCACTAGTAGATTGATGGGTTTCAATCGGCGTTGTTGATGGTAGTCGACTGATCGTGGATGAGATGAGAGAGAGCCAAGGGTTGTTTATGGCGGTTGTGGAAAGATGAAGGATGTGGTAGAAGACAGCAGTTAGAGTTTCTGATTTGGGGAAGAGGAGAGAGTGAAGAGCGAGAGGGAATGGGTCCAACAAAAAATTGTCTGAAAATTTTGCGTCCTTTGACTAACGGCCCATTAGTCCAAGAGTGTATTGCGAAAGCATTTAGGCACAAAATAAGGGTGTCTTTTATGATCTCAAACAATAGTTCATTCCCTATTTACAGAAACCCGAGGGTAGTTTCCATGAATATATGCTTTTAGAGCATCTCCATTAGATCAGTTCAGAACAATCTGACAGAACTGCATCCCTTTTAAACAAATGACAATACATTGTGTCTAAAGAGAAGTATGTATAGCTGCTTCATCGAGTTATAGTTATATAAGCATAGAAAATGATAGAAGTAAGGGGAAATAGCATTCAGTGATTCTGAAACAATGAAGTCACTGGGATTTTTATAACAATTTTTTTTCTTTTTTTTTGAGAAATGGGTTTTTATAACCTTGAGACAGAGAACATGCACAATTAACTGTTTGGTGAAGTAGAGCGAACAAACCTCGTCTGTAAGCGTTACGATGCAGGCAGTTGAGGAACCCCTTGATTTTGTCACAGAGTGAGCTCGCTCAAGCACTTTTGCTGGGTCAATTGAGCCCTTGGGTTCATCTTTAATTGCGGCAACAGAGTTAGACATGAGTTCACGGGCATAATTACCGGCATTAACACCAACCTCTGCCCAACCACCAACACCATCAGCAACACCAATTGCTTGCTCATCTCCACATATAAAATGAGCATCCTCCCCACCAGTTTTTTCCTTATCAGGATGTGGAAGATAGCAAACCCCTGTTTGTAGTCTCAAACTCTTTCTGCAGTCGGACAGAGCACATATGAGTTCAGGAGATGCAGAATAATTGTACTTTCTGAATATTTTGACAGTAAAGACACAGAAAATTGTGAGGCCATCCATAGCAAATTTTTCAAACTTCGTCTCATCAAAAATAGCCTCCGGGTCATATATATGCAAGCAAAACTGTTAAAGTCACAAATTCATGGATGATCAAATTCAGAAACCAATCAGAATTGACGTTCTTAGCAAGGACAATAGTGAAAGTTTATTCTAATAAACATATTCCAGGGTGTACCGACGTGTATGGTTGAGCATTGCAGAAGATACTTAAGAAATAGAATTCGGGCTAATTTCTCTACGGAATTCTTGATGCAGATGCCCAATGGAGTGTGGGACACAACAAGGTTAATCTATTATAGAAAACACTCCATGTACCATCATGACACTAATGTAAATAGAAATAATGCGAACTCCTGATATCCAGATCTCCTTGTCATAGATCCTGCAACGACTTAATGATATTTTCCCCTTGAATTGATGGCTAGTTGAAATACTTTCCGATTTTCAGCAGTTTCCTCTACAGTTTTGAACATAAAGTTGCAATTATTTGCGATTATTTTAGCACGAAAGATTTCCAGAACAAGTTAAAACAATGAAATTATATTTCTAAGACACCACTAACTTCTTGGCAGTAATAACGAATTACATCAGCTTGCTGAAATTGTAGAATCTCGAACTAGGCAAAAAAGAGATGGAACATACAAGACAGAACTCCTCCCTGATCCAAAGATCTTTTCAGAAAGAACCTGAACTCCTACACCAATCTTAGCATTACCTTCTCCACAACCCGTCTCTTTTTTTTATTTTTTTCTATTTTTTTTAGTACTTCACTGATACGGTTTTAATAAAGAGGACAGAACCTAATACAATCCACTACTCTACCACAATCCACCAGATGATACTTAAACTCGTCATACATCCCATGACAAAAAATGACATAAATATATCAAGAAGGTTACACGAAGTGTTGGGAATTATAGTAATTCATCCACCCTTGAAGAGGTACGCCTTGATATAATATGAGAAGAATAATAGTATTTAGTGTTTCATAAATAACCTAAGCTATAACAGGAGTCTTACGTAAGCTTGAGAACTATAGAGACTAGAAACGAAATCAATCAGATCAATATGTACCAGGAAACTTAATAATACCAATGACTAATATAGAAACTAAATAACATAACAATAATCACCCGATCTTATTGTAATATCCCGTCCCACATCGAGATATTGTGAATTAGATGTGTATCAGGTGTGGGGATTGTTATATCGTGTCCCACATTGAGATATTGTGGATTAGATGTCTGGTATTTAGTAAACCTTGTGGATTACTACTAGCACCTTCATGGCTTAAGCATTTTATCCGGTGGTACGGTTAAAGAAGTTGCGGGCAGTAATCCGCTCGGGTTGTTACATATGGTATCAGAGCCAGGTTGGTCCCGAAAGGGCTCCGTGGCAGTTCACCGCCAGCCACGGGGATATGTTACAGGACACACTCAACGAGGACGTCGAGTATATAAGGTGGGGGATTGTAATATCCCATCCCACATCGAGATATTGTGAATTAGATGTGTATAAGGTGGGGGATTGTTATCCCGTCTCACATCGAGATTTTGTGGATTAGATGACTTGTATTTAGTAAACCTTTTGGACTACTACTAGCACATTCATGGCCTAAGCATTTTATGGCTCCGACATTTTTATTTTGTGCTATGGCACCGGCCGGAGGCGCATGTCGGCGATTCCCCTTTTATTTTGTGAAAACTATAGAGAGCTACCTATGCTCGTAAGGATCACTGCTGTAGAGGGGTGTCGACACTTGGCATTATAGTTATGTTTAGAGCGGGATATGACGTTAGGAGCAGACCCTAAATGGGCAGCTCAGGTGAAATGCGGTTTAAAAGACCCTAGAATGTATCTTTTGTGATATCGTGATCCTCCTGTCTACACCATACCTGCCGGTAGCTCTTGCCTATGCCCCAGCCAAATGTTATGATTAATCAAGATTGGTTACTGTTTTTTTCAATGTTGTTTATTTATTCATTTTTTTAACTTATAACTGTTGAGCCTTAAAACTCGTTTCTATGGTCGGCTTTGTCAATTTTAAAACCGACAGGTTAGGTGGGGGAACGCACACGAAGACAAGCTAGGCGTTGACTCATTAGACAATTACTACTTTCAGCAAATATTTTGATTTAGCAAACGATGTCATTCAATTTCTTTTCAAACGTTTGGTTGATTTAATCTTTATTAAATTGAAATAATTATGTTTTTGGTAATCGCATGTTGTACTAGCTATGAACCAAGCTCCTATTGCGTTCCCAATGTAGCTCATCACTACGTGCAGAGGGCACCCATATATATTTTGGGGTGTTGCACTTGAACTTTCCACGATAAAGTTTATTTGTTACAGTAGCCTATGTGCAGGAGATTCATGAGGCTCGGATGACTCTATCTCCAGAAATTCTTCTGGAATGGCTTTAGATCCATCAAGATACCCAAATAGAAGTTGGGTTTGTAGAGAATCAGTAGTTTCCTAAATACTTTCCTAAATCAGTAATTTCCTAAGTAGTTTTATATATTTACAGTAGTTTCCTAAATAGTCTCAGCAGTAGTTTCCTAAATCAGTACTTGATGTAGCCTTATATAAACACTATTGTGGTCACAAGACTTAATACCGAAAATTTTATTCTCTCTAGTCATGTGTTTCAAACATGGTATCAGAGCGGGTACCGATCTTAGGCGGCAAACCCTAGCTCTTGACTGACCGGGACAATCCCGACGTCAATTTCTCCTGCTCAAACGCCGGCAATCCTGGCCTCCTTCTCCTCTTCTCAGCCAACAGAAAAACCGGCACTATCTCTGTCGGACGTTGGCTCAGCACCGATCGTCCAGCACCGCCAGTTTGTGCTCCACAAAATAGCCGTTGTCCAGTCCTTGACTCTGCTCCAGAACAACCGCTATCCAGCCCCTGTTTCTGCTCCAGAACAGTCGCTGCCCAGCAGTGTTTCAGGCACCGTTGCTGCTGGGTTTCGGCATCTGCCCGGTTTTCTTCCATTCCGCTTTTGCTCCAAAACAGGCCAGGTAGACTTATCTACTTACTGTCAACCCAGTCACTCATCAACAAGATGGAGAACTCTCCTATCATGATCCCGAACCCTAACAACTCTTCCCAACCCCTGACTGTTATTGCAGCCCCTCCCACCACCCACAAGCTACAATTCAAAAAATTTCTGGCATGAAAACTTCAGGTACAGTCCACACTCAGAGATCACGGCCTAGACTACGTTGATGGCACCCTACCCTGCCCCCCGAAGGTTACTAACCCTCCAGCCGTGATGCAGCCAACCGTGCCAACTACATCGGCGCCTGCTACGGAATCCTCAGTTTTGTCAGTTACCTCAGACACTTCTGTTGCATCCCCAAACCTCGCACACCACTCCTGGTACCAACAAGATCAGTTGGTGTTCTCATTCCTTGTGAGCACTCTGTCATCGTCAGCCTTGTCGCATATCTCTAGAGCAGAGCGATATCCGGGCACTACAGCTATCGCAGATTCATGCACTTTGTCAAACAAAAAGCTGATGAACTTGCACTCCTTGGCAAATCAATGGATGAATCAGATATTATTGATTGAATACTAGATGGACCGAATGAGGTTTACTTAACGGTTGTGGAAGCTACGATAAAACCCCTATAAATTAATACTCGATACATATAACCTCGATAAAATTAATAATTTCGGTGGTCCAACTTGGACCAGTACAAAATTGGACCCCAATCGATAAAATAATAAGATAAAAACTTTTTTGAAATCCCAGTGTACATATATTGGTACCAACAAAACTATAAATTAATAATTACTAAAAGAATCCAAATTCTAATATTGTCTAGTAAAAATGAATCTATAGTCACTTGTTTTTTGTTGAACTTTAAATCTATGTTGAGTTCATCTTTAAATCTCCTTATTTCACTTAAGATTTGGGGCATTGCCTTCTCGTATGGCAAGAAAAAGTTGTGAAGAGTTTATGCCGCTTACAATGCTTCTTTCCGATGTCTGGTTCCAAAGCTATAGAATGTGCCTTGGAACTTGTTTTTGTAGCTTATTTTCATCTCTAAGTAATACTGTATACGTGTAGTACACTTGACCTAAAAATTTAAAGGTCACACGCAAAACCTCTTTAGATTAATCACTTATTAATTTATCGATATAATAATATCTCGCTAAATTAATAAAATATCCCGGTCCCAACATTATTAATTTATAAAGGTTTTACTGTATCAAAGCACGCGAGACCGACAGCGGTTACGAGGAGCTCTTTGAGAAATTGACTCATAAAGAACTCTCCTTAGCAAAGTCTAGTTCGGCGGTCAACCTGTTCATGCCAACCACAGCTCATCCTACTTTCAGACCTCAAGGTAGGGGACGCGGTCGCAGTCTTGGGCAGTCCACCCGACCTGCTTTTCAGACTCAGACGATAGGCCAACTGCACGGCTCGTTCCTCGGGATAGCTCCTCGATTCAGCACACCTCAATTGTGGTCGTCTGGCTCTCCCGACTCATCCCAACGCACATTCCCTCGTCCTTTCATGGGATTCTGTGATGGATGTATGGGTCACAGGATTCGACAATGTCCTTAGCATGGTTGGCTGCTACAGCAGTCTAGTTCGACACGTCCATCAGGTTCTCGTCAGCAGATTCCTCATCTCCATGGCAGCCAAGGGTTCACGTTGCCACCGCTCAGGGTCCTATCTACTCCGTCTCAACTTCTTGATAGTGGGGCCACTCATCACATCATAGCATATCTTTACAACTTGTTTGTTCATCAACCCTACCCTCATTTCCAGGATGTCATGATCGGTGATGGGACCAGTTTACCCATCGCTCACACGGGTTCGATGTCCCTTCACCCTCCCTCTCGTTTCTTTCAATTATCTAATGTTCTTTGTGTCCCTCCTATTAAGAAAAATCTTATATTTGTCTCCAAGTCACGCACTTCTCATGATCTTCTTGCTGAATTTTCCTCTGGTTTTGTCTTGAAGGATCGCAGTACGGGGCGCCTCTTCTGACTGTCCACTTAAAAATGACTGGCTCTTATCTCTGAGTCTTGTCCATCCTTCATCTCCTAGCTTCATCAGCTTGGTCATCCGGCAGGGCACTATCTGTCGGTATCTAATTTTGCAGTTTTCTCTTATTGCTAGTATCACGTACTCTTTGCCCTGTCATGCGTGAAGTTGCCCGAAGAGTCACAAACTGACTTTTTATGATTCTAGTATTTGTAAAAAAGGAAGTACGATGTGTACTAGTTAATTATGTTCAAAGGGTACAATATAAAAAGTAATCAACAATGGTGGAAAAGTACAGAGAAGGAACCAGAGAGACCTAGAAGCAAAGGGGTGGAAATAAGTCAGGTGTGCAATAGAAGAGAGAGAGCTTGTGTAAAGTATTCTAGCAATCCGTATGTACGTGATGGTACTGTAGTGTGTACTGTTTGCAGGAATTGACCCTTTTATTTATACTAGTTCGATGAGCTCAGCAGTAGTTTCCTAAATCAGTAATCAATGTAGCCCTATATAAACATTACTATGATTCACAAAACTTAATACAGGGAAATTTATTTTCTCTAGTCGTGTGTTTCTAACAGGGTTTCTAAGTATGAACTTGATTTGATGGTTCAGAGAACATAAATGTTCCGTCGAGTTTAAGATACATAAGATGATGGATATGGGATATGAGATAGAAGGGATTCCATGAAAAGGAGCCATAACACTGATACCATGAAAGAAAACACAGAATCACAGAGAAAGTGAACCCAATTAGGGTTTCACAAAGAAAGAAGATGAAGAACAGCAAAGAGGTTGAGAGAGTGAACGGCCATTTTTATCATTAGGGTTTCTTACAAGTTTAAATACTCCCACGTCAATAGTAATTACAAAATTGCCCTTGTTAGGTATTTTAATCTAACACACTAGTTAGAGATATTACATTTAGGCCAATAACTCTATACTACTTCAACAATGGCCCAAAGATTGCTTATATTCTTAATAATAATTGTGAAGAGAAACAACCAAACTCAGTCGCCAGTTTAAGAGAAGATGCCGAACAGAGTGGCGATGAAGGGAGCACAAAACCAAACAATGACGGACAAGCAGATATATGTGGGCTTATAATTTGAGCAACGAGGAAATTCTGGTAGACAACAATTTTGGAAGGAAGCGGTGATAGGTGTTCTAATAGTGACAAGTTGTTGAGTCTCACCAACGATGGTGATAGAATTCCCGCAAGGCAGCTGTGAGGTGAGTCAAAAGCAGAGCAAAGGGGTCAGAGAGAAAAATTGATTGTAGCATCCTTAATAATTGACGATAATGGTGGTTAGTTTCTGGATGTTAGAAAATTGTGGAAGAAGCGATGAGCTTGGTTGATGCTACAATTTGGAAGCATAGACAAAGAAACGGGGATTCAAAGGGTCCAGTGACTAAAAAGAAATAGGAGCACAAGCTCAAAAGCTCAAAGGAGCTATTCTGCTTTGATATCATGATAAATATGAGAAGAATAATATTATTTAGTGTTTCGTAAATAACCTAAGCTATTACAGTAGCCTTATATATGCTTGGGAGAGCTATAGAGAATAGAAACGAAAATCAATCATATCAAACTACACTAGAAAACATAATAATATTAATGACAAAAAGCATAGAGCTAATGTCGAAGTCTTGGAGAAAGATGGGCCACCTATTCAATACACCGAGGTGGTTATGGACATGTAGGAGGGAAAAGTTACACACAAGAGAATTCCCCATAACAATATGTTTACAGCACGAGGAGAGATCTCGCGGGATGACGGTTTCCTTATTGCCGCATCATCTTGTAACTTTGGTACAGCTACATCAGTCAAATGAGGCCAAAGCTCTCTTTCATGGTCTTACTTTTTCCTACAGTCATGGCCTCTCTATGGACTGTGTATTTAGCGACTCTATGCTGGTCATCCAAGTTCTTGAGGCGTCTGCATCGACCCTTGGCATATCTTTCCCACCATACTAGCATATCGTTTTGGGCTCGGACCCATCACACTCATCAACAAGGCAATATGGTTATAAATGCACTAACAACCTATGGCCATGTTTGTCACTTTTTCCGAGTTTTCATTACCAGGTGGAGCTACCATTGATGATTAGCAGTTTTTGTAGACAGGATCCTCTAATCTTATGTATTATATCGACCTTCATGAGATGTACTATTTAATGCTCTTTAGACTAGTTGTAGTGGGTCCTTAATGTCCCCACATTCCCTATTTTACGGGTTGGGAGCTCGACTCCTTGTTTGAATAATACACGGGGTTAGCCGTTGTACCATAATGGTAGGTTCAAAAAAGGGTATGTAAGTCGTAGAGTATGCAAGATGATACCCCTTGGTGCACATGGCATTACAGTTTCGATTGATGAATCAAGGAGTGGGCTAGACGGTAAGTTGGAATCATGGAGGAATGATTTTTGAATTTTAAGGATTTAGATTTAATCAGTCAGAGTATATGGAGTGTAACTTTAGTGGCCGGCAGACAGCTGGTGCGAGAAGAGGTGCCAACGAATGAAAGTTTTAAATATCTTGGATAGATCCTACATAGTGGAGATAGACCATGATGTTACTTAGGTGAATAAAGTGGAGTGGGCATCTAGACTGTTGTGTTATCGTACAATCCCGATTAGCTTGAAAGGTAAGTCCTTTGGAACGTCGTAACAACAAATTTAATGTATAGGGTGGAGAGTTGGGCGATTTAGAAACAAAAAAATGTGAAAATGAGTGTAGCTTAAATGATAACGCTAAGGTTGATTAGTCGTGTTATACCTCTCACGATCACTCACGCCTCACAAACGATAAAGAGAGATGCAATCACACAAGATTTACGTGGTTCGCTAGTCCAAATCGAGCTAACTACGTTCAAGGGGAAGAAAGACATTTATTCAATGAGTAGGAACGATCACAATGAGTTACATACGTTCATAGGACCCCAAATGATCCTTTTATAGACCCCAAAACCGCCCCGGACAATTATGGAAACAATTCCACCCTTATTATCATGTTCCCGGATGTCTTTGTGCGAAAGCCCGAAGTCTTCGTACGAAGACAATTACCTTCTTATTCTGAGACTGCAGCGTCCAAGAAGACAATCTGATTTTGGCCTAGTATGGGATGTCTTCGTGCGAAGACACTTTGTCTTCGTACGAAGAAACCCCCCCCCCCCCACCCGCGGCTTCACTTCTTCACGCTCCTATGAGTATCTTCATCTTCAAGGCACCATTCCAACAAATCTCCACCTTGACTTGAAGTCTCTCGTCTGCAACGAAGCTTCCTCCTCCTTATGAACAAAGTTTGCCTTCTCCCCTCCCGATGTCTCCCGTCACGGAGATTCACTGGACCTCGCCGGGTCCAACATGCCCCTAAGAGCTCACTGGCTCATAATGTTGAGCAATTCCAAACAATGCTGGAACTTGATCTCCGGAACCGGCTTGGTGAACATATCCGCGGGATTGTTAGCAGTCCCCACCTTCATCACCTTGATCCTGCTTTCACTTCTCAGAAAATGATACATGACATCGATATGCTTGGTTCTTTCATGATGAACCTGGTCTTTCGTCAAGCAAATTGCACTCAAGATATCACAGTAGACTATCGCCTGATCTTGATGTAGCCCTAGATCATTGACCATTCCCTTAAGCCAAATTGCCTCCTTTGCTGCTTCTGCTAGAGCCATATACTCCGCCTCCGTGGTGGACAAAGTCACCGTCGGCTGTAGCGTCGCCTTCCAACACACAACAAATGCTCCCAGAGCAAATACATAGTCCGTCATTGATCTTCTACAATCAACATCCCCTGCATAGTCTGAATCCGAGAAACCGGCTACCAAGATGTTTTCACTTGACCCATAGCATAGGCCAATGTGATTATGTCTGACATACCTTTAAGGTACCTGAATATCCGTTTCACCGCCTGCCAATGGTCCCTACCCGGATGACCCATAAAACGACTAACCACACTAACAGCGAATGATATGTCCGGTCGAGTATAGACCATAGCATACATAAGGCTTCCAACTGCGCTAGCATATGGAACTTTGGACATGTACTCCTTCTCCTCCTCAGTCTGAACGGTGTACATTCCTAGCTAATAACCTCTCGAATCTTGCCAAGATCTTCTTGATGTATCCCTGCTGTGATAAGAAAAGCTTCTTCCTGCCTCTACAGATCTCAACACCCAATATTTTCCGAGCAGCTCCCAGATCCTTCATCTGGAATTCTGCGCTAAGGGACCTTTTTAGTTCTATGATATCTTTGATATTCAGAGTTGCGATCAAAATATCACCCACATATAGACCTAGGCAGATACGTGATCCACTTCGCAACTCTTTGTGATACACGCAGCAATCATACTCGCACATGTGGTACATAATCTTCATCATGAAGCTGTCAAACCTCTTGTACCATTGTCTCGCGAGCATCATTAACCAACCCCTTTCCTTATCAATCTCAATTCATTTCAATATAATCCGTAGAGAGATCTCTTCAGCTTGCACACGTGGTTCTCGTTATCGGGAACTTGGAACCCTTCCGGTTGGCTCATGTATATCTCTTCTTCCAACTCTCCATGTAGAAAAGTTGTCTTGACATCCAAGTGCTCAAGCTCTAGGTCCTGGTGTGCTACTAAAGCTCGGTAGAAGAATGTCTGACCACATGTGAGAAAATCTCGTTGTAGTCCACCCCTTCCTTCTGTCTGAACCCTCTTGCAACTATCCTTGCCTTATCCAGATGCAGTTCCTTCCTTTCTTCTCAAAACCCACTTGCAACTGACTATCTTCCTTCCCGCAGGCAATTTAACAAGCTCCCAAGCCGAGTTCTTGCTAAGAGACTCCATCTTCTCTCCCATCGCAGTAGTCAATTGTGCTGACTCAGAACTAGTTATAGCGGCCTTGTATGAGGATGGCTCATCCTCTACCTCTTCTGCTACCTGTAATGCTTATCCCACCATACCATCATCCCCGTATCTTGTCGGAGGCCTTATGACTCTCCTTGGTCTTCCTTCAGCAATATTTTGATGATCCAATTCCTGTGGTGTTGACGCATTCTCACTATCAGACTCTTCTGCTTCTTCCTCTTCATCCTAGGGATTTCGAAATCCTTAGGATCAGTAGGATCCGACTCTCCCTCCACCTTCTTCTCTGCACCTCCAAGCTCCACCTCCACGGAATTCTTCAACAAATGAGTCTCATCGAAGACTACACTCTGCTAAGTATAATCTTGTTGTATGCTCATATCTTGTATCCCTTCACACATGTTCCGAAACCCATGAATACTCCATTCTTAGCTCTTGGTTCTAGTTTGCCATCACCAACGTAATAATGGGCAACACAACCAAAAACTCTCAAATCTTAGTAATCCACAGCTCTACCGGACCAGACTTCCATAGGCATCTTGCATCCTATACATGTGTGGGGGCCCCGATTTATGAGATAGCATGCCATGGAAACTGCCTCTCCCCAAAAGCCTCTAGAAAGACCTGCATTCGAAAGCATGCACCTTGCTTTCGCTAAAAGTGTCTGATTCATTCTCTCAGCTACACCGTTCTGTTGAGGTGTGTGTCGAACGGTGCGATGCGTGCTATTCTCTGATCCTTGCAGAATCCATCAAACTCTGATGAACAGAACTCCAAACCGGTGTCCGTGCGCAGCCTCTTCACCTTCTTTCCCACCTGATTCTCTACTAGTGTCTTCCACTCCTTGAATCTTGCGAATGCTTCACTCTTGTGCTTAATCACGAATATCCAAGTCATCCTTGAGTAGTCGTCTATGATACTCAGAAAGTACTTGTATCGCCAATCGCCTCAACTCGAGATGGACCCAGCAATCCGAATGGATATAATCAAGAGTACCTTTCGTTCTACGAATTGCCTTAGAGAACTCGCTATACACGCAGTGCTCACAAAACCCTAGATTCTTAGGCGCATGCCCGGTGAGATACCTCTTCTTGTGAAGTTCCTGCATTCCACGTTCACTCATATGACCGAGTGTCATATGCCACAGCTTAGTCAGATCAGCTTCCTAAACCTCGGCTGAGGCAACTCCGACAGACCCTATGATAGATGAACCTTGTAGCACATACAAAGTCCCATCCTTGACCCCCTTGAGTAGCACATTCGAGTCCTTGTACGCATAATCCTCCACCTTCACCTTTGAAACTGAAACCCTTTCTGTCAACTAGACTCAAAGAAATCAGATTCTTTGTGACAAGCGGTACGTGTCTCACCTCCTTCAATGTGCATGTCTTTCCATCCATAGTCATGAACCTAACTGAGCCTTTCCTCTGACCTTGCAAGCAGCTTTGTTTGCCATATGAAAGGATCCTCCATCTGCACGGTTGTAGCTTGAAAATAGCTCCTTGTTAAAACATTTTTGATAAGAAGCTCCTGAGTCAAGAAACCACGCATCGGGTGAATGCGTGACATCATCCGCCAGAGAACGAAATCATCCTCAGATGAATTCCCCTTCTCTACCACTGCTGCAGAGCCATTTTGTCCATGTTTCCCTCATTTAGGACAAACCCTCTTCCGGTGCCCTTTCTCCTTGCAGTAGGCACAGACATCCTTGGGTAACTTAGAACCCGAGTATTGCTTCTTCTTGTTCTTCTTACCCTTCTTGCTTCCCCCGATCGCCATCAATCCGGAAGCATGGTCCTCTGTACCCGTGCCTGCACCCTTATGGCGCAATTCTCTAGCATGGAGCGCCGATCTAACCTCCTCTAGAGATAAGTCATCCTTGTTCACAATGAATGACTGAACGAAGTTCTCGTATGATGGAGGTAACGAGATCAATAACAAGAGTGTGGCATCCTCATCATCCACCTTCTCGCCAATATTACGCAACTCTAACAGAATTGTGTTTAATTGATCAAGATGGTCCTTGAGAGTCGTACCTTCGAGCATCCGCAGGGTGAAGAGCCTTTGTTTGAGCATCAACTTGCTAGTTAGACTCTTCTTCATGTAGAGACTCTCCAACTTGAGCCAAAGCTTCACTCCTTCCTTCTGATCTGCGATCTCGTCATCCGATAAGCAAGCACAGCATAATTGTTGTGTGTGCCTTCTCCTCCAATACCTTGAACTCCGATGTATTCACATCCATGCATCGTGGTCAAATGTGCCCACAAACCCTGCGATTTAAGCAAGGCCTCCATCTTTATCTTCCACGGACTGAAGTTGTTCCCTCCGGTGAACCTGTCAATCTTCAACATCGATCAGGACATCGTTCTTGGTTGAGTAATCACAACCTAAGCTCTGATACCAGTTTGTTATACCTCTCACGATCACTCACACCTCACGAACGATAAAGAAAGATGCAATCACAGAAGATTTACGTGGTTCGCTAGCCCAAATCGAGCTAACTACGTCCACGAGGAAGAAAGACCTTTATTCAATGAGTAGGAACGATCACAATGAGTTACATACGTTCATAGGACCGCCAAAGGATCCTTTTATAGCCCCCAATACCGCCCCGGACAATTATGGAAACAATTCCATCCTTATTATCCTGTTCCCGAATGTCTTCGTGCGAAGGCCCAAAGTCTTCGTACGAAGAGAATTTGTCTTCGTGTGAAGACCTTCTTATTTTGAAACTGCAGCCTATTCCAAGAAGACAATCTGATTTTGGCTAAGTATGGGATGTCTTCGTGCGAAGACACTCTGTCTTCGTACCCCCCCCCCCACCCACCCACCCGGGGTTCACTTCTTCGCGCTCGTTTATCGCACAATTAAACAATAAAAGAAGACATTGCACCCATAGAAGACAAGAGGATCATTCAAGGTGGTTTGGCCATATGTATCGTAGGCCCTTGGATGCCCCAGTTAGAAGAAGTGATACGGTTCAGATTGACGGATGTAGACGAGGGAGTGGGAGACCAAAACGAATCTGGTAGAGACAACAAGACACGGGCACAAAGGTTAGTTAAAATAAACATAAGGGAGGAAATGAGTTTCAACAAACTCAACCGAAGACACTTCATCATGTAGCGGACCCAATTATAGGGGACAAAGGCTTGTTGTGTAATATGGTCCAAATCAATAATGGAAGACGAGGGAGATGGATCCCGTAAAGAACCTTGGGGGAGACAATAAGACAATAATTGATCAAATTGAACCTAAGCGATTGGAAGGCTTTGAATATACTAGATTTGAGGAATGAGGTTAATTTAGCTCGAGTTTAGTATCCAAGACTGGAGTGACGAGCCAAAAAAACAGTCCCTAGAGGTTCAGTACCTAGTTTTTGTATAGAATTAACCTGCCTCAGGACGGCATACTTCCTCAATTAGTTCCTGAGAATATAGATTCTTTCCAGGATCTTTCTATCAAAAGGTGGCCACGGACGTTGTTACTAGTCTTCTACTACAAGGCAAACAAATTACTTTTAACTTCCTTAAGTCGAGAAATACAAACAGCAACCCTGCCGCAGAGACCTAGTAAGAAGATTCATGAAGATAACAGGTTCTCCATAACAGAGTATTATTTCTTGGGTGTTTTTACATAACAGGTTCTCTATAGTAGCCTATAATAGGTCCCAACTGCTTCGGTCCACCTCCTCTAAACTCTAAAGTCGCTTTCTTTCTTTATGATGTCCTTGTATTTCATATCAGAAATTGAAATGTAGGACATAAAATATCAGTAACAAACTAACAAAGCTGGTATTCTTCTTCTCTTATTTTATTTTTTTGATGAGTAAAAAAGACAGTATTCAACTGAACCATACTAGTGCTTGTATCCTTGGCCATAAAACACTATAAAAAGCCTATTGAGACCATAAAGATGTTCGTGTACCATGAGTGGGTTGGATCATGAATGTGAAATATTACCCTTTCAAAAAAGAAAGGTCTAAGCAAATCAAAAGACAGCCAGATGCACAAACAAGCGGACAAACTGCTTAAGAAGACTATTTTTAGAAACAATGTACTAACAATCATTAGACCTATCACAACCAGAAAAGTAAGCACAACGAAATCCAAGGTCAGAAAACGTACTGATTGATAGAAGCTAGAGAAACAGCAATCTCTTCATCAAGTGAGGCATGGGGCACAATGCCATCAGAGTAACATGGAGAGAAAGAGGTATGTATGCTTCTCCAGGGCCCATTCAGCATATCAGAATTGCCAGACCTTCGTGCAGCATGCAGCACAAAGAAAGCATCACTGGAGCTACAAGTTCTTTCATGATTTCTCAAGCCCACCCGAGACTTTTTGCAATTGTGAATACTTTTGTCATTGAAATAAACACCGGCAGGTTTGAAAAAGCTCGAAACATTCCCACTACTTGAGATAAGACTCTCAACAACAATATCTCCAGTTGCAGCTTTGGAACCAGAAGTTGCCATATATGTTTGTTGACAAACTAGTCCAAGAGTTGATTGAGAAAGAGCTCCAGCCACAAAGGGGCGGTTTCTCTTATCCACAAAACGACGACTACTAGTATTTGATATAAATGAGTGCAAACCAGGCTTCTTCCCCTGCTTGAGCAGCAAATCTATGGAGTTTCTCCTGAAAGCGTAATGGGAAGCTGTGTTGAGAAACCCAGATGACATTTTACGGGGATACTATTAATCAAAATCAAAATCCAGTTTTGGACAACCCAAGAGCAGAATGAGCCGAGGTTCGCATATCTCCCAAAGCACAACCAGGTCTCTATTGCTGCTATATACAGGAAAAGTTGACAAATACTACATAAGATTACATGGAGATGAAATCCAGAATCCATGGAATGTAACGCGGATTTAAGGAAATCAAATCGAGAAATGTAAATTCATTAAAACTCACCACTTTTAAGACCTGCAAGTAGAAACCCTAGGAATGAGTTGCGAACCGAAAAAAATTCAGAGAACTTCTCAACCCCTCTATCTGGGTCTGGCACTGTCGTCTTCCTCAATTCTCTTTTTTTTTTTTTTTTTTTTTTGATAAATTCAACTGATTTTATTCAAAACAGACAAAAATTACATCTCATCCATACCTACTTCATCTCTCTGGATGTCTAAACAGTGAGAATCCAGATTTTCCAAAACAAAAATACCACAACTCTTAGTAAGATAGAAGGGAGATAGAAGGGAAGATAGAAGGAAACGAAATTTTAGCAGAAACGCATTTTCATGGGCTAATACAGAGTTAGCCCAAAGTTGGCTTTGACTCTTTTCTTTGGGCTAAAAGAAAATTTGATAAACCCAAACTCAACCACCACAACAATTTTTTTCATCAGCCAATAGCTGTATTAGGATCTGATGTAACAACCCGAGCGGATTACTGTCCTAGCAACTTGCGGATAAAGGCCATGTTTGGGAAGGATTAATTATTGGATAGATTAATTATGAACAATCTGGCGGGAAAATGTAGATTTTGCGGGAAAACATCCGGGCCCGGCGGAATAAATAGGTACCGGGTAAGCCACAAACAGGGACCGGGCAGAGTAAATCGGCTAAGAAAACGCATTGCTGATGCCACGTGTCGCCACTTGATTGGCAGAACACCACCAGGTACCGGCCAGAATATCACCAGGTACCGGCTAGAACACCACCAGGTACCGGCCAGACACCACCAGGTACCGGCCAAAACAAAAAATCATATAATTAATCTAAGTTCCCAAACAGGTGGGATTAATTTTTAAAAAATAATTAATTTATCCATTAATTAATCCTTCCCAAACAAGCCCAAAGAAGTTGCTAGGCCTCGAGTTGTTACATCTAATTTGTCATATATGAGCTGGTTTGGCTAGACCTAGTTTTTTTGTTTTTTTATAGTATAAACATTTGATTTTCTTAGTTAGTTAAAAATTAAATAGGTTCTCAAAAAAAAAAAAAAAAAAAAAAAAAAAGCGACATTTCATACTACAGTTTTAAAGAAAACATAAACCAACTGATACGAACACACCCAGATAACTCAACATCGCTATTACGGAAAATTAAACTCATAAACAATCGCCAACCTTGTTATCTCTTCTCTATCAGTGCCCCACTGATGTAGCGCAAGATAGTCAGGGGGCAAATCGCATGAGCAACCAGAGAAACCGATAGTCTGTGTGAGGACGGTGGCAAATCGCTGAAACCAAGCACGAGGAGCATGCTTCAGACCATATATAGATTTGCGTAACCGGCAAACAAAATCAGGATGGCGTGTGTCGCGATAGCCAGGGGCTGATGCATGTAGGCCGTCTCAGAGAGATCACCATGAAGAAAAGCGTTCTTAACCTCCAGCTGACGGATAGGCCAAGAGCGCGTGACGGCAATGCTGAGAACTGTACGGATGGTGGTCGGTTTGACAACCGAGCTGAAAGTCTCCTCACAATCGATCCCAACCATCTGGGACTTCCCATTCGCTACCAATCGCGCCTTATAGCGCTGCAGACTGCCATCAGCGCGAAACTTGTGGTGAAAGAGCCACATAGATCGCAGAACATTAGCCCCTGTTGGGCGAGGAACCAGATCCCAAGTGTGGTTCCGAACCATAGCTCCAAACTCATCATCCATGGCCGCTTTCCAGTGAGGATCTGACAAGGTGAGGATGGGGGATTTTGGAAGGGGTGAGATGGGGTCTGGTGGCTGGACAGCTAAAGTAAGACGAGTGACGGGTTTAACAATGCCATGCATGGATCGGGTGGTCATCTGAGGAGAGGTAGGAGGAGGAGAAGTAGCCACTGGGCGTGGTGTGGGTGACTCAGGAGGGTCAGGCAACACAGGCGCAGATGGTACAGTAGAGGGGCGAGTGGACACAGACCGACGGACGTAGTGCTGAGGAAAAGGTTCCACAAGGGTCCTGGATGGGGGAAGCTGTGTAGGTGCCCTAGGGAGTACGGGTGGGGATGGGGGTGCCCTAGGAGATGTGGGTGAGCGTGCGGGAGCCAGAGGGTGGAGAGGACGATGAGTGAATAAGGGAGACGGAAGACTGTCATCAGGATCAGACGTCCTGTGAACAGAGGGAGACACTAACCCAGGAGAGGAGAAAGGAAACACCGTCTCATCAAACGTGACATGACGGGAAGTGTGAACACGACCAGTGCTCAAGTCAAGACACCTGTACCCACGATGGTTAAGAGGGTAACCCAAAAAAACATATCGAACAGAGCAGGGTGCGAGCTGTGAGGTGAGGTGGCAGAGAGGTTCGGGTAATACAAGCATCCGAACGTGCGAAGATGCTCATAGGAGGGTGAGCGATGATAGAGGGCAACAGTAGGGATAACGTTGCCAAGGAATTTGGTGGGAAGAATATTGTGGAGGTAGACTGCAGTGAGAAGAGACTCAACCCAGAAAGAGGCTGGTAGAGAGGCCTGAGCTAGGAGAGTACGCATAATGTCATTGATTCTACGAATCGTGCGTTCAACTTTGCCATTTTGAGATGACGTCTGAGGACACGCAAACCGAAAGACTAGTCCATGATCAATGGCGTGTGAGTGAAAGGATCCATTATCAAATCTCCACCAAGGTCACATTGGAAACTCTTGATGGGACGCTGAAACTGGGTTTGGACAAAGGTAGTGAATTGTTTGAATTTCAATATTGCTTCTCTAATCTGTTTAAGTGGGAAAACCCAGAGAAAATGTGTGTAATCATCTAAGAGTAGCAGGTAGTATTTATAGTGCGATTTGCTTAAAACCGGAGATGTCCATAAATCACTGTGAACAATGTCAAACGGACTAACAGTGGAAGAAGTAGACGCTAATAAAGGCAAACGCACATGTTTACTAATCTGACAAGCATGACAAATAGTGTCTGATTTATTCCTACTACAAGCTATGAATTGACTACTACGAAGCAAATCTAAGACTGGAAGCCCGGGATGACCGAGGCGGTTGTGCCAAACTAAAGCAGGAAGAGCAGTTAACGAGACAGCGGACGAGTGTGGTGGGCCAGGCTGGAATGGATAGAGATCACCCGAACTGTTGCTCCTCTGTAAAAGAGCTCCCGAACGTAGATCCTTCACAGAAAAACCAAATGGGTCAAACTCAATAGAAACCTGATTGTCAGTGGTAAATTGACAAACAGATACTAGGTTTTTGATAACATTAGGCGTGAGTAAGACATTTCTAAGGTGAAGGAAACGGGTGTTGGTGGTATTGCCAGATCCTTTCACTGGAATGCTAGAGCCGTTTCCCACAAGTATGTTAGGAAATTGACAAGATGATGAGAGAGAAGAGAGGATACCTGACTGCGGAGTGAGGTGAGCTGATGCGCCGGAATCCATATACCAAGTCTGATCCGGGACGCTGAGTGTCATGCCAGAAAGCTGAGAACCCAAATCCGTAGCAGTCGGATGGCCAGAAGGAGTAGTGAGGGCCTGATGACGTGCAGCCGGTGGTGGACCGAGAAGGCCAGCATGACTAGGCCGTGGAGTACTCCAGCCCGTAGTCGGATAAGGGTAGGGAGGCACAGGTCCTGTGGGGCAGGGGCACCATGTTGGAATAGATGCCCTAGAGGCAATCTAGTTTAGTATGAATTATTTGTGGCTAGAAATTCATTTATTATTTATTGGATATTTAATATAATGAAGTCTTTAGATTTACAATTGTGTTGTTTATCTTAAATATCCCTAGTCCAGTATAATGATTAATGGGACAATCATCTATAGACTAGTATGGGGTTGGATTGATATGGAGATATCACGATCCAACACATAGGTGTGCATTATGGAATGTTGCACTGGATTGACCCATCTCCGAGAAGGCTACATACATGTTATGTTGAGTCACAAGCGCTTCTCGCGGTGCAATGGTATTGTCATCCTTAGACTTGAAGTCACTAGATATTCTAGTTGTGGATTATTGTGATCTTGATAGCGTTAAACGCTACACCGTAACTGGGTAGTTATAAAGGCGTGTACTGGATACAATAAGAAGCAAGCTTAGAGATCGTAGTGGACGTAGATAGAATTTGTCCCTCGCACATAACGGGAGCAAATATCCTAGGCCACTCGAGGGATAGTGCTTATAGAATGTCTGGTCAGACTCAAATAAATCAATATGGGATATTGATGTTATTTGCACGAATAAGGCTATTCCCATGGATTGAGAAACTATGGATTGGATATACGAGTGTGACTTGTATGTCTCGTGTCCAATCCGGATATAGAGACAAAGGGATGAGACAATTACTTGTACAAAGGTTGTCAAGATGACTATTCTATTATTTGGCTAGAATGGATGTTTTGCTAGAGACCGCTCCATATTAGCAAATAGTTGCTACCAACTAGATAGAACCTATGGGGTCACACGCTACATAGAGTTGAACTAGATTTGGGAATTAATTAATTGGATTAATTAATTAGAATGATCACTTTGCAAAACCTTGCAAATTTAGTAGGGACTAATTTGCAAGGAAGGGACTAAGATTGAATTCTAGTAGGACTAGAATAAGTCCTTTAGGTAGTTGGCAAGGAGTTGTTGGACTATATAAAGGACCTTCCTTCCTTCCTTCCCACAGACTTATGCTCATAATTGAACATAACAAGAGTGGGAGAGAAAAAAAGGAGAGAGAGCAAGCAACAAGAGGAGCCGCCCGCCCCTCTTGCCGCCGCCCGTCCCCGTCGGCCACAAGGAGGCGGTGAAGCCCTCCTTTGGGTCTCGTTTTGCGTGATTCTTCTTCCTATTCCTCTTCCAGGCTAGCACCAAGGACTTGGGAGATTCTAGGATCAACTCTAGGCGTGGATCAATCATAGAGAACGTGGCACAATTCGCGTTTGAAGTCATCAAAGGAGAACCCTAAGGTGTGTTATTGATTTCTTACCCTTACCATCGTTATGTCTCTTGACTTGTGATCCTTGGAGGGTTTTGCATGGTTTTATGATTGTTTGTGTTTCCGTTGCGCATCCATGAATCAAAATCCTACAGTGGTATCAGAGCCACAGGTCGTAGAGCATAAACGTGGTTTATGTGTTACGTTTTAGTTGTTTTACACCTTAATTTGATTGTTTATCGCGTAAAACAAGACAAATCAAGCATGGGATGCAATTTGTCAATAATTAATCATAACAAGATCCAATTTTTGCATTGGATGCATGAATTTGTGAGTTTGAGAAATTTTAGGATCTTAGATCTAGGGTTTGGGCATCCTTGGGGAAGAAGGAGTTCTTCCAAAACAAGGAAACAACCAAACTTGGGCACCAAGCAAGGGAGTTGTTTTGGAAACAACTCTCATAAGGAGGTTCGCCCCCCCCCCCCTAGGGACCGCCCCTCCTTGCTTGCCGCCCAAGCTTGGCCGCCCTAGGGGCCGGGCGGCCCTAACCCGCGGCCTAGGCTTGTGGGTTTTGGGCCGGGCCGACCCTAGGGCCTTGTGGTTCATCTTATTGGGCCCGGGCAATTTGATTATTGGGCCCATGGACCGTTTTAACCCTAGAAATCCTAAAATCAATTAAAATTGACCAAGCGCGTTAAAATTGGATTTTAACTGTTTATGTGCAAATCGCATGGTGATTGGATATGGCCTTAGGATGTGGTTTGATGTGGATGTTTAATTTTGTGGTTTGGTTTTACGGCCTGCGAGCTGATCAATTAATTGTAATAATTAATTAGGGTTTTATGGCCTGCGTGCCATTTTATTCTCAACTTTTGAGATTTATTTTATTTAGTATAGAAGTTAGCTAGTGCTATATAAATTAGATTGTTAGCCAAGATTGAAGAAAAGATGCCCAAAGCCAAAGAAGCCACAAAAGATGAAGCATGGAGCATGGAGCATTCCACATGACTATGAAGGATGGACCAAAAGATCAAGACGCATGGAGATGTGTTTGTTTTAGTGTTCATATATAATTCCATTGGCTTGGAATTATCTTAGTCTAGAAAAGGCCATATCCACATCACGTTTAATTTCTGTTTTGTGGTTGTTTATTTTATTGTCTTATTATTGTGTGGTTGGTGTATGGATGATGCATGCAATTAGGATAATAAGATAATTAGACAACCCGGATCTATTATTTGGAGTTGTGCCCAAACTCAAATAGATAGATTAGTTGATATTGATCAACAAAACAATTGAAAATTTGAATTTAAAATCCCTCAAAATTCAAATATTGTGTTCTTGCCTTCTCGTTATTTAAACACTCATTATCATCATTATTTATCAAGTTCGAGCGTGCCAAAGCATGGCGACTTGGTTCATAATGATGGAATGCGATGGCAAGTAACAATGTGCAATTGTTTAGATAAGAGGTTGAACACAACTAGGCTATTAACTTGATTAAGAAACCTAGAGGCAATCAATTGGGATTATCCATATGGATGGATAAATAAAGAGTTATTTGCCCAATTGAACCAAGAGTTGCATATGGGATGCAATTGGAATTGTTCCTACCTAAAGTAGCTAAATTATGGGTGACTTGCCAAAGCAAGCTCATAAGGAGGTGAAACATGGATCTTGGCCCACTAGAAAATATAAGGATATTTTCCGCATTAATATCTTGAGGGTTATTAATCCGTAGTAAAATAGTGGGAGCTATATTTGATAAACTAGCCATTATTGAATATAGTCAAAAAATTCACAAAAACTAAAACTTGCGTATTTTCTTTTTGTAGAATTCCAAATGGCAAACAACTCATCGAGTTCACAACATTCCCTACGATCTGTCCTTGAGAAGGACAAGCTCTCTGGAACCAACTTTCTTGATTGGTACAGAAACTTGAGAATTGTTCTCAAGCAAGAGAAGAAACTGTACGCAATAGAGGAGCATGTTCCAGAAGGTCCAGAGAACCAAACACCTGCTGCCCTAAAGGCATATCAAAAGCGTGTTGATGACGCTAATGATGCGGCCTGCCTTATGCTTTGCACCATGACTTCTGAGCTTCAGAAGCAACACGAAAACATGAATGTTGTCGATATGATCGAACATCTAAAGCAGCTCTTCCAAGAGCAGGCAAGGGTAGAGAGGTATGAGGTCTCTAAGGCACTGTTCAAGTGTCATCTGGCAGAAGGGAACCCGGTGGGACCCCATGTACTCCGTATGATCGGGTACTTGGAGAATCTCACCCGACTGGGGTTCCTGGTCGGCCAAGAGTTGGCAACCGATCTCGTGTTGCAATCGTTGCCCGAGAGTTATGGACAGTTCATTATGAACTATAACATGAACGAGATCGTTAAACCACTGCCAGATTTACTCAATATGTTGAGGACGGCTGAACAGAGCATCAACAAGGGTAAGAGCAAAGCCATTTTGATGGTACAGAAAGGAAAGGGCAAAAGGTTTGCCTCTTCCTCCAAGGGCAAAGGCAAGTCAGTTGCCAAGTCCAAGGAACCTGCCCTTAAGCCTGTTGGTGGCATTGCCAAAGGTGTGACTAAAGGTGAGTGTCACTACTTCAGTCAGCCTGGACACTGGAGGAGGAACTGCCAAAAATATATGGAGGACAAGAGGCTTGGAATAGTGATTCCACCACCACCAGGTATTTTTGTTGTAGATGTCAATTTAACTGTCTCTACATCATGGGTATTAGATACTGGATGTGGATATCATATTTGTCGAAATATGCAGGATCTAAAGAGAAGTAGAAGATTGGCTAAAGGAGAGGTAGATCTGCGCGTTGGGAATGGAGCAAAAGTTGCTGCGTTGGCCATAGGCGTGTGCGAGCTATCTCTGCCTTCAGGATTAGTTTTAGAATTAAATAATTGCTATTTTGTGCCTCCTATGAGCAGAAACATTATTTCTATTTCTTGTTTGGACAATGATGGTTTTATTATTTCAATAAAGAACAATTGTTGTTCCTTTTATTTTAATAATATTCACTATTTTAGTGCGCAATTATTTAATGGACTTTATGTCCTTGATCTAAGCAATCCTGTCTACAACATTAATACCAAGCGGATTAAAATAAATGATTTAAATCCTGCTTATCTATGGCATTGTCGTTTAGGCCATATAAATGAGAAACGTGTATCTAGACTCCATAAGGATGGATTACTAGACTCATTTGATTTTGAATCATATGAGACATGTGAGGCTTGTTTATTGGGAAAAATGACAAAGTCCCCTTTCAATAAGAAAGGTGAGAGGACTAGTGAGCAATTGGCGCTCATACATACCGATGTATGTGGGCCATTTGCCACGCCTGCCAGGGGTGGTTATGTCTACTTCATTACATTTACTGATGATTACAGTAGATATGGATTTGTGTACCTCATGAGGGCAAAATCCGAATCCTTTGAAGTGTTCAAAGAATTCAAGAATGAAGTAGAGAAGCAACTTGGCAAAAGTATCAAGGCTCTACGATCGGATCGTGGAGGAGAATACTTAAGCCAAGAGTTTGACGACTATCTTAGAGAGTGTGGGATCGTGTCCCAACTCACTCCACCCGGAACGCCACAATGGAATGGCGTGTCCGAGAGGAGGAATCGGACCCTATTGGATATGGTTCGATCTATGATGTGTGAGACTGATCTTCCATTATCGTTTTGGGGCTACGCTCTATTAAGTGCAGCTTTCACCATTAACCGTGTTCCATCTAAGTCAGTCATGAAGACACCATATGAGATATGGAGTGGGAGGCGTCCCACACTGTCGTTCATGAGGATTTTGGGCTGCGATGTCTATGTAAAACGTTTACAATCAGACAAGCTAGGGCCGAAATCGGATAAGTGTAAATTTGTGGGGTACCCTAAGGAAACTAAGGGATACTACTTCTACAATCCAACCGAGAACAAAGTGTTTGTTGCTCGGACCGGCATGTTTCTAGAAGGAGAGTTTGTCTCTAAAGAAGCAAGTGGGAGGAATGTAGAACTTGAAGAGGTTCAAGAACCACAAATCACTGAACCGATTATGGAACATGAACAGGAACCACAAGCAGTTGTGGAGCAACATGTTCAGGTAACACAAGAGCTTCGTAGATCTAGTAGAGTGCGCCAGGAACCCGAGAGGTATGGACTTCTCGTGACCGATTCCGGTGACACGATGCTCATAGATGATGAGCCTACTACCTATGAGGAGGCCATGAGTGGCCCAGAATCTCAGAAGTGGCTAGAAGCCATGAGATCCGAGATGGAATCCATGTATACCAACAAAGTATGGACTTTGGTGGAACCACCCGGTGGGGCGCGGCCCATAGGGTGCAAGTGGGTCTTCAAGAAGAAGATCGACATGGATGGTAATGTGATTACCTATAAGGGCCGATTGGTGGCTAAAGGGTTCAGACATATTCATGGTATTGACTATGATGAAACCTTTTCACCAGTCGCTATGACCAAATCCATCCGAATCCTACTTGCGATTGCAGCATACCACAACTATGAGATTTGGCAGATGGATGTCAAAACAGCATTCCTTTACGGGAATCTCCTCGAGGACGTGTATATGATACAGCCTGAGGGTTTTGAGGATCCAAAGAAAGCCAACAAAGTCTGTAAGCTGCAACGGTCCATTTATGGATTGAAGCAAGCTTCTAGGAGTTGGAATCGACGTTTTGATGAAGTGGTCAAAGAGTTTGGCTTCATCAGAAACGAAGATGAGTCTTGTGTCTACAAGAAAGTTAGTGGGAGCTCTGTAGCTTTTCTGGTCTTGTATGTGGATGACATACTACTCATTGGAAACGACATTCCCATGCTACAATCTGTTCAAGATTGGCTAGGAAAGTGTTTCTCAATGAAGGACTTAGGGGAAGCAGCCTATATACTGGGTATAAAGATCTATAGAGATAGATCTAAGAGGCTGCTAGGCCTAAGTCAAAGTACATATATTGACAAGGTGTTGAAACGGTTCAACATGCAAGATTCCAAGAAGGGATTCTAGCCCATGTCACATGGAATCACTCTTTCGAAGAGTGGTTGTCCTTCCAATGAGATTGAGAAGGAACGCATGAGTAGAATTCCCTATGCCTCGGCCATAGGATCTATCATGTACGCCATGTTATGTACTAGACCAGATGTGTCATATGCCTTGAGTATGACAAGCAGATACCAATCCAATCCAGGTGAGAGTCACTGGATTGCAGTCAAGAACATCCTAAAGTACTTGAGAAGAACTAAGGATGCTTTCTTGATATTTGGCGGTGAGGAAGAGTTGCGTGTAAGGGGTTACACTGATGCAAGCTTTCAAACCGACAGAGATGACTTTAGATCACAGTCGGGATATGTGTTTTGCCTGAATGGAGCAGCAATGAGCTAGAAGAGTTCCAAGCAAGAGACGGTAGCTGATTCTACAACAGAGGCTGAGTACATTGTTGCAAATGGCGCAGCAAAGGAAGTTGTTTGGATCAGAAAATTTGTTTCTGAACTTGGTGTGGTCCCTAGCATTGCGGATCCAGTCGAGTTGTTCTGTGACAACACTGGGGCGATCCCGGAATCAAAGGAACCCAGGTCGCACCAGAAATCCAAGCACGTGCTCAGGAAGTTTCATCTGATTCGAGATATTATCGATAGAGGAGACGTTCGGATATGCAAGATTCCTACAGATGATAATCTGTCAGACCCGCTTACAAAGCCTCTCACGCAGTGGAAGCATGAAGGGCACACTAGGAGTATGGGCATACGAGATGCGCCAGATTGGCTCTAGTGCAAGTGGGAGACTGTTGGAATAGATGCCCTAGAGGCAATCTAGTTTAGTATGAATTATTTGTGGCTAGAAATTCATTTATTATTTATTGGATATTTAATATAATGAAGTCCTTAGATTTACAATTGTGTTGTTTATCTTAAATATCCCTAGTCCAGTATAATGATTAATGGGACAATCATCTATAGACTAGTATGGGGTTGGATTGATATGGAGATATCACGATCCATTGGGTTCTCCAAAGGTGTGTTTATGATATAATGATTAATGGAACGTGACATTATTCGCGTTTGCAGTCATCAAGGAGAACCCAAAGGTGTGTTTATGATTTCTTACCTTTACCATCGTTATGTCTCTAGACTTGTGATCCTTGGAGGGTGATATCTCCATATCAATCCAACCCCATACTAGTCTATAGATGATTGTCCCATTAATCATTATACTTGACTAGGGATATTTAAGATAAACAACACAATTGTAAATCTAAGGACTTCATTATATTAAATATCCAATAAATAATAACTGAATTTTCTAGCCATATACATATTCATACTAAACTAGATTGCCTCTAGGGCATCTATTCCAACAGTCTCCGACTTGCACTAGAGCCAATCTGGCGCATCTCGTATGCCCATACTCCTAGTGTGCCCTTCATGCTTCCACTGCGTGAGAGGCTTTGTAAGCGGGTCTGACAGATTATCATCTGTAGGAATCTTGCATATCCGAACGTCTCCTCTATCGATAATATCTCGAATCAGATGAAACTTCCTGAGCACTTGCTTGGATTTCTGGTGCGACCTGGGTTCCTTTGATTCCGGGATCGCCCCAGTGTTGTCACAGAACAACTCGACTGGATCCGCAATGCTAGGGACCACACCAAGTTCAGAAACAAATTTTCTGATCCAAACAACTTCCTTTGCTGCGCCATTTGCAACAATGTACTCAGCCTCTGTTGTAGAATCAGCTACCGTCTCTTGCTTGGAACTCTTCTAGCTCATTGCTGCTCCATTCAGGAAAAACACATATCCCAATTGTGATCTAAAGTCATCTCTGTCGGTTTGGAAGCTTGCATCAGTGTAACCCTTTACACGCAACTCTTCCTCACCGCCAAATATCAAGAAAGCATCTTTAGTTCTTCTCAAGTACTTTAGGATGTTCTTGACTGCAATCCAGTGACTCTCACCCGGATTGGATTGGTATCTGCTTGTCATACTCAAGGCATATGACACATCTGGTCTAGTACATAACATGGCGTACATGATAGATCCTATGGCCGAGGCATAGGGAATCCTACTCATGCGTTCCTTCTCAATCTCATTGGAAGGACAACCACTCTTCGAAAGAGTGATTCCATGTGACATGGGTGAGAATCCCTTCTTGGAATCTTGCATGTTGAACCGTTTCAACACCTTGTCAATATATGTACTTTGACTTAGGCCTAGCAACCTCTTAGATCTATCTCTATAGATCTTTATACCGAGTATATAGGCTGCTTCCCCTAAGTCCTTCATTGAGAAACACTTTCCTAGCCAATCTTTCACAGATTGCAGCATGGGAATGTCGTTTCCAATGAGTAGTATGTCATCCACATACAAGACCAGAAAAGCTACAGAGCTCCCACTAACCTTCTTGTAGACACAAGACTCATCTTCGTTTCTGATGAAGCCAAACTCTTTGACCACTTCATCAAAACGTCGATTCCAACTCCTAGAAGCTTGCTTCAATCCATAAATGGATCGTTGCAGCTTACAGACTTTGTTGGCTTGCTTTGGATCCTCAAAACCCTCCGGCTGTATCATATACACGTCCTCGAGGAGATTCCCATAAAGGAATGCTGTTTTGACATCCATCTGACAAATCTCATAGTCATGGTATGCTGCAATTGCAAGTAGGATTCGGATGGATTTGGTCATTGCGACTGGTGAAAAAGTTTCGTCATAGTCAATACCATGAATCTGTCTGAATCCTTTGGCCACCAATCGTCCCTTATAGGTAATCACATTACCATCCATGTCGATCTTCTTCTTGAAGACCCACTTGCACCCTATGGGCCGCGCCCCATCGGGTGGTTCCACCAAAGTCCATACTTTGTTGGTATACATGGATTCCATCTCGGATCTCATGGCTTCCAGCCACTTCTGAGAGTCTGGGCCACTCATGGCCTCCTCATAGGTAGTAGGCTCATCATCTATGAGCATCGTGTCACCGGAATCGGTTATGAAAAAGTCCATACCTCTCGGGTTCCCGGCGCACTCTACTAGATCTACGAAGCTCTTGTGTTACCTGAACAGGTGGCTCCACAACTGCTTGTGTTTCCTGTTCATGTTCCATAATCGGTTCAGTGGTTTGTGGTTCTTGAACTTCTTCAAGTTCTACATTCCTCCCACTTGCTTCTTTAGAGACAAACTCTCTTTCTAGAAACACGCCGGTCCGAGCAACAAACACTTTGTTCTCGGTTGGATTGTAGAAATAGTATCCCTTAGTTTCCTTAGGGTACCCCACAAACTTACACTTATCCGATTTAGGCCCTAGCTTGTCTGACTGTAAACGTTTTACATAGACATCGCAGCCCCAAATCCTCATGAACGACAGTGTGGGACGCCTCCCACTCCACATCTCATATGGTGTCTTCATGACTGATTTAGATGGAACACGGTTAATGGTGAAAGCTGCACTTAATAGAGCGTAGCCCCAAAATGATAATGGAAGATCAGTTTGACACATCATTGACCGAACCATATCCAATAGGGTTCGATTCCTCCTCTCGGACACGCCATTACATTGTGGCGTTCCGGGTGGAGTGAGTTGGGACACGATCCCACACTCCCTAAGATAGTCGTCAAACTCTTGGCTCAAGTATTCTCCTCCACGATCCGATCGTAGAGCCTTGATACTTTTGCCAAGTTTCTTCTCTACTTCATTCTTGAATTCTTTGAACACTTCAAAGGATTCGGATTTTGCCCTCATAAGGTACACAAATCCATATCTACTGTAATCATCAGTAAATGTAATGAAGTAGACATAACCACCCCTGGCAGGCGTGGCAAATGGCCCACATACATCGGTATGTATGAGCGTCAATTGCTCACTAGTCCTCTCACCTTTCTTATTGAAAGGGGACTTTGTCATTTTTCCCAATAAACAAGCCTCACATGTCTCATATGATTCAAAATCAAATGAGTCTAGTAATCCATCCTTATGGAGTCTAGATACACGTTTCTCATTTATGTGGCCTAAACGACAGTGCCATAAGTAAGCAGGATTTAAATCATTTATTTTAATCCGCTTGGCATTAATGTTGTAGACAGGATTGCTTAGATCAAGGACATAAAGTCCATTAAATAATTGCGCACTAAAGTAGTGAATATTATTCAAATAAAAGGAACAAAAATTGTTCTTTATTGAAATAATAAAATCATCCTTGTCCAAACAAGAAATAGAAATAATGTTTCTGCTCATAGCAGGCACAAAATAGCAATTATTTAATTCTAGAACTAATCCTGAAGGCAGAGATAGCTCGCACACGCCTATGGCCAACGCAGCAACCTTTGCTCCATTCCCAACGCGCAGATCTACCTCCCCTTTAGCCAATCTTTTACTTCTCTTTAGATCCTGCATATTTCGACAAATATGAGATCCACATCCAGTATCTAATACCCATGATGTAGAGACAGTTAAATTGACATCTACAACAAAAATACCTGGTGGTGGTGGAATCACTATTCCAAGCCTCTTGTCCTCCAGATATTTTGGGCAGTTCCTCCTCCAGTGTCCAGGCTGACTGCAGTAGTGACACTCACCCTTAGTCACGACCTTGACAATGCCACCAACAGGCTTAAGGGCTGGTTCCTTGGACTTGACAACTGACTTGCCTTTGCCCTTGGAGGAAGAGGCAAACCTTTTGCCCTTTCCTTTCTGCACCATCATTATGGCCTTGCCCTTACCCTTGTTGATGCTTTGTTCAGCCGTCCTCAACATGTTGAGTAAATCTGGCAGTGGTTTAACGATCTCGTTCATGTTATAGTTCATAATGAACTGTCCATAACTCTCGGGCAACGATTGCAACACTAGATCGGTTTCCAACTCTTGGCCGAACGGGAACCCAAGCCGGGCGAGATTCTCCAAGTACCCGATCATTCAGAGTACATGGGGTCCCACCGGGTTCCCTTCTGCCAGATGACATTTGAACAGTGCCTTTGAGACCTCATACCTCTCTACCCTCGCCTGCTCTTGAAAGAGATGCTTTAGATGTTCGATCATATCGACTGCATTCATGTTTTCGTGTTGCTTCTGAAGCTCAGAAGTCATGGTGCAAAGCATAAGGCAGGCCGCATCATTAGCGTCATCAACACGCTTTTGATACGCCTTTAAGGCAGCAGGTGTCTGGTTCTCTGGACCTTCTGGAACATGCTCCTCTATTGCGTACAGTTTCTTCTCTTGCTTGAGAACAATTCTCAAGTTTCTGTACCAATCAAGAAAGTTGGTTCCAGAGAGCTTGTCCTTCTCAAGGACAGATCGTAGGGAATGTTGTGAACTCGATGAGTTGTTTGCCATTTGGAATTCTGCAAAAAAGAAAATACGCAAGTTTTAGTATTTGTGAATTTTTGACTATATTTAATAATGGCTAGTTTATTAAATATAGCTCCCACTATTTTTCTACGGATTAATAACCCTCAAGATATTAATGCGGAAAATATCCTTATATTTTCTAGTGGGCCAAGATCCATCTTTCATCTCCTTATGAGCTTGCTTTGGCAAGTCACCCATAATTTGACTACTTTAGGTAGGAACAATTCCAATTGCATCCAATATGCAACTCTTGGTTCAATCGGGCAAATAACTCCTTATTTATCCATCCATATGGATAATCCCAATTGATTGCCTCTAGGTTTCTTAATCAAATTAATAGCCTAGTTGTGTTCAACCTCTTATCTAAACAGTTGCACATTGTTACGTGCCATCGCATTCCATCATTATGAACCAAGTCGCCATGCTTTGGCACGCACGAGCTTGATAAATAATGATGATAATGAGTGTTTAAATAACGAGAAGGCAAGAACACAATATTTGAATTTTGAGGGATTTTAAATTAAATTTTAATTGTTTTGTTGATCAATATCAACTAATCTATCTATTTGAGTTTGGGCACAACTCCAAATAATAGATCCGGGTTGTCTAATTATCTTATTATCCTAATTGCATGCATCGTCACACCAACCACACAAATAATAAGACAATAAATAAACTACCACAAACAGAAATTAAACGTGATGTGGATATGGCCTATTCTAGACTAAGATAATTCCAAGCCAATGGAATTATCTATGAACCCTAAAGCAAACACATCTCCATGCGTCTTGATCTTTTGGTCCATCCTTCATAGTCTCGTGGAATGCTCCATGCTCCATGCTCCATCTTTTGTGGCTTCTTTGGCTTTGGGATTCTTTTCTCCAATCTTGGCTAACAATCTACTTTATCTAGCACTAGCTAATATCTATACTAAATAAAATAAATCTCACAAGTTGAGAAAAAAAAATGGCACGCAGGCCATAAAACCCTAATTAATTATTACAATTAATTGATCAGCTCGCAGGCCGTAAAACAAAACCACAAAATTAAACATCCACATCAAACCACATCCTAAGGCCATATCCAATCACCATGCGATTTGCACATAAATAGTTAAAATCCAATTTTAACGCGCTTGGTCAATTTTAATTGATTTTAGGATTTCTAGGGTTAAAACGGTCCATGGGCCCAACAATCCAATTGCGCGGGCCCAACAAAGTGAACCACAAGGCCCTAGGACCGGCCCGGCCCAAAACCCGCAAGCTAGGCCCGCGGGTTAGGGCCGCCCGGCCCCTTTGGGCTCCCAAGCTTGGGCGGCAAGCAAGGGGGCGGTCCCTAGGGGGGCCGAACCCTTCTATGGGAGTTGTTTCCAAAACAACTCCCTTGCTTGGTGCCCAAGTTTGGTTGTTTCCTTGTTTTGGGAGAACTCCTTCTTCCCCAAGGATGCCCAAACCCTAGATCTAATGATCCTAAAATTTCTCAAACTCACCAATTCATGCATCCAATGCAAAAATTGGATCTTGTTATGATTATTTGTTGACAAATTGCATCCCATGCTTGATTTGTCTTGTTTTACGCGATAAACAATCAATTAAGGTGTAAAACAACAAAACGTAACACATAAACCACGTGTATGCTCTATGACCTCTGGCTCTGATACCACTGTAGGGTTTTGATTCATGGATCGCACAACGGAAGCATAATCAAACATAAACCATGCAAAACCCTCCAAGGATCACAAGTCTAGAGACATAACGATGGTAAAGGTAAGAAATCTTAAACACACCTTTGGGTTCTCCTTGATGACTTCAAACGCGAATAATGTCACGTTCTCTATAGTTGATCCACGCCTAGAGTTGATCCTAGATCTCCCAAACTCCTTGGTGCTAGCCCGGATTAAGAAGAGGATGAACGAATCACGCAAAACCAGACAAAAAGAGGCTTTCGGCCTCTTTTTGGCCGACGGGGACGAGGGCGGCGGCAAGGGGCGGCGTCGGCCCTCCTTGTTGCTTGCTCTCTCTCCTTTGTTCTCTCCCACTCTTGTTATGTTCACTAATGAGCATAAGTTATGAGGAAGGAAGGAAGGAGGGTCCTTTATATAGTCCAACAACTCCTTGTTAACTACCTAAAGGACTTATTCTAGTCCAACTAGAATTCAATTAGTCCCTTCCTTGCAAATTAGTCCCTACTAAGTTTGCAAGGGTTTGCAAAGTGATCCTTCTAATTAATTAATCCAATTAATTAATTCCCAAACCTAGTTCAACTCTATATAGCGTGTGACCCCATAGGTTCTATCTAGTTGGTAGCGACTATTTGCTAATATGGAGCGGTTTCTAGCAAAACATCCATTCTAGCCAACTAATAGAATAGTCATCTTGACAACCTTTGTACAAGTAATTGTCTCATCCCTTTGCCTCCTGTAGATAGTGCTTTCTGAGCTGACAGATCTTGGCCACGTGGCAACCATCCAGCACACCATATTGTGCTCCACACACACTGGATCACCAGCCGAGCTGATCCATGTGGGGGCTGCGAGACAGAGCCCTCGCATACCACCGCACGGGACTTGTAGGGACTTAGTGGTTTGGAGGCTAGAGTAAGCCCTGTCGCGTGCGAGCCAAGCCCGCGCGCGACCTTTAGTAACTGCTTTGAGAGATTTATGGCACGAGCTCCATAAACCCGGTCAATCCGGTCAAACCCGGTCAACCTCGTAACGGTTCCGGTATTCGCGCACAACGTGCTGTAACGGTCCCTATATACTCGGACGAACGTGCCGTTATGGTTAAGCTAATTAAGCCGCTATTAATGGGCGCATTAACCACACTACAACAGTCACGTTCTCTGCTATATATAGGACGTTAACCTTTCCATACAAAGAAGAACACACTTGCCATACGCGGAAGCTCTGCCAAACCTCTCTCTCTCTCTCTCAGACATTACTACTGCCTTACTCTCTCCCTACACACAACCCCACTCTTCCTGTGCGATCTCTGATCCTCTACATACGGTGTACACGAAGGTCTCCCCGCCGGAATCTCTTGTGCACATTTTGGTGAACCCGACGTGAACTTACCAACAAAAGCAACCATGTCTCAGGAGGATGATATCAGCAACAGATCGCCTTCCACCGAAACCGCCTCGGGAGAGGAAACTCGTCGTACTCCTACCACTCCCGGCGAAACACCGACGCTAGAGTCCTTGGAAGCCACTGTCCAAAGTCAGGCGAAAGCTCTCAAAGCTCAGTCGGCGCAACTAGAACGGATCTTGGCCGTTCTGGGCACCCTTGCGCCAAGTCCTTCATCAGCCACCGCCGTCTCTCCAGGAGGAGGAGGCCCTACCGCTCCGGGACTGGGAGTGTCAACCACACCTCCCAACCCTAATCTGCAGACTCCACCGGCGACTACACAGATGCTTTCGATTCAGGGGTCAACAGCTCAGATGTTGCCTCTCACTGCTCACACTCCTCAGCCTTCGGCTTTGGCATCTAACCCGACTCTGCAGTACCCCTTGCCTCCTCCAACGGCGATTTGGGGCAATGCGAGTAGTTAGTATGTCCCCAATCCTTCGGCGGCGTATGTGTCGCCTCCGCCTGCGGCAACCCCTCCTCCAGCTACCGAGGGAAGCATCCCAGAATGCATGACGTCTCTGCAGAAGCGCATGGACACTATTCTGGCTCACCAGTCATTCGCGGATACCATTATCCCGAAGCTAGACAACGATCCACCCATCCCGCGGGAGATCTATCTCATGCCTAACCCGACGGGGTATAAGGCCCCTAAATGGGACAAGTTCGAGGATGTCAACGGGAACGCTCATGAGCATGTCATGCGTTTCATTGATGTCATGGGGCCATACGGAGCTGACCCCAAACGGCTGATGCGAGAGTTCCCAAAATCTTTAGGGAACGTAGCGTACAAGTGGTACCGAACGTTGGAAGCCGGATCTGTGAAGACTTGGGACGACATGGTCCAGAATTTCTACACCAAGTTCTTCCAGATGGAAGAAAAGGTGACAATGATCCATCTCTCGCGGATGTATCAGAAGCGCGAGGAGGATAGGATCACTTTCATCAAGAAATTCAGGGCGAAGTCCTTGGAGTGCAAAGATCCAATGCTCGAGAGCCGGCTCGTAGAGATATGCCTGCAGTGCATGCGAGACGAATACAAAGGTATGCTCATCAATTTGCAAACACATACGTTTTCAAAGCTAATTGAATGCACGAAGAACATCGAACCTATAGTCGAAAGGCAGAAAAAGAAGAACGCTCCGGAGCGACCTTCGAGCGGCACCACCTACAAGATCGGGAGATTCAGTTACAAGAGGGGACGCGAAGCTGAGGTCAATACAGTTTCACCCCAGAAGCAAGCGAAGGTTGTGAACTTCGATGTACAACCTCTGCCATGCTCGGTAGAGGAAGCAAGCGACTTCTGCAGACAGTGGCGCAAGGACGGTGTCCTGCCGCCGCTCGAAAAGATACCCTCCAAGGAGATGGTAAGGGATCCTAAGTGGTGCGAATACCACGGCAAGGTCATGCACCCCACAGCGGAATGTAAAAAGCTCAGGTTTACATTCGACCAGAAGATGAAGAACGGCGAGCTGATCGTCAGCGATCGCAGGAAGGATGTGAGCAACAATCCGCTTCCTGCCCATGCAGAGCAAGACTCAAAAGGCAAAGAAGTTGCCATGATTTCGATCGTAGACTTGGAAGAAGTCGCAGAGGATGGTCTGCCCATCGTTGCCGAGGTCCATGAAGACGAAGACTACAGCATGGACACAGAGGATGAGCGTGCTGACCGGATGAAGGGGTCGCACGGCTTCAGCAGATTCTTCGACGAGATGAATTTCTCGGAGAAATGCCGGACAGAAATGACGAAAGCGATCTTAAGGATAGCAGAGGACTACGAGGAGGATCTTGTAGTCTCCAACGGGAAAGTCATCAGGGCGTCTCGCTCTACAGAAAAGATTATGACCTTTTCCGCCAGCGACAAGAAGACAGATGCGAGCCACCAGAGGCCTCTGTACGTGACAGCCATCATCAATGGCGTCGAGTTCAAACGAGCATTCGTCGATGGAGGAGCAGCGGTCAACGTCGTTTCACTCCACACACTGAAGCTAGCAGGGATCCCCGAACACAAGATCGTCAAGCGCCCATCTCCACTGATGGGATTCGGAAGCGACTCTAGAATGACGATCGGATGGATCCGCCTGGGCGTTTAAATTGGCAAAATCAAGTGCTCAGCAAAGTTCTATGTCATAGACGCAAACACCACGTATCACATGATCATAGGTCGATCCTGGATTCATCGCTTCGACGCAGTTCCTTCAACGGCTCACCAGGTTATGAAAGCTATCTGGAACGACAGAATAGTCGAAATACCGGTTTCAACGAATCCATTCAACTTGGACGAAGCACATCTTAGCGAGGCGGTGTGGTTCACCGAGATGACGGACGAGCAAACACCGGGACCATTCAACCCTACTCCTTTGCCTCTCTGGGAGGACATCAAGGACCAGTCACCTGCGGGAGTAATGGTGACAAGAGAAGATGCCAAAGAAAAGCCGCCTACACGCGAAGAGGCGCCGCGTATCGCATACCATCGGAAGAATGTGTATACTCTGAAGAGAATCGCAAAGCATGACCCCAAAGGAAAGGAAATAGGGAGCTTCTACGCCAATGGGAAGAAATGCTATCGCATATGAAGGTGCGCGGGGATGTCCTCACACGGGCATGGGGATATCCCTGAGCAAATCAATCAAATCGAGCAGATCGCAGTAATGAAAGAGCCAATGCAGAGCACCCCAGATGAGAAGCTCAAAGAAGCACCTGAATGCATGGAAGATAGGCCCATACCACAAAAGCAAGAACTAAAGGAAGTGTTCCTCAGCCCGAACGAGGAAAAGAAAAGGCCAGTCTTTCTAAGTGCGGACCTCACAAGCGAGGAGGAGCAAGGGCTGCTACAGCTCCTAACTGAATACAAGGATGTGTTCGCATGGGAGTATGATGAGACGCCCGGACTGGATACAAGCATCACTATGCACCGCTTAGACATCATTCCAGGGTCTAAGCCGGTAAAGCAGAGCACAAGAAGCTTCAGGCCGGAGCTTAACGTGAAAATCAAGCAGGAGATTGTCAAACTCCTGGATGCCAAATTCATAGAGCCGAATCATCATCCCACATGGCTGGGCAACATCGTGCCAGTAGTGAAAAAGAACGGACAGCTCCGCATCTGCGTGGACTTCCGAGATCTCAATCGCTTCTGCCCCAAGGACGATTTTCCACTGCCCAACATCGATTTGCTTATCGATTCAACAGCGGGCCACCGCATGTTCAGTTTCATGGATGGCTTCAGCGGGTACAACCAGATCAAGATGGACCCCGAAGACGCGCGGAAAACTGCATTCATCACTCCGGTGGGGGTGTTCAACTACACAGTGATGCCGTTCGGTCTCAAAAACGCGGGTGCAACCTATCAGCGGGCCATGATGGCTCTGTTCCACGACATGATGCATAAAGAAGTGGAATTCTATGTGGATGACCTGGTGGTTAAATCCAAGCACGAAGCAGATCACCTCGCAGATCTACGGAAGGTGTTCAATAGATGTAGACGCTTTCAACTAAAGATGAATCCCATGAAATGCGCATTTGGGGTAACATCAGGGAAGTTCTTGGGATGCGTAGTTCATCGCCAAGGAATCGAGCCTGACCCTGCGAAAGTATCAGCCATAACCGGCATGACGCCGCCCCATAACCAGAGTGCCTTGAAGACGTTTTTAGGAAAGCTATCCTATCTGCGGAGATTCATCCCAGCGATTGCCGAAATCACATGTTGTTTTAGTACTCTTCTCAAGAAGGACGCCGTGTACAACTGGGCTCCGGAGCACGAAGCTGCATTCGAAAAGCTGAAGGATCTGCTGACGTCCTCAAAAATAATGATTGCACCTCAACTGGGATCACCGCTTCTGCTATATCTGACATCAACAAGGAGATCCATAGGAGCACTCTTGGCTCAGGAGTACGAAGGCCAGGAAAGGCCTATCTACTACATCTCTCGCATCGTGCAGCCTGCTGAATCAAGGTACACAGACATCGAACGTCATTGCCTTGCTTTGTTCTTCGTAATAGAGAAATTGAAACACTACTTTGCGTCGCATAAAGTAGTAGTGGTTACCAAAAGCGATCCCATACGATATCTGCTAACTCACACCACTCCTGGCGGGAGATTGGCGAAATGGTACATGACCATCTCTCAATATGATATCACATGCGTGAGACCGCGAGCGATCAAGTCGCAGGCGGTAGCGGATCTGTTGGCACAGTTCCCCGACAACAGCCACGAGCCCGTGATCGAAGAAGAGCTCGAAGGCCCTGAAATCTATGCAATCGACGTGCCCTATTGGACGCTCCACTTCGACGGCTCGTTAACAAGGAAAGGTGGAGGCATTGGGATAGTCTTGACCAAGCCGGATGGAGAGGTCATACAGATGTCTGCCAAGCTTAATTTCGCAGTCACAAACAATGAAGCGGAATATGAGGCTCTCATCGCGGGGCTCCGTGCGGCGAAAGCTTTGGAAGTAAGCAATCTAACGCTCATGGGAGACTCCAAGTTGATCGTCAAGCAAGCCTCGGGTGAGTACGGTTTGAAGGAGATTAACCTTCTGCCTTATCGGACTCTAGTACAAAAGCTGGTACAGCAATTCTGCGATGTGAGGTACGAGCACAAGCCCCGAGCAGACAACAGGCATGCGGACGCTTTGGCAACCTTGGGATCTAAGGTCAGCACAGACAAATGTCCCGCAAGGATCTCCATTGAAGTGCGAACATCGTCGGCATTGACAGAAGAGGCGTGCGACGACGAACACATGGATGACACAGACTGGAGAAAAGCAATCCTACAAGCTATTGCGGAAGGCACAAGCAGTGAAAGCTGGGCACTCACAAAAGGGTATTGCATACATGACAACACCCTCTACTACAAGGGTCCCGGCGGAATACTCATGCGATGCGTCTCCGAGCGAGAGGGACAACTGTTGTTAGAAAAGATTCACCAACATGCTTGCGGAGAAAGTGAGGTGTCAATCTACCGGAAGGCTCAGAGATATGGCATTCATTGGCCAGACATGTCAACAGCCGCGGCCCTGATACAAGGGAAGTGCGAGAGTTGCGCACTAATCAAAGATTCTCTACTCATCGCTCTAAATGATGATGACACGGATTGGAGGAAGCCACTCTTTGATTTTCTCACTCAGGGCACCGTGCCTGAATCGAGAAAAGAAGCCGAGAAATTGAAGAGGAAAGCATCTCGATATGTAGTACAGGAAAACCTGCTTTGGCGAAGAGGTCATGAGGGCAACTTGCTGCGATGCCTAGACGGCAGAGAAGCACAAGAAGTCATGGACCTTTCTCATCAGGTGGAACACCAAGGAGGTGCGAAATTATGCAGGCAGCTCCTCTCAATTGGATATTTCTGGCCCACGATGGAGGTCGATTGCCGCACCAAAGTACGACGCTGCCAGGAGTGCCAATTCAAAGGAAACCTAGTGCACGCTCCCGCCGTGGATCTACATGCATTAGGGACGCCGTGGCCATTTCACACATGGGCTCTAGACTTCATCGGTCCTATCCGACCAACGTCACACGGGAATCATTTTATTCTCACTGCAGCTGAGCTATTCACCAAATGGGTGGAGGCAATACCACTGAAGACGGCAAATGCGCTAGCTGTGGTCAACTTCATTCAAGAAAACATCATATGCAGGTTCGGAATACCAAACACCATTCTTTCAGATAACGGTACTCCCTTCGTTAATCGTCAGGTAGCTGCGAAGTTAGCGGAGTACGATATCAGGCAGATATGTTCTACCCCTTATTACCCAAAGGGGAACGGACAAGCCGAAGCGACCAACAAAACGCTGTTGAGGATTTTGAGCAAGATGGTCGCAGATGACCACAAGAAGTGGGCCGAATCTCTAAGCATAGCTCTATGGGCTTACCGAACTTCTCCAAGGACACCCACGGGGGCCTCACCATTCCTACTATGTTATGGAGCCAAAGCTGTGGTACCTGCGGAGGTGAGAGTCAATTCGGCAAGGCTAGCCTTTCACGCACTCTACGAAAATCAACGTGATCATGACTTAGTCTTGCTGGAGGAAAAGCGAGAACAAGCCAAAAGGACCAACAAGCGGTATCAAGAAAGGATTGCTCGCGCTTACAATAAGACGGTCCAACGAAGAGATTTCGCAGTTGGAGACTTGGTCTTGCGCGCATCTGACCACTGCATGCGAGAAGCGGCTCACCCAAAGTTCGCAGCCAATTGGGAAGGACCCTTCGAAGTCACAGAAGTCTTCGACAGTGGCTACTGCAGCATACGAAGGTTGCACGGCACAACCTCAACCCCGAGTTCAGTCAACATGCGCTGGATTAAGAAGTACTATCCCTGACTTCTCTCATTTCATGCGTTTTATTATAACGTCGCTTAATGTCTTGTATGGTTACGATTTACACAATATCCTCTCCCATATGAGAGGATTGTAATCCCATCTCTCCCATATGAGAGCGTTATAATAAGAGAATTCTCCCAAATGAGAAACTTCATATTGCTGGATGTCAATTTTGCTTTATTTCAGCTTGTTATAACTGTTAACAATGGGTTATCCGCTACAATAGCAGCCTATGCAAATGCGATCTTAATTGATCATCTAAGCCTATCTGTTACGATAGCAGCCTATGCAAATGCGATCTTAATTGATCATCTAAGCCTATCTGTTACGATAGAAGCCTACGCAAATGCGATCTTAATTGATCATCTAAGCCTATCTGTTACGATAGCAGCTTATGCAAATGCGATCTTAATTGATCATCTAAGCCTATCTGTTACGATAGCAACTCATGCGAAAAACGATCTTAATTGATCTTCTAAAGCCTATCTGTTACGATAGCAACTCATGCGAAAAACGATCTTAATTGATCTTCTAAAGCCTATCTGTTACGATAGCAACTCATGCGAAAAACAATCTTAATTGATCTTCTAAAGCCTATCTGCTACGATATCAACTCATGCGAAAAGCGATCTTAATTGATCTTCTAAAGCCTATCTGTTACGATAGCAACTCATGCGAAAAACGATCTTAATTGATCTTCTAAAGCCTATCTGCTACGATAGCAACTCATGCAAAAAATGATCTTAATTGATCTAGTAAAGCCTATCCGCCACGATAGCAACTCGCGCGAAGAACGATCTTAATTGATCTACTAAAGCCTATTTGCTACGATAGCAATATTGTGAAAATGATCTTAAGTGATCTACAAAGGTCTATCTGATATGATAGCACGTGAATCTGAAGGCTAATCACAATCCCATCTGCCAAGATGGCACAGCTGCGAAAATACGATCTCGAACGATCTAGTGAAACATCTGCGAATCTATATGGCAGATAGCAAATGCGAAGCATGTATATAGCATTGTGCAAGGCGAAATATGCCGATACGCATGCGAAATTGTATTTTGTTGCAACAGCTCAGCAAATTATACAAAAGCTATTTATCATTATGAGTCGAAAAGACTTACAATTTATCTGTCTAGATAGCAGCTTACAAGTGAAAAAGCTCAAATCTAACTACGCAGCCAACATGGCTTACAATACATTCGAAAAGTAGCTTACAAGCGAGAAGTAACACATCGAGGGAATCCTAACTGAGAAAGGATGAACCCACCGGTTCTAACACCGGCTATGCAATACACAGATCTGCGGCCAAAGATCTATAGCAAAAGGGATGCTGCTGCAAAGAGATCAACTCGTCATTCGCTATGTCTCTAGCGGCAAGATCTGGGTAACGGTACGTCCAAGACCCCAAGGGCTGACAAAGGCCTCTGTCTGATCGAGATATGCACCGGAGGAACCTCCTGTTCCGGCGTATGCCGCCCTACAAAACAGGGGAAGCAGTCATTCCTCTGGTGATGGGTTCCTTGTCATGATAGACAAGGGCATTGACGAGCCTCCTGAGTTCAAGAACGAAGAGGCAGGAAATCCTCCTCCAGGGATGCTGGAGGAGAATTCCGCCGTTCATTACGAGACGATAGCACGGTCACTTCGGCGCTGCACCTCACCGGGAGGCGGCCGGAAACATGACCTGCAAACATAATACATGAAGAAAATTCTTCGAATACACATGAGATATCATCTCCATCTTCTTTATGATGGTTATGAAGAGCAATAAGCCTCATAAAGTGGATCTTGGAAACTATTTCTACAGCACAAAGCGCAAACTCAGGATTCATAACTTGAAGTTGCCATGAATCAACGAAAAACAAGCATTGAAGCCAGCAGTCGTAAGGACTCACGGCAAAGCACATTTTTGGGATGAAGAACCCAAATGGCAAAGACAGGGTTTATATAGACCTTGTGGAGACTCTTCAGTTGCTAAGATGAGTCAGCAGAATTTGAAAAGAGGGTAAGGCCAATCACTTACGCCTTGAAAAACGGTAACGATCAATTACCCTACTAAAGGCTACGACGATTCAGTTGCGTATCCTAATAAATGACGGATAGTCATGATTCGGATGGACTTCCCAACAAAAGCGTGCTCATCTTCCGAGAAATTAGCGCGAAAATCAAGCAGAATATCAATTGCTGATGTCATAATTGGATATGCACAGAGATATCCTATCAAATCCCGGAAATGGCAAAACGGGCAAGTCAATTCTTGTTGTTAAAAAAAGGGGGGAGAAACCCTAGCAACATTACATTAATGTTTCAAACATTACATTAATGTTCCTTGCTATTTTTTTTCAAAAACATAAAGTCAAAGCAAATTCTTGATCAAGGAGTCATGGGGCGCGAACTGATGGCTCAGCTTCTCTACCTGCTCCACTTCTTGTTTCAGTTGCTCGCACTTGGCATTCATCTCATTATAGACCTTCAGAGCTTCGTCAACCTTTTGCTTTTGCTGCTCCACCTTCTGCTTCTCAGCTGCGAGGTTCTGGTGGCCGAGCTTCAAAGTTACGGCTGCGCGAATCAGGGTAACTCTTTTCATAAGAAATCTGAAACCCAGCCTGCCTTGAACCTTGGTCAAGAGATTTTGGCACATGCCACAAAGCAATTCAGCACTCTGGACAGAGATGGTCGCAGGCGTAGCCGCAGACAGCTGCTCCAAAATCCAAATGGCTTCAGTAAGAAACAGCCTCCTGTCGAAGGGCCCTATCTCCAGAGACCTCACAAATGATTGGGGGTAGGTGAGGCGCATCCGAACCACCCAGTCCACATCAGTTTGCTTCAAACCTAAAGCGATGTCAAAGCTAAGTTATGATGTCAAACTCGCAAGTGAATAATGCGAGAGGCAAACAACAAATCTCTACTTACCAGTTCCTTCCAGAATCTCACGAAGAGAAGGGATGCGCATTGCCGGAGTGGTCGAAGACTGTCCCCGCTCCATAGCTCTTCTGTCAGCTGCGAGCTCTAACCCCTCGTAGTTAGGAGGAAGAGGGTAAGCCGCACCAGCTGCGACTGCATTCCCAACCTGCGAGCCCCAAAAGCTCCACGCATGAAGAGGTGCCGCCGACTCAGTCATCGCCGGAGGCGAAGTGACAACCGAGGTTGCTTGGCGAGGGACACTCTCAGATGCGGAAGCATCAGCAGTACTTGTCCTTACTTCCTCAGCGCCAGTATGGGCATCTTCATCCATTAGCACAGCATCAGCTTCAGCATCATCGGAAAGTTCGATGATGTCCTCGAGAGGCTCACCTGCGTGTTCAGTAGCTGCGACGGGCTTCTCGGTATGGGGGCTCGGAATCGGAAAGTAGGACGCAGAAGGCTGACTTCTCTGCTCCAGCACAGACTCCTCAGCATTGCCTGCGACACAAAATGCGATGGTATGAGGTAACTCGCATTGAATGTTATTTTACTATCTTTGCTAAAGCTAAGAGCAAGCACCTCCACGCGAAGGTGGGATTGATGTATCTTCGTCATACACTAAAGACGTGGAACCATGTCCTATTAGTGTGTCCTCATTAAGAAAGTCTTTAAAAGGAGCGTGACCTGGGATGCGAAGAAACCAGTCATGATTCTGTTTCAAGTTGCTCAGGTCTAGTACATGCATATCGCTCAAATGGTTACCTGAAGGTTCTCCGCACTTGCCTACTAGCCAACGACGAATGTCAGCCTTTGACACACCATGCTTTAACGCACCCACAATAACATCTCTATAAGTTACTGCGAGATTGAAGACCTCACCTTTATCGCCGCCTGCGATCTCTTCAAAGTCTGCTTGGGCTTGCTCCAGGGCTGCTGCATCCTCTTCTGGAACCGCATCCTCCTCCTCAGCCTGAGGAGTCACTACTTCGGGGAGCACATCTTCCTCGTCAACTGGACGCACTAAGTCGTCAACATGCTGCTCTTCGAGGCTCCGCTGTCTCACACGCTCGAGCTCTTCCTCCTCCCGCTGCCTTCTTCTTTCAGCAGCTTCCGCGGCTGTCTTCCGGGACTCAGCAAGAACGTCCTCGCTTATGGGATCGTCTGGAATGCCAGAATGGGTATCTCTCTTTTGTCTCTTGGCCAAAAGGCCACCGATGATCTCATCATCATCATCATCTGCGAAGATATGATTGGTTTAAGAAAGAATTACAAAAGAATTACGATGATGGGAAGAGAAACGCGACGGAAGTACCTCCTGATTCTTCCTCATGCATCACAGCTGTTCTTTCTTCTTCTTCTTCATCACTCTCTCTGGGCTCCTGCCTCTCTCCTTCTTCCTCTTGGTTGAATGGAACGAAAGTCTCAACTGCGAGCTCTTTCCGCACTTTGCTGGGCATGCGACCTTTGCCTTTATCCTTGACAGAAAGGGACATCGCCGAGGGAGAAGTTGGAGCACTTCTAGGGGAAGAAATCGTAATTCCCTTTTGCCTGGGTCTCTTCACTCTCGGCGCCGCAGTCGCTGGAGGGGACGGATCATCTCCGGGAGGAGACGAGGCCGGAGCATTGTCTATCAGCGAGTCAGCAAAAGCATTCATGACTGCGCGAATCTTGGTTTCGACCTCAGGGTCCATCCTCCATGCTAGCAGAAACGGCTGCTTTTGTCTTCTGGTGGCAACAATGGTGTTAACCAATGACTTGGAGCGATCACCAGATGCGAATCTCCGCACATGACACTACAGCAAACAGTACAGAATAAAGGCGTCAGCATAAGGAAATCAAGAAGCTTAACGCACGCGGGAAAAATTGCTTACCTTAGCAAATTCCTCGCTATATCTGACGACATGCGTGTCGCCCTTCTTAACTGCGGCGACCTTCTCCTTCAGAATGACGTCAGGACACAAATGGTTCTCACGATCCAACAGTGAGTAGCAACCATATTCAGACTCACTCAGGCTGCAATTGGGGCGAAACGGAAAAGAATTTCTCTTGATCAAGGGAGCTCTACTTGGCTGCGCGGCCGACTGCGTCTCAATCCTCGTTTGCTGGGCGACCCAGTATGCGAGCCAGTTCTGAGAACAACCACCCTCGCGGGTCCCTGCAGGCTGGTCAAAGGGAAGATTGTTCATGAATACTGTCTTGCACTCCTTTGTTAGCAAGCGCTTATAGCAACCTCTGATAATGGATTGGGGCCAGATTGATGGTGCCACTGCATCAAAGCCGAACTGGGGAGAAACTCGAGTGGGGTCAACATCCACGGTAATCCTCTCGTACCTTGGCGCGAGCTCACGAATATGCTCTGCGAGGGCAGGAAGGGAACCTCGTAGACACCAGCAAAAGAACTCGCGATAGCGCTCATGGAAATACGATCCCTCTTCGAAGAGGAGCTCTTCTGAGAAGACAATACCCTTAGAGGGGTACAGCTTTGGAAACCATCGCACGTTCTCAATGCGTGTGGCATAGGGCCTGGCAGTAAACTCTTTCCGTTTGTCGCATATCAAGCTCCAAACGCACTTGGTATTGTTCGCTCCGAACCACCTCGCAGCCCTGCCGCTGTTACGCTCTTCCGTCTCGCCTGGGGGACACCACTTGTCGGGTTTGAGAGCAGTTGGAGCATAAGATGGCCATCGCTCGAAAACCCACATTGTCAAAAAGGAAATATTGACAAAAGTCAGTACATCGAGGCGGCCACGCGACTCTTTCATGGCTAGAACCAGCTGATCAAGCCTATAGTACAGCGTGCCCAAGACCAAGGGTCCGAGTGCGACTCTCTGGCCAAGGGCGAGCCTCACAGCAAGTGGCAAAACATGGTAGAAGACCCCATCATGTGGGTGACCGTCAATTAAGTACCTCGACAACCATGCACAGAGGAAAGCACAAAGGGTCAAGTGATAGCCTTTACCCTCCACGTAATTTTCGACCTCTGGGTTCTCACTCAGAAGCTTCTTGGTGATGCTACTGTTCGCATAGTCTCGAAAGAAGTACTGCAACCATTTGTTCCAGGTGTTCTTCGCAGACGTATCAACCAACTGCCAGTTTGGAAGGGCCTTGGTACTGGTCCACCGGGTGGAGATTTTCTTTACCTCCGATAGGCATTCCTCCATCTGCGTGTACAAAGCAATCTCCGCAGCCGTCCTCAAAGGACTCAAAGGGTCCACTTCACCCATGGGAGAAAGATCGTACAGCATATGCACGTCCTCGAGTGTGGGGGCAGCCTCGAACTCAACAAAGTGGAATGTGTGAGTCGCAGGCGAGTAGCGGGAAAGAAGGTCTAGAAGCATGGACTGATCGAGCTTCACGGCAGCACCCTTCATAGCACGAACAGCGAAGTATACGCCGGCTTCATCAAGAGTCGCGGCATGATTGGTCAACACGTGGTCAATCCACTCATCCATGTAGTCCAATTTCTGGACAAAAGCCTGGGCAGAAATCGCAGTGTAGGGGAAGTACCCATTTTCGATTCCCAATCGAACCACATCCTCGGAGCCAATTAACTCGAGCAAGGCTGAGTTAACCGGGCGAGTCAGTGTTAGCAATCCCTCAATTGGGACAGGAGCAGGCATCCTCTTCGCCTTAACCCTCGCATGGTAGAAATCTTTGCCACCTAGATAGGGGGCTTTTCGCCACAAAGCCTGCGGAAGATCGGGTATCTCTTCGTCCTCCTTGGTGGGTTTGGTTCCTTTTGTCTTGGCCATCCCTGCGGAAGAGCAAGAAAAAGGGGGGAGAAATATGCTACTTCAGTTTGAATTTCGAGATTCAAGATCTATGAAAAGAAAGATGAACAGTTTCTGGTATCAATTTCAGAAATTAGAGGGTTGCATTATCAGGGATTTCAAAACCCTATCTAAGGTCCTTATTATTGAAGGATTAAGCTGCAATTGGGTCCAAAGCTTGAAGCTTCTTCACAAGTTTCAACAGATTATATGTTATGGGTTTACAGATTCAACGCAGTTCAAGGCAAACACTGGTATCTTAAATCAAAATTGAACAAGGCCAACCTTGTTTTCGCGAAGCTTGCTTGGATATGCACAGTTGAAGAAGACGATTTGCAGTTCTAAACTGATGATTGATTATCTGAATCTGCTCTCGAAGATCTCCGGGTACCATTCACTTTAAGAGAAAGAAGTGATGCTTTGCAACAGTGGAGGATACAAAGTATTTATCCAAAAACAATGAAGGGTTGCGTTCTTTCAGTAGTCGAATCGCAACCGTCACCGTCGAATCGCGCAATCACAGGACAAGCTGACGTCACGCCTAAAACCCTAAAAGCCAGACGGCACGACTCTAGGGGTTTTAGGTCATAATGGCACGCACGGGGGCTGAACTTACCCGTATTTGAATTGGTGCGTGGCGACGACGCGTATGTTGGTTTCCGCGCATGGAAGTCTATACAGCTATGAGTCTTCACGCGCAGAAAGGGGGCTAATGTAGATAGTGCTTTCTGAGCTGACAGATCTTGGCCACGTGGCAACCATCCAGCACACCATATTGTGCTCCACACACACTGGATCACCAGCCGAGCTGATCCATGTGGGGGCTGCGAGACAGAGCCCTCGCATACCACCGCACGGGACTTGTAGGGACTTAGTGGTTTGGAGGCTAGAGTAAGCCCTGTCGTGTGCGAGCCAAGCCCGCGCGCGACCTTTAGTAACTGCTTTGAGAGATTTATGGCACGAGCTCCATAAACCCGGTCAATCCGGTCAAACCCGATCAACCTCGTAACGGTTCCGGTATTCGCGCACAACGTGCTGTAACGGTCCCAATATACTCGGACGAACGTGCTGTTATGGTTAAGCTAATTAAGCCGCTATTAATGGGCGCATTAACCACACTACAACGGTCACGTTCTCTGCTATATATAGGACGTTAACCTTTCCATACAAAGAAGAACACACTTGCCATACGCGGAAGCTCTGCCAAACCTCTGTCTCTCTCTCACACATTACTACTGCCTTACTCTCTCCCTACACACAACCCCACTCTTCCTGTGCGATCTCTGATCCTCTACATACGGTGTACACGGAGGTCTCCCCGCCGGAATCTCTTGTGCACACCTCCATATCCGGATTGGACACGAGACATACAAGTCACACTCGTATATCCAATCCATAGTTTCTCGATCCATGGGAATAGCCTTATTCGTGCAAATAACATCAATATCCCATATTGATTTATTTGAGTCTGGCCAGACATTCTATAAGCACTATCCCTCGAGTGGCCTAGGATATTTGCTCCCGTTATGTGGGAGGGGCAAATCCTCTCTACGTCCACTACGATCTCTAAGCTTTCTTCTCATTGTATCCAGTACACGCCTTTATAACTACCCAGTTACGGTGTAGCGTTTAACGCTACCAAGATCACAATGATCCACAACTAGAATATCTAGTGACTTCAAGTCTAAGGATGACAATACCATTGCACCGCGAGAAGCACTTGTGACTCAACATAACATGTATGTAGCCTTCTCGGAGATGGGTCAATCCAGTGCAACATTCCATAATGCACACCCATGTGTTGGATCGTGATATCTCCATATCAATCCAACCCCATACTAGTCTATAGATGATTGTCCCATTAATCATTATACTTGACTAGGGATATTTTAGATAAACAACACAATTGTAAATCTAAGGACTTTATTATATTAAATATCCAATAAATAATAAATGAATTTTCTAGCCATATACAAATTCATACTAAACTAGATTGCCTCTAGGGCATCTATTCCAACAAGAGTCAGCTGAATGATCATGGCAACCCCGGTGTAAGCAAGAGTGAGGCCGTTGGTGAGCTGTATGACCAATCGCTGGTTTGAGACTGGAGAGCCGACATTCCCAATACGATCTGCTAAGTTCTTCAATCTGGTGCAGTAGTCATCGAGGGACGAACACTGATCCATGCGCAGATTGACGAACTCCAATTCCAGCTCTGCTAGTCGGGATCCCTGATTGTCATGAAATAAGTTCTCCAACTTCAACCATGCGTCTCTAGCAGTCTGACCACGGGTGAGGATAGCAAGGGCTAAGTCGTCACTGATCGTTTGGTAGATCCATGACAGGATTACCGAATCAATAGCGCTCCAGAGAGGATCACTGTTTGCAGGTGGCGGGTCCTTGTCGAGATGATCCGAAACGCCAAAGGAGTGTGTTTGAATGCGGAAGAACGTAGCCCAGTGATCGTACTGGACTTTCTCATTGTCCAGGATGAAACGTACATGTTTCTCAATATTTGTAACCAAGAAGACGGGGTGAAGCGGCTCTTTGGAGGTGCCGGAAGGGACTGAGGCAGAGGCCTCCTTGGTGTGAAGGGATGAGGATGTGTCGTCACTGGGTGCAGTCATCGGATAGGACAGATGGCTTGAGAAGGCTGTGGCTTGAGAAGGTTGTGGCTTGAGAAGACTGTGGCTTGAGAGGGCTGCTGGGTTTGCTGGAGCCGGCTTCGGAAGCTGCTGTGCAAGCCGAGCTGAGCTGCTGGACACGAGCCGAGGAGTTGCTGAAGGTGAGCCGACGAAGACACGGAAGCCGACCGCGTGAGCCGACGAAAACACGGAAGCCGGCCGCGTGAGCCGAGAAGGAGATCGTGCGTGTCACGCGGCTTCGGAAGCCGAGGGTGGAGCCGAGTGCGCTGGAGAACACGCGTGGATCGAAGCCGACTGGAGAACAGAACTTCCGGCGGCGCGTGGGAGAGCGTCCGGCGGTCGTTCACAGGCTGGTTGCATGGACGAGGGTTGCCGGGGCACTGAGTGGTGATGTTGAGAGAGAATTCGTCGAAAAAAGCAACGAGAGGGGGGAGGGGCGGAAGCAGATGGTGCTTGGATCAACCCAGCGGTAGCAGCGGCAGCCGTGGAATGAGAGAGGAAGTGCAGCGGCGGCAGCAATGGTGGCTAATCCTAGGGTTGCTCTGATACCATGAAGGTTGAAGAAATCTTCCGTGCCTTTTCCATTCATTATCGACACCTTTAAATAGTAATTACAACACTAATTACAAATTTGTCCAAAAGTAGTAATTACAAATTAGTCCTACAACTATTATAAGTATCCGACTTTATGGAGGTAGCCGTCGTTGTTGAAATCCTAGAGCGGCGGATTCGGACAACCAAACAACAAACAAGGAAATCCCCTCAGATTACTTATCCAAACCTAGACAGAAGACAAGACAATTAATTGGGGCATGGACCAGTTGAATTGTTGCATTTCTAGTTCATGAACCAGAAGACATCCCACTCCACTCCTAGGCCCTGCCTGCCTGATTTCTCCCCAAACTCATATCATCATCTTCTACTGCCGGATAAGGTATAATTGCATCTGCTTGTGTTTGGTGAAAATATTAAACCATTGAAGAGGGTGCACTTTGCTTCTTTTGTCCGTTGAACTCGGCATTGTACAGAAAGAGAAAAACGATGTCACTGAAGCAATAACAACATACTACTACTAGTACTAGAGTATCTAACATCCACGATGTTGCGACCAAGACAACTTACTTTTGTTTTAACTGTATAACTCTCAAACAGACAGACAACACACTACTGAATCATCATCATGGTCATCCCTTATGATGCCTGATAGTAATAGTACTACTACATTTTTACATATACTATAAGTAAATAAACAGAGAAAGAGGACTACAATGATCATTCACTAGGCTACAGCATCATCGACTTCGCTCCATACCTTATCTTATCTGATGGAGGCCTTCTTCTTCACCATCACCACCCAACCCCCATTATCATGAGTTATTATTATTATTATTATTCATCCTTCCCAAATTCTTCCCCGAATACTCTCCCTCGACCCCCAAACGACCCTAAACCCATATCAAGCCCCCCACTGATGGAGCTCATTAGGGCTGACCCTCCCCCAGCAGCCATCCCCAATCCTAGTAGATCAAGTGTCGTCTGTTTCGGACCAAACATGGACGGTGTCCCCATCATCAATTCCTTCAGCCCAGAACTCGCATCACAGGGAAGCCCTAATCCAAGCCCTGCCGCTAATGATCCGCTACTACCCTCCCCCGCCTCATTTTGCCCCCGCCGCCTGTCCGACGAGGAAACAATCCCTAGCCCCCTCAACAACGATGCATTTGTCGCAGCCGCACCCATCTGAGCGGCTTTCTGGAGCAAAGCAGTAGCTGACAAGGCCGGTTGTTGCGGTGGCGCCATAGCAGCATACTGTCGCCGCTCTTGTCCTGCTGTGCCGAATATCGACGACCCGTGGTGGTGATTGGTAGCGAGACATAGAGAAATGGGTTCAACGGGTGCGGGATCGGGCCGGACCCGGCTTTCAGGACGAGACATGGTACGGATCAGATCAGTTAATCCAGTAGTTGGGGGATGCAAAGAAGCCGAAACTGTTGAAGATGCAAATAAGCTAGCAAATACACTACTGCTGGTGCTTGTACTCACATTGCTGCTTGAGCTGCAGCAACTACTACTAGATGCTCCAACAAACTCTCTGGTGCTAGTGGTGGTAGTGGTGGCCACCGCCACTTCATCAACGCCCTCGGAAGGATTCAGATTCGGATTTGGATTCTCTGGCAATTCTGGAAGAGTAGAAAACAACAGTACACACACAAGGATCAATTCAATAGTCCAGAAAAGAGATCACACTTTTCTTCATTAAAGAAGTACTCTTAGTAGTATATCCGATGTACTACTACTACTATGTAAAAAAGGAGAGTATCTGATCAATAATAATCTCCTTTCTCAACTTCCCACTTCACACAATTGTTTATGAAAAAAGGCTTCTGATCATCTTTGTTTATGCTTTCTTTATGAATCTTCAAGCAAAATCTCAGACCAGTTGCAGAAGAAACAAATACCAGTAGAGGACAAAAAACAACTAAACTCCAAGATCTCAATTCCAGTTGCAGAAGGAACCAACCAAAGGGTTTTTTTGTTGTTTTCTTCAACCACAACAATTAAGACAAAAGTCCAAGTTCTTCTTCTTCAACCACATCAATGAAGACAAAAAATCAAGAATAAGGTCAAGTGTAAAAGTTTTCCATATTTGAACAAACTCCACAATACCTGGACTAGGAATGGTGGGCAGATCAGGGGAATTCACTGCAGCCGGCGGCGAGACTGGTGGTGGTGGCTGAGGTGAAGCCGCCGCATTTGGGAGTTTGAGGTTCTCATCAGCGCTGGGAGGCGGAGGTGGCTTCATTTTAGTACTCTCCTCCGTCAAGGCATCACAGAAAGCTCGGTGTGTGATAAAGCTATCCCTCCTTTAAACAGACAGACATTAGAAACACACACACAAATTCAGAAACTGAGAGGACAAAATGGAGTTTGGATTAATCAGAAAGAGAGAGATGGAGAGAAACCTTGAGAATAGAGTCCCACAATCGCACTTGTACTCTCTGGTTCCACAGACCTTCAGGTGAGCCTTCCAGTCGGACTGAACGGCGTACTTCTTGGAGCACTTGTCGCATTTCCACTTCTTCTCGCCGTGTTTGCGGCAGAAGTGTTTCTTGATGCCGGTGAGATCGCCGAGAGCTCGAGAGGGATGGTGATGAACACAGGAGGGCTCGGGGCAGACATAGACCCGCTTGCGGACATCCTTGGTGGACCTCTGGCGGAGCTTCCAGGGGAGGTTGTGTCCTCTGCGGTGAAGCTGTAAGTTCTGGTCACGCTGGAAACCCTTGTTGCAGATTTCACAAATGAACCGATTAGTCGCCAGCAGGGTCGTCGGAGACAGAGCAATCACCTCTGCATCTGGATCTGAGAGTGACCAAAATCAAAACCAAACAAACATCACAAACCCTCCGATCAAGCAATTAGATAGATTTTAGTAGTAATTACCTGGCATTCCGGGGAGATTCCTCTTCTTCTTAGCTGGTGGAGGTACTAGTATTTGATTCCCACCTGATGAAGAGACGCTAGCTTCGCCCGAGGCTGTGGATTCGTTCATCTCTATGTTGGCAGGCATGGATGGGGGTAACTGATTTCCGGTATATCTAGTATAACATTTGTCTCATCGGAGAGAATTAATTTTTTTCCTGGGGTTTCAATCCAGAAGCTCTATCCATCTACCAGTCAATGGTGTTTCTGTCTCTCCAACTACCCACCAGCTAGCTAAACAACAAATCTTGTCCTAATTAACAGAACCCACAACTCAAAATCAGAAGAAGAAAATTATAACAACTCCTTTTAGCTCAGACCCAGAACAGAGGTGGCCGGTGAAATCAGCCGATCAAAGAAATCTAGCTCCTCCGTACTTGAGCTATGTATATCACTGGACTGGGGAAGATTAATAATACAGCATGATACGCAAAGGTATCAGGTTGACGATTTTGTGAGAAATCGACAAAACTCCCAAGTAGCTTATAGCCTACCGCGCTATTCTAATCAACTAAATTTGTGATCAAACGAAGAAATCTCTGTTCTATTCATCTGATAAAAATAACTGAAGAACTACAACTTGTTTAAATAGCAAAACGAACCTAACCCTAGACTCTTACGGGCCAAAAGCCCAACTAACTAATTAAACGCAATAAATCAAATAAATAAATAAACTAAATAAATAAATAATCAATAATAATACGACGACTTATTTCTATTAATCCACTTCATGTTTTCACGGTAGCGATCGGTATACTTCGGTTGATAACGATATCGCGGAGCCGTGTGTATTCCCGTATCAACTCCCCGCCGGTTGAAAAACGCCTTGTCCTCAAGGCGGGTCGAATAAGTGGACTGAATTGCGGAATAATTCCCACTTGTGTAAGCTAGCCCAAAATCATGATCATATAAAGTGGGTGAATTATTCTCAAAATTATACCCAGATTGGGCTTGTTGCTTTGTGGGATTAGGACTGTGAGAAGACAACCCAAAAGCGGATTGAAGCTCATCTGGTGAGGAATGTCGAAGCCCAAAAGTGGATTCAGGCCCATTTGGTGAGAAAAGTCCAACAGGTGGAGCCCTAGCCGCTCCTGTGACACGAACAGAGCCCCTGGGGGTTCGGCGGTGGCCATTGTCGCCGTAGCCAATGTTGCAGGTGGCCGGTGTCGTCGGAAGAGGCTGGTACGGCGGCTGATTGTCTTCGTCCAAGTAATCATAGTGGCCTAGGTGGTTGTAGTTGGAGAGAGCTGCTGTCGGCCGGCGTCGAGGCTGGTGGGTAACACCGGGATCGATGGGGCGGACGCCGAGGTCGTCGGATCGATCGATTGGCAGGTCAGGGGGCCAAAATCTGGTGTCCTGGGCTCCGTAACCGGCGACGAACTGGTCTGGGTGGTGCTCCAAGTGGGTCTGCTCGGCTGAAGGCGGGTTCGTCGTAAACAGGTGCGCGGCCGGCGAAGCCATGGCCGACGAGCCTGGTAAATCTGCGCCATGGGAAGGGTTCCGAGCCTCCAAAGTTGCGACAGAGTCTTGAAGGCGAATCTGGCCGGTCTCCACGGCCACAAGCCGTGTTTCGACGATGGCCAAGGCGGCGTTCTGCTGCTGTTGTTGGTCGTGCAAAGGAGGCGGCAATCGACCTTCAAGGGCAGTGACGGAGACTTGAATGGCCGCCTGGGTGTCCTCAATTGTGGTAATCCGGCGTTCAATTTCTTCGAGGACCTGTGGTGTCCCAGTTGGAGCTTCAATGGCGGCGGCGGGGCTGTTCTCCAAAGCCGCCAGTCGTGCTTCTATGGCGGTGAGGTCTGGTTGCTGGTGACGTGCTTCTAGGGCGGCGATCCGATCGCCCAAACTGGTTTGCAGGTCGCGGATCGCGGCCAGCAATTGTGCGCCAAGAGCTTCCGAAATTTCTGAGTTCGGCATGCTTCCGTTGTGGATCTGAAACGAAACAGAGAGATAAAGTAATGGGTTTGGTGTTTGTTTTTGTTTTTGTGGTGTCTGTGAGGTTTAGAGGTAAGGAACAAGGAGAAAGATGGCGTCGGGTGAAACAAGAGATTCAGTGGTGGGTTTACTGCATGTGTATGGAGGAGTAAAAACAAGGGTTTGATGGTGGAAGGTTGTGGTAATGATTAGATAATGATTGGCACAATCAGTAGTGGGAGAGATGGACTGCAATTCGTGCTGGTACAACTGGGTGGAGTGGAGAGCACCGCAGATACGGCTGTCCGGCGCAAATCAATGAAAAGCACCAATTTGATACGCAAAGGTATCAGGTTGACGATTTTGTGAGAAATCGACAAAACTCCCAAGTAGCTTATAGCCTACCGCGCTATTCTAATCAACTAAATTTGTGATCAAACGAAGAAATCTCTGTTCTATTCATCTGATAAAAATAACTGAAGAACTACAACTTGTTTAAATAGCAAAACGAACCTAACCCTAGACTCTTACGGGCCAAAAGCCCAACTAACTAATTAAACGCAATAAATCAAATAAATAAATAAACTAAATAAATAAATAATCAATAATAATACGACGACTTATTTCTATTAATCCACTTCATGTTTTCACGGTAGCGATCGGTATACTTCGGTTGATAACGATATCGCGGAGCCGTGTGTATTCCCGTATCACAGCAACTGTTCAGATTTGGAGGAAAGCTATAAAAGCTGCTAAGAACGAACGACGACGAGAGGTTCGGCAAGTCGGCGGCCCAGAAAACAAGATAGACAGAGAGAAGTCGTCTTTTCCTTTCCTTTCCTTGTTGTTGTGTGTGTTTGCTCCTCTTGCTGGGTCGTCTTCGCTTTTTCTGGGAATAGTTTTTTTTTTTTTTAGGAAATATGGGAATATTTAGTGCTACTACTATACCACATCTTCTTACTCATTCATCCCTTCCCTCTCTCTTCTTGTTACTATTCATAAATCACTATTTACTTAATAACATTGATATGCTGATTTGCATTGCATGGTGTTGTAGACAAAAAAATTTCTCTACAACAACATACAAAAATTATCAAAAATTATATCGTCTTGTTATCCAAATCATCGGATCAAAGTGACTAAGTTACGAGTGAAAAAGTCAAACCAGGATGAAACATGTAAGTACTTCCTACTACTAATTTCACACCAACTGAAGATTTCCATTAAGAGTAAGAAGGGGCAAAACGCCACAAGTACAAGGCTAAGACAATAGCCAAAGAAACAGCTAGGAGTGCTCAAAACACTGAGTTAGCTAAACAATGAGCATCCATGTTGAAAGATATGGGAAAAAAAACAATAATAATAAAAGGAAGATGCAATCAGCTTACAGTCCTCTACAATAGCCCAGATAGAACTATGAACAGAAGAGAAGAAGAAAAGTTGGAAGCATCCATCATAGTCTTCGAAACTGAGAAGATATGAACCCTTGGCAAATTTAGATCTGCAGCTAGAAAAAGAGCTTCTCAGACAGCAAGAGCTTCCTGGGTCAAAGCTTTTGCTATAAAATTGAAGGTTCTAACTCTTTTATCCATCACAACACCATCCTTCCTCTTGACCACCACTGCAACACTCCCCATATTAAGACTGCTCCTAACTGCAGCATCAGTGAAAAGCAGAAAATCAGCCATAGAGGGAGGGGTCCAATCAACAGGGTTTTTAGGTGGTTTTAGGACAGCCTTGCTGCAACATGTTTGCTTCATATCACTCATAGAAATTAGCTGAAGCTCTTGAAACAATGAGATCTGGCCTCCAACAAATCTTGTTGAAAAGCCAGTCACATCTAGCCTTCTATAATTCCCAGCACAGAAAGACAAAAAGTCCCAAAGCAACAAGTCTGTCTTCAGCTTCTTCAAATTTCTAATTGAGATCAAACCACCATTCATGAACATAATTCTTACTTTGCATCCCAGAAATGAATTTGAATGGTGAAATAGACAAATCTGTGAAGCCATGCAACACTCTTTGAACAGGTGGCAAGTTGATTCAACATCATCACCACATATGCAGCATATCATATCCACCTCAGAACCTTTAGATTTCAGAGCAACATTCACTGGGAGACAGTCATGTAAAAATTTCCACCAAAATAATTTATTTTTTGGCGGCAAACAGGAGCACCAATGTCTTTTCCAGTAAAGGGGGAGGTCCCTACTAGAACTAGGATTGAGAGATGGATGGGGAGGATCAGAATTAAGATGGACAATTGCTCTTATGAGCTTATAGGCTGATTTAACTGTGAAAGCTTAAGTTGAAGTACAATGCCAAATTTTCTTGTCCTCCCCATATGCATTAATAACTGGAATAGATAATATCAACTCAGCCTCTTCATCACAAAAAATTCCTCTGATTAGATCCACATTCCATGATCTATTCTCATAGTCAATAAGCTCTGAGACATATTTAATAGACCATTCAGGGTCTTTATGAGAAGTAACATAAAAATTACCTTTTCTTAGGAGCCAAGGATGATCCTAGATTTTAATGCTCTTTCGACTAGCAACATTCCATCTCCAACCCCAACTCAGAACTCTTCTTCCTTCAGTGATGCTTTTCCAAACCCAAGAGCTACTGCCAGGGGTGTCAGCCTTCCAAAAGGAGCAATTTGGAAAATATCTTCCTTTAAAGAAAGATTTGAAAAAAGATGAACCCCCATTAAATAATTTCCAAGCCTGCTTGGCCAGTAATGCAAGATTAAAGGAATGTAAATCCTTGATATTCAGAAAAACAACTACTACTTTGTAGTTCGCTGTAGATACTTCTTTCCAGACAGGCAGATCATCGTCACGTGGCAGCCATCCAGCACACCCAGATGTGCTCCATCCACACCGGATCACCACCCGTGCTGATCCACATGGGGGCTACAAGACAGGGCCCCCGCGCACCATAACACGGGACTTGTAGGGACTTAGTGGTTTGGAGGCTAGGGTAAGGCCCGTCGCGCGCACGCGACAACCAAGCTTGCGCGTGACCTCTGGTAACTGACTGAGAGATCCTAGGTTTACGTGTCCCATCAATGAGGCTGATCTCATAACGGTCTCCGATACTTGCGGCCAGATGCGTAACGGTTCCTATATACACGGTCGAACGTGCAGTTGGGGGTCTATCTTTAAGCCACCATTTATGGTGCATTAACCCCTCAACGGTCACTTCCCCACTATATATAGGAACGTTAGCTCTCCGTTGCGACACAAGTCATATGCTGGTCCGACACCGTAAGCTTACTGTCTCTCTCTCACAAGCAGTTACTAGTGCTTACATTCTCCCTACACACACCCTACAATTCTATGTGTTCTTATTCTCTACTTGAGGTGTATACTTGGATATCTCTTGAAGATTTCCTTGTACACAACCGCATAACTTTGATTAGGTGATTTGGGTAACAAAACATGGAAGAGTCTTGTAATCTTTTCAAATTGTTATAGAGCATTGTTTTTTTTAGAGGAAATAATTCATTAAAACTGGGGAGTCAAACCCAAAAGATCATAGTTTTGTACATCATTAGCCCAATCTGGCGTATGAAAAATAATTAATATCATCCCCGAGTATTGCTTTTGAAGCTATAAGATGCGCGAATTCATTTCCTTCATGCATCACATGAGGAAAGAAACTGTATCAAAATAGGCTATTTTAGCTCTGCACTCATTCATCAATTCCTTTAGATCCGCGATGGCGTTCAATTCTTTGATTCGACCCACTTGACCTTCGCGAAGTAAAACCGCCGCCACCAGTGCATCCGTTTCCAACTGAACAGACTTGAAGCCCAATTCCGCGGCAAGCATTAAGCCCTCCAACACCGCAGCTAACTCCACCATTCAAGGGGTACGTTGCCGAATCAATCTTCGCTGTCTAGCTCTAATAAACTGGCCGGTATCGGATCTAAGAACTGAGCCGACCCCGGTGGCCGGATGAAAATCTCTCCAGGCTGCATCTACATTGAGCTTGACAAAACTGTTTGGTGGTAAAGTCCATTTCGATTGGCTTTGGACACCAGTCTGCCGTTGGTCTTTAAGAAACCCTGAACACTTTGCCTCCCTGTACCAGTTAAGCAGATCTAAACTATCATTTACTAACTTCTCCGGGTCTCCTCCTTTACCATTGAACACCACATTATTTTGATTCGACCAAATCGTCTAGATCCCCAAGACAAATCTTTCACATCTCTGTTTACTCTCCTTCCTGATAGAATTGACTAGCAGCTCCTTAATACAACCAAACTGGCAGAATCAAAATCCTCTCCCAACATGAACATTTACAGAACAGATGTTCTTGAGATTCCATCCCATCCTCGCATAACTTGCACTCTACCGAAACACTTATCCCTCTCCTCAAAAGTCTGGTAGCTACTGGTAAAGAGGAATAAAAAATCCGCCAACTGGGCATAATTAGCTTCTTTGGGGGGGAGGGAAATTAGATGGATGAAAAATGTGTTAGGTTTTGACGTAGGTAATGTAGCGGAATAACAAAAATTAATCCTACTCAAAGCCCACCAAGGATCACAGGAAGAGACATCATAACATGATCAAGGACATAGAAGATGTGTACCTTTTTTGATTTGTGAGATCACACGAAGAATGATGTCCTCGTCTCTACGGTTGATCCACGTCTAGAGGTGAGATCTAGATTCTTCCTTCAATCAAGTGCTAGCTTGAACCTTGGAGGAAGAGGGATGAAGATCAAAGCAACAAATCACCAAAGGCACAAGAGAGGGGCGGCCTCTCTTTACCGTCGGGTAGGGGGCGGACGGGTGGCTAGGGTTTCGGCCCTAGCACCTTGTCTTGCTCTCTCTTTTGCTCTCTCCCACTCTTTGTGTGTTATGACTAATAACTCATATTGTGGGAAGGAATCTAGAGCCTCCTTTATATACTCCAACAACTCCTTGTTGTTTCCATAAAAGAGTTTTCTTGTTCTAGTAGGACTAGAACTATTCCCTTCCTTGCAAATTAGTCCTACTAAGTTTGCAAGGTGTTGCACAATGATCCTTCTATTAATTAATCCATATTAATTAATCCCAAATCTAGCTCTACTCTATTTGACGTGTGACCCCATAGGTTTCTATATAGTTGGTAGTAACTATTACTAACATGGAGCGGTGTCTAGCAACACATCCATGCCACCCAACCAATAGAAATAGTCAGTGATCCCGACAAACCTTTGTGCCCAATATGTCATATTGCATTATCCCTTTGTCTCCATATCCGGATTGGACACGAGACATAAATAGTCACACTCGTATATCCAATCCATAGTTCCTCGATCCTGGGAATATGCTTATGCTTGCAGATAACATTAATATCTCCATATTAATTTATCTGAGTCTGGCCAGACATTCAATAAGCCTCATCCCTCGAGTGGCCGTGGATATTTACCCCCATTATGTGGGAGGGACAAATCCTATCTACATCACTACGATCTCTAAGCTTGCTTCCTATCACGCCCGATAGCCACCTTTATGATTACCCAGTTACGGTGTAACGTTTGATAACATCAAAGCGTAATATTTTACAACTAGAGTATCTAGTGACTTCAAGTCTAAGGATTGCAATAATATTAGCACTACGAAAAGCGATTGTGACTTCACATAATCTAATGTATCCTTTTCGTCGTGGGTCAATCCAGTATGCCATTACTCCTAATGCATACCCATGTGTTAGACTTGATATCTCCATATCAATCTACCCACATACTAGTCTATATTTGATTGTCCTATTAATCAATATAATGGACTAGGGATATTTAAGATAAATAACACAATTTATCTAAGGACTTCATTATATTAAATATCGCCATAAATAATAAATGAATATTCTAGCCAAAACATTGTTCATACTAAATCTACGATTGCCTCTAGGGCATCTATTCCAACAGTCTCCCACTTGCACTAGAGCCAATCTGGCGCATCTCGTATGCTTATAGATCTGGCGTGCCCTTCATGCTTTCGCTGCGCAAGAGGTTTCGTGAGCGGATCTGACACGTTGTCATCTGTCGGAATCTTGCATATCTTCACATCTCCTCGATCGATCATATCACGAATAAGATGGAATCTCCTAAGTACATGCTTTGACTTTTGGTGCGATCTTGGTTCCTTTGCCTGTGCGATTTCCCCAGAGTTGTCACAGTACAACTCTACGGGATCCACTATGCTAGGGACCACACCGAGCTCAGTGATAAACTTCTTTATCCATACTGCCTCTTTTGCTGCTTCCGCAGCAGCAATGTACTCAGCTTCTGTTGTAGAATCAGCAACTGTGCCTTGCTTGGAACTTTTCCAGCTCACAGCTCCTCCATTCAGGCAAAACACGTATCCAGACTGCGATCTGTAATCATCCTTGTCGGTTTGGAAGCTTGCGTCAGTGTAACCCTTTACACTCAGCTCTTCCATTCCTCCAAATTTCAAGAACACATCCTTAGTTCTTCTTAAGTACTTTAGGATGTTCTTGACAGCAATCCAGTGACTCTCACCCGGATTGGACTGGTATCTGCTCACCATACTCCGCGCGTATGACACGTCTGGTCTAGTACATAGCATGGCGTACATGATGGATCCTATGGCCGAAGCATAGGGTATCCTATTCATGCGGTCCTTCTCCATCTCATTGGAGGGACAGTCATTCTTAGAAAGAGTGACTCCATGTGACATGGGCAAGAATCCCTTCTTGGAATCTTGCATGTTGAACCTCTTCAACACCTTGTCAATATATGTACTCTGACTTAGGCCAAGCAACCTTTTGGATCTATCTCTATAGATCTTTATACCCAGTATATAGGCTGCGTCTCCTAAGTCTTTCATCGCAAAGCACTTTCCTAGCCAATCTTTAACAGATTGCAGAGTAGGAACATCATTGCCAATGATTAGTATGTCATCCACATACAAGACCAGAAATACTATAGAGCTCCCACTAACCTTCTTGTAAACACAAGGCTCATCTTCGTTCTTGATGAAGCCAAACTCTTTGACCGCGTCATCAAAACGTCGATTCCAGCTCCTAGAAGCTTGCTTTAACCCATAAATGGATCTTTGCACCTTACAGACTTTATTGGCATTCTCTGGATCCTCAAAACCCTCTGGTTGTGTCATGTACACATTCCCATAAAGGAACGCTGTTTTGACATCCATTTGCCAAATCTCATAGTCGTAGTATGCTGCAATAGCAAGCAAGATTCGAATGGATTTAGTCATGGCGACTGGTGAAAAAGTCTCATCATAGTCAATACCATGAATCTGTCTATAACCTTTGGCCACCAATCGGCCCTTATAGGCAACTACCTTGCCATCCATGTCGGTCTTCTTCTTGAAGACCCACTTGCACCCTATGGGTCGAGCCCCTTCGGGTGGTTCCACCAAAGTCCATACTTTGTTGGTGTACATGGAATCCATTTCGGATCTCATGGCTTCAAGCCACTTCTTAGAGTCTGGGCCACTCATGGCTTCTCCATAGTTTGCAGGCTCATCATCCATTGGTGGTACGTCATCGGGCTCAGTCACGAGAAGTCCATACCTCTCTGGCTCATGACGCACTCTTCCTGATCTACGGAGTTCCTGTGTTACCTGAACAGGTTCTTCCACAACTTCTTGTGGTTCCTGTTCATGTTCCATTATTGGTTCAGTGGTTTGTGGTTCATGAATTTCTTCAAGTTCTACAACCCTCCCACTTGCTTCTTTAGAGACTAGTTCTCTTTCTAGAAACACGCCGGTCCGAGCAACAAACACTTTGTTTTCGGTAGGGTTATAGAAGTAATATCCTTTAGTTTCCTTAGGATATCCCACAAACTTACACTTATCCGCTTTAGGCCCGAGCTTGTCTGTCTGTAGACGCTTTACGTAGACGTCGCAGCCCCAAATCTTCATAGACGACACTACGGGACGCCTCCCAGTCCATATCTCATATGGCGTCTTCATGACTGATTTGGATGGAACACGGTTAATGGTAAAAGCTGCCGTCATCAGAGCATGTCCCCAAAAGGATATCGGAAGATTTGTTTGAGACATCATAGATCGCACCATATCTAATAGAGTGCGATTCCTCCTCTCAGATACACCATTCCATTGTGGTGTTCCGGGTGGAGTGAGCTGGGATACTATCCCACACTCTCTAAGATACTCATCAAACTCTTGGCTTAGGTATTCTCCTCCACGATCCGATCGTAGAGCTTTAATACTCTTGCCAAGTTGCTTTTCTACTTCACACTTGAATTCTTTGAACAATTCAAAGGATTCGGATTTGGCCTTCATAAGGTATACAAATCCATATCTACTGAAATCATCAGTAAATGTGATGAAGTAGGTATAACCACCTCTGGCAGGCGTGGGGAATGGTCCGCATACATCAGTATGTATGAGTGCCAATAACTCACTAGTCCGCTCGCCTTTCTTATTGAAAGGGGACTTTGTCATTTTTCCTAATAAACAAGATTCACATGTCTCATATGATTCAAATCAAATGAGTCTAGAAGTCCATCCTTATGGAGTCTAGATATGCGTTTCTCATTTATATGGCCTAAACGACAGTGCCATAGATATGTAGGATTTAAATCGTTAGTTTTAATCCTTTTAGTATTTATGTTATAGATTGGATTATTTAGATCAAGGATATACAATCCATTAGACAAATGCGCACTACAATAGTGCATACTATCAAAATAAATGGAGCAACACTTGTCCTTTATTGAAATAGAAAAACCTTTCTCGTCCAAACAAGAAACGGAAATAATGTTTCTGCTCATAGCAGGCACATAAAAGCAATTATCTAATTCTAAAATAAGTCCAGAAGGCAAAGATAGCTCATAAACGCCTACAGCTAATGCAGCAACCTTTGCTCCATTCCCGACGCGCAAGTCTATCTCCCCTTTTCGCAATCTTCTACTTCTTTTCAAATCCTGCACATTACGAAAAATGTGAGAACCACATCCGGTATCTAATACCCAGGATGATGAAATAGAAAGATTGACGTCTATAACATAAATACCTGGTGGTGGTGGAATCACTATTCCAAGCTTCTTATCCTCCAGATATTTAGGGCAATTCCTCCTCCAGTGACCCGGCTGGCTGCAGTAGTGACACTCACCTTTAGCAACGCCTCCACTAGGCTTTAGGTCTTCCTTGGATTTCGCAACTTTCTTGCGTTTTCCTTTTGAAGTAGATGCAACTGAATTGCCCTTCTTCTTGTGTACCATCATTATGGCATTGCCCTTGCCTTTATTGATGCTTTGCTCAGCTGTCTTTAGCATGTTCAATAAGTCTGGCAAAGACTTGTTGATCTCGTTCATATTATAGTTCATTATGAACTGATTATAACTGTCAGGCAACGATTGCAAGACGAGATCAGTCGCCAAGTCCTGGCCGAGTGGGAACCCCAGTCTCTCAAGGTTCTCTATGTACCCGATCATTCGGAGTACATGAGGGCCTACTGGATTCCCCTCTGCAAGACTACTTTTGAACAATGCTTTAGACACCTCATAGCGCTCATGCCTTGCCTGTTCCTGAAACAATTGTTTCAAGTGTATGATCATATCATAGGCTTCCATGTTCTCGTGTTGCTTCTGAAGCTCACTAGTCATGGTACAAAGCATGAGGCAAGTCACGTCATTAGAATCATCAATATGTTTCTGACGTGCCCTTACTTCCGCTAACAGAGACTCATCTTGTGGTGGGTCTGGAATTGGAGTGTCCAAGACGTACAGCTTCTTTTCTTGCTTGAGGACAATCCTCAAGTTTCTGTACCAGTCAAGGAAATTTGTTCCAGACAATTTATCCTTCTCAAGGACAGATCGTAGGGATGAACTCGATGCGTTGTTGTTTGCCATTTGGAATTCTAAAAAAACGAGAAATATGCAATTTTAGTATTTTGAACAATTTGACTATATTTAACAATGGCTAGATCATCATATATATTTCCCACTATTTTTCTCGGATTAATAGCCCTCACTATTAAAGCGGAAAATATCTTTATATTTTCTAGTGGGTCCAAGATCCTCATTTCACTTCTTCTTGAGCTTGCTTTGGCAAGTCACCCAAGAATTGGTTATTTAGGTAGGAACCATTCCAATTGCATCCCATGCAACTCTTGGTCCAATTAGGTGAATAAATTTCTTTTATTCTTTATCCAATTGGATAACTCCTAATTGTCATGCCTCTAAGCTCATCAATCCAATTGAATCTTGCCTAGTTGCGTCCAACCTCTTGCTTTCAACATACACGCATTACTAGCTTGCGTCGTCCGCGACACATCATGAAAAGTTAAAATCGCCTTGCTTTGGCAAGCCCGAATTTTAATAGGCCATGATCATGAAGGGTATTTTGGCAAGAGAAGGCAAAACGCAATATTTAATTGAGGGATTTCTTTTAATTTGTTTGGTTGATCTTTATCAACATGGTCTACTTATTTGGATTGGGCTATCCACAATAAAAGACCAACCTTGTTTATTATTATCTTGTTATCGTTTTGCTTGTAGCGCCATACACACAAAATAAATAACAAGGCATGAATAATAAACATCCACAAAATAAAAAAACGTGGCATGGATATGGCCTCTAGACTAATGATATTATCAAGCCAATGATAATATCTGATTGCCCTAAAGTGCCGAGCTCATCTCCATGTGCTCCACCATAGCTGCGCGTCTAGGGATGTCTTTTGGCTCCTTTGGTTCTCCAGTCTTCTTCTCCATGCTCTTGGCTATCATCTAAATATTTCTAATTCTAGCCTAACATCTAGAATAAATAAATAACAAAAGCCTCACATGTCGAGGAGAAAAAGAACGACTCGCAGGCCGTAAAACTTAATTAATTATTACATTAATTTGATCAGCTCGCATGCCGTAAACCAAACCACAAAACAATAAACATCCACAATCCTAGGCCATATCCATCCACCATGCAATAAAGCACATAATACAGTTAAAACCAATTTTTAACGCGCTTTTTTAATTTTAGTGAAATTGGGTAACTAGGGTTTCACAACGGTCCAAAGGGTCCAAGCCAACAAGTGGCCCGAACCCTAGGACCGCCGCACGCCTAGGAGGCCGCGGCCTTGCTTGGCGCGCAAGGGAGGGGCGGGCGGCTAGGGTTTCGGCCCTAGTCCCCTTCCTCCTTCCTTGTTGCCCAAGCAAGGTTGTTTCCTTATGGATTTAATTCCATAATTTTGTTTCCATAATTGAAAACCCCTTTTCAATCATGTGCCCATGAACCCTAATTTTCAAGAACCCAATTATTCACATCCTATGTGATTAAACTCACCAAATCTAACATCCAATGTTAAATTGGGTCTTGTTTGATTGAATCAAATTCAATATTGCATCTACTATGCCAATTTTTCAGTTTCGCGTAATAAACAATAATACAGTGTATGAACTGAAATCATAAACACATAATATCATGTTATGCTCTACGACCTGTGGCTCTGATACCACTGTTGGGTTTTGACGTAGGTAATGCAGCGGAATAACAAAAATTAATCCTACTCAAAGCCCACCAAGGATCACAGGAAGAGACATCATAACATGATCAAGGACATAGAAGATGTGTACCTTTTTTGATTTGTGAGATCACACGAAGAATGATGTCCTCGTCTCTACGGTTGATCCACGTCTAGAGGTGAGATCTAGATTCTTCCTTCAATCAAGTGCTAGCTTGAACCTTGGAGGAAGAGGGATGAAGATCAAAGCAACAAATCACCAAAGGCACAAGAGAGGGGCGGCCTCTCTTTACCGTCGGGTAGGGGGCGGACGGGTGGCTAGGGTTTCCGCCCTAGCACCTTGTCTTGCTCTCTCTTTTGCTCTCTCCCACTCTTTGTGTGTTATGACTAATAACTCATATTGTGGGAAGGAAGCTAGAGCCTCATTTATATACTCCAACAACTCCTTGTTGTTTCCATAAAAGAGTTTTCTTGTTCTAGTAGGACTAGAACTATTCCCTTCCTTGCAAATTAGTCCTACTAAGTTTGCAAGGTGTTGCACAATGATCCTTCTATTAATTAATCCATATTAATTAATCCCAAATCTAGCTCTACTCTATTTGACGTGTGACCCCATAGGTTTCTATATAGTTGGTAGTAACTATTACTAACATGGAGCGGTGTCTAGCATCACATCCATGCCACCCAACCAATAGAAATAGTCAGTGATCCCGACAAACCTTTGTGCCCAATATGTCATATTGCATTATCCCTTTGTCTCCATATCCGGATTGGACACGAGACATAAATAGTCACACTCGTATATCCAATCCATAGTTCCTCGATCCTGGGAATATGCTTATGCTTGCAGATAACATTAATATCTCCATATTAATTTATCTGAGTCTGGCCAGACATTCAATAAGCCTCATCCCTCGAGTGGCCGTGGATATTTACCCCCATTATGTGGGAGGGACAAATCCTATCTACATCACTACGATCTCTAAGCTTGCTTCCTATCACGCCCGATAGCCACCTTTATGATTACCCAGTTACGGTGTAACGTTTGATAACATCAAAGCGTAATATTTCACAACTAGAGTATCTAGTGACTTCAAGTCTAAGGATTGCAATAATATTAGCACTACGAAAAGCGATTGTGACTTCACATAATCTAATGTATCCTTTTCGTCGTGGGTCAATCCAGTATGCCATTACTCCTAATGCATACCCATGTGTTAGACTTGATATCTCCATATCAATCTACCCACATACTAGTCTATATTTGATTGTCCTATTAATCAATATAATGGACTAGGGATATTTAAGATAAATAACACAATTTATCTAAGGACTTCATTATATTAAATATCGCCATAAATAATAAATGAATATTCTAGCCAAAACATTGTTCATACTAAATCTACGATTGCCTCTAGGGCATCTATTCCAACAAAATGATGGACCAAGTTATCAACGGCGTTATCGATTTTGGGTTAAGTTTCACGGAATAGTAAACTGCAAGGGATTGGTGGTAAACTGAAAGTGCAAAGGATTTTGTGTCACAAATGTAATATTCCAGGTAGGTTTTATGTCAATGACCCTAGTAGTTAATACAACCCAAGTTTACTAAAATTCAAGCGTTGAATTAAAAAAAATCAAGCATTCAACTTGCTATAATATGCTAAAAAATTACTTGTGAACAGAAGAAAAACACATAAGATACAAAGAGATACATAGCAAAAAGACACAATTCTATTACTATATAGCAACATCGTAAATAAATTACAAAAAAAGAATCACCTAAAACTTTTTTTTTGCGTCTTGCCCTTTCACTCTCTCTGTGAACTGAATTATGTGCCATTATGAACCCACCTAAAACGTTTTTTTTGTGTGTATCTATTGGGTGACTCAGTTTTTTAGACTTGCGGAGATGAAGGTTATACATATGCAATATTTTTTTCATCCGAGTTGAGTGCTTTCTATAAGTTGTTGTAGATTGATTAACCTTCCATCCTTTTCATCCATCGGCGTCGGAAAGTCATAGAGGAAATTTTTCTGTGGCAATAACAGAATTTTTTTAGCGCTCTAGTAGAGCAGTGCTCAACACCAATAAAAATGAACACTTAAATAAATTGGCAGTGATTTGTAGACAGTCATTGGTTGTGGTGCTCTTTTGGAGCACTAAAAAGTTGCTCGCAATAACATTATTGACGTCTTAAATTAACCAACAAATTATGAGTAGATTGGTATTTTTAGGCTTTATGTAACTTCCAGACTAAACATTGTATAAGAATTGAATGTAAAATAGTATTTACCCATTTTTTATTGGAGTATGTCTAAATTAAGGGTGTCCCCAGCCGATTGAAAAACGGTAAGGGTACCTAATGCCTATTTACCATAACCCGAGGGTACTTTGTGTAAATTGCCCTATATTGAGTAAAGTTATATGGGCAAATTAGTACTTTCACATTTTCCGTCCATGACAGTTACAAAGCCATCAAAATAGGGGTGTCCCCTGTCAATTGATGAACAGTAAGGGTAAGAATTGCCTATTTTCATAAACTTAGGGGCACACACTGTAAACTACCCGTGTCAGTACTGGTAAATAACATTTTTTGTTTCTTTTGGGAAAAAACTGGTAAATAACAATTGAGAAGTAAGATAAATATTCCTTGGAAAAAAGAGGATATATAGAATTTGATGCCAGATAAATAAAAAATATGTGAGATATAATATGAAATATATTGTATTCTCCTCTAATAAACAACAGTTTGACTCTCTCCTTATCAAAACATATGATGAAAATAACAAAATTCAATTAATATTGTGCTGAAACTCTAGATCCCTTTGCCCTGAGTGTTGGTGCCCTAACCAATGGACATCTCCTCCAAGCTTGTTTAGCTAAGGCTCCACATCGCCCTAGCCCTCCCAATCTCTCTTTTCTCACAAGTCACCTTGCAACAGCCCCCTTATCTGGCCCGGACAATACCGGGAGGGCGATACTAAAAGTAAAGGCGGAAATCAAAAGCATAACATTCAAAATTATTTATTAAATAATATTAAACATTACAAAAGTCTCTAGATATAACATGCGTATCTAAAATTAAAACTAATACTTATTATTGCTAACTATATTAGATTCTACTCGTGTTGAAATCCATCTAGGTGAGTCTCGTACCCAGCTACACCACAGTCTTCAGCTCCTAAACCTGCGGTGGGAAGGAAACATGAACCGCAGTTTTTAAAGTCAGCATGGAAATACTGAGTAAGTAACATCCAAGCTCGTAAAATAGATGATGATGAACAATTTCCTTTCACAATAAATAATAAGAGGAAATGAAACATAAAGAGTAAACTCGATGAATAAAGTAAGGGCACAAATAAAAGTTATGTTTCTTTTAATTTTCCTTTTCAATTTCCAAATGGGGAGTATGATTCCCAGTATTTTCTTCTTTTCTTTTATAAATATCCATATCTCAGAGAAAATTGTAAAATTAACTTTGTTAATACGGGGAAGAACTGAAAAGAGCTACCATCTCGCATACTCCAAGACCTTAAGTTTCGGCACCCTCCCCCTCCAAGACTTCTTGCGGCCACAGAGGTGTGTACATGGAGCCGCCCGACACGTTGCGACCGGGTAAAAGGAACCACGGGCCGAGTGACCGAAGTTAACACGAATATAATAAGAATAACCACGGGTCGAGTGACAGAAGTCAACACGACGATAATAATAAGCTTCTCCCGCACAACTCTTTCCACTTTACGTTATTACGCATTATTATTTTTGTGTGACTGTATCAAATCAGAGCAACTTATTTAAAATGCAATGTAATCACAAATAAAACATATAAATCACAAACACATTTTGAGAATTGTATTAAAAATCATATTACGACACGAAAGGATCTAGGCACGCAAGGCTTGGCATGTTCACTTACCTTATTTCAATAGCAATAGCATGCCTTAGAAGTAGCTCTTGCCTACACAATCGTCACCTACAAATTATAGCTTCTAAGTCAAGTATTCAAATAAAACGCTACAAGTCCTAACAAGAAAACCCGACCCCCACTTGATTATTTCTTAATGTTCTACTTAGTTATAGTTTCCTATAAGTGAAATTATATTAAGCAACGCGTCTATTTTTAAAAGACTATTATTATTATTATTATTATTATTATTATTATTATTATTATTATTATTATTATTATTATTATTATTATTATTAGTAGTAGTAGTAGTAGTAGTAGTAGTAGTCGTAGTAGTAGTAGTAGTAGTGTCTAAAAGTGGCTAACTAACTAGAGAAGCTCTTTTGTATGAGATAAATATAAGAACTAACAAGAAATATATTTAAGAACTATTTCGAAGTATAACGATAAAGTGATATTTTCGACTATCATATTTTAAGAAAACTTCCTCACGATGCTATAATGTTAACAAGCTAGCGAAATGTCAATGTTTACAAGTTTGAACAACCAATTTGTAGGCTCAGTGACTAGACAAAGTTTATTTAAGTTTTTAACAAAAACATCTCTTGTTAAATTTTAAACGAACAATTCGTACACTTTTTCAACACCCGAATTACTTTTCCAGGACGGGGACGAAAACTAGTATTTTTAGAAAATATTTTTAATTCAAGATTAACGTTTTTAGCGAAAATGTAACGTTTATGTAAAAACATGTGAAACCCCCTAAGTTATACTAAAGTTAGCTAGAATCCCTTACCCTCTCACAAACAGATTAATTAAAATACATTATTTATCCCACAACTTCTTAAACATACAATCAGCCCCCTTACCTAACTGAGGTAAAAGACACTTTAACCTCCCTATAACAAGAATTAGATGTTATCAATCTAGACATGGATTAAGAAAGCAAGATTCGATTTTGACCATCTAAAACGACTAATTACGGATTTTATAACATAAGGCGAAAAATGATCAGAAACCGTTAAGAAACGAGTCGGGTCGAAATCTCACGTCGGAGCCGCCGGAGGTGACCTTCGTGGTCGGCTTTAATGGCTTCCTCAGCCCATAAACGGCCTGCTACTGACTTAGTCCGGGTCCTAGGAAAGCTGTTGGAGGACTTGGATGGCCGCCGGTGAAACTAGCTGAATTGGTTGCCGGAAAAGATGGAGGACCGGTGGTGGCGGGGTGCTCTGCTAATGGTGATGCTACTCTCCTGATCCTTCTGCTTCGCACTCTGTTCCGGACAGAGAGGGAGGTGGGACAGAGAGAAAGGAGATGTGAAAATAGAGAGAGAGAGAGAGAGAGAGACAGAAGTGGGTTTGCTCGCCGCCGGTGAGGGTGGTGGATGTGGAGATGCAGGTGGCTGCTGCCACTTCTGTTGCTGCTTCTGTTTTCTCCTAGTGACAGAGAGGAGGAGAGTGAGAGAAAGAGATGAAGGTGGTGGTATGTTCTTCCTCTTTGCCGAGAGCTTGAAGGTGGTGATGATGGTGATGAAGTTGACGACGGTGAGGTAGGTGGTGGTGGCGGCTGGTGATGAGGAGGTGAGGCAGAGGTGGTATTTATAGGGTGAGTTTCTTAGAGAAGTTAGTTGAGGGCGGTGGAGGTGAGGATTTGCCATGAAGGAAAAGGAAGAAGAAGGTGAAAGCCTTCTGGTGAAAAATTTCAAATACTTTCATAGTTTTTGGTAATTATTGGGTGTGGCGAAAGTACCAAATGTTGGAGTGATTGGGTGTGGTACGTCTATCAAGTCTCGTCGTGGTTGTACACGCGTTATCAACTAAAAATTTAAAGAAACATCCACATATTAATTTTTGAATATTTTTCTAACGGTTTCTAAAACCTTACCCGCCAATTTCTTAGGCATAAAGACACAATAATTCACCAAACTTATTTATTTATTTGTTAATTTTGCAACTAAATTCTTCTATAACTTCATAGATTACTATTTTACCCCTAGTAATCAGACGGGGTATTACACACCTCTTGACATTCAAAATCTTGCAAGGCTAGAATTATTTCAAGGCAAGAGCTTGGACAATTCTAACATCTTGTCTTGCCCTCTAGCCCTTTTGAAACATAAACATTCAATTCAATTTTTTCATCCTCAATTACTAGTTTTGCATATCATAAAAAAATTAATATTTTTGTATATAAAAAATAAATTATCAGGTTTGAACCTAAAAATGTGACCATTATTTTTTGTTTTTGTTTTTCTCTTTTTCATTGTTGGCGTTATGTTTTTTGTTAACGCGCGGTTTCAAACAAAAATATTTTAACTGCTTTTGGTGTTATATTCTTTTTTTGCAAATGGGTGTTAGCTCAAGTGGTAGAGCGTTTGAATACACCAGTATAAAGACATGCGTTCAAACCCGGTAGACGACAAAACAAACAGGTAAGCCTAAAAAAAACTAATAATTCAATTTTAAAACTAAAAATATTACTAAATTACAAAATATAGTATTTACATTTTGTTTAAATAGTGAACAATATTGTACTTCTTCCCTTGCATGTGGAAACAAATTTCAAAAAACAATGGAGCAGTGTCTTGCCATAGAGTCCTATAACACCTGCCTTCTGGATGGACATACCCTTTTAACTGGGGTGTTCACGATCGATTCGGTTGATTTTAGGTCGCCAAAGACGCCTAAGCCAAAATGATCGGTTTTATTGTACTTAAATCGGAATACCAACGATTTAAAAATAAAAATAAATAAAACTGCACTGACATATGTTGGTTCAGTCTGGTTTATACATGTGATCTTATTACATCACCGTGCGTTAAATTATGAATGAATAAATTTTAGGTTGCTAATTTTTTCTATTCTCAATTCAACAAAAGAAAACTATTAAAATGATTCAAATTGTACTTGTGTCGTATGGCCGACAAAATGGGTATTGACACGGCGACCAACACGAACACGACACGAAGTTATAGTATTTGAGTTTAGTTATATGGGTTTGAGTTGTAAACGGTTCGACACGATTAAACACGAAGATTAACAGGTCGCATGTGGATTGACTCGCAAAACCCAATTACAACCCGCGTAACTCGCACTTTTTAAACTAGTCACTCATTTACATTTGAACCCAACACGACATGTTTTTATCTTCATTTAAAATCTAGTATATTTTTATAATATATAGCTAATATACTGGACATTTGAGTCCAAAGCCGCTAAAAAGTTATCCTAAGTTTATTCTTATAAAAAGTCTGCGGTAGGTCTACAATTCTTCGATCTCTCAAGATTCTTTCAGCCCTTACTCACCTTAGACTCTTTGTCGATTGCGATTCATCTTCATCCTAAAGGAATTACCATTAATCAACTTCTTATAATTTTGTGGTTTGAATTGTTTCGAAATTTAAGATTGTTGTTGCTAGTATCGTTCCATCTTTATTAGTGGTGCGTTGTTGAGTTGGAGTTCCTACACGAAATGTTTTGAAGGCGCGAAGCTATCATCTGAAATGCTACAAAGTTCTTTGTCAATTTTATTTCAGAAATTCGTTTAGTTCGAACTCGATAAACAATGCAATTAATACTATATTATTTTTATTTTGAAATTTATTTATTTTTAAAAAACTTGATGTATGATTTTGCATAGTTTACAAAAATCAAAATACGTTTTGGTATTCAATGTTTAATTGGGTCATAAAGATTATTTTTTGAGTGTTTATATTAGTTTCACTTGTTTTATTTTGTGTACTCGTATTATATGTACATGTAGCTTACATTACGTAGTAATCGTTTTATGATTTTTATGAAATAAACGAGTTATACGACGGATAACACGTTTATCATATAGGACTCGGATTATGGTTCATAGTAGTAGAAATGTTGAATACATGGGTCAGGTTTGAGTAGGTATGGCAACGGGTCGGATCCGGATCGGATCAGGCTAGATCCGATCCAGATCCGACTAGGAGAAATGGGATCCAGATCCGATCCGGATCCGTTCGGATCATCACCGGATTCGGATCAGATTGGATCGGGTTTCATCCAGCTGATCCAAATAATACGTGGTCGGATCGGATTCAGATCAGATCCGACTTGGGTTTGCAATAAAGTAAAAAAAATAACATAAGAAATAAACAGTATTTCATACGCTAAGGCATGTTAGCAAGTTATGAAGCCTAAAACACAACATAAATAGCTTTGTAAGAGCATCTCCAATGGTTAGGTTAAAAAGTTAGTTTAGTTATAATTTACATAATTAGAAGAAATAACAAGCTCCAATGGACTAGTTAAATGACTCAATACTTTACATATTATGTATCCCGCTCTCTACTAGTAGCTAGCTAGAAAGTAGGAAGTTAAACTTTTTGTGTCTATCTCTCTCCTAGTTTAATTTAATAAATAAATATTTTTATAATTTCATACCTACAAGTTATGTAAAATACATGACACCATTGGAGCAAACACTAAATAGTTCACTTAGTTAAAATTTATACTAGTTATAATTTAGCTAATTTGTGGTTTTACCATTGGAGATGCTCTAAGTTGGAATTACTAATGTATTCTTCTTGGAAGTGAAAGTGGGGAGGTAATATGAATATATTTGTAAAGCACACATATACGTCAGATCGGATCGGGTCGGAACTCGGTGGATGTGCCCTTAGAACCAAATCCAGATCCAAATCCAATCGGATCTGACTTTCCAGATGCAAATCCGATCCTTTTTCAATTGGATCGAATTCGGATCCGATCCATTCGGCCCGGATCGCTCGGATCACAGATCGGATCGGAGCATATTGCCATCCCTAAGTTTGAGTTTATTCTGTGACTTGACACGAAAACGACCCGTAACATGAATTGTCACCCCTTCTTGTGTGTCAAGGTTACTACATTTGAATATGTTTTTAAACATACGCATAATGATGTATATTGAAAATTGGAAACTGAAAGAACCGACCGTTTGGTACAGTCCGATTCTTTCAGTCTAGTCGGTTCATGAACCCCCTGCATTTTTAAGAGATTTGTCAAGAGTTGGGTGACGGGGACTGATAGGTGCAGAGTGGGGGGCACAAAAGCTGTCAAGCATGTGTTGAATCTAATTGAAAAGTCAAACACTTCTTTATGGGTTTTTTTTTAGCACAAAATTCTTTATGGTTAATTTGATTCAACAAAACCTTTATGTGTTTAGCCACTTATTTTGTGACGCGTGTCAAGACACTGTACCTAGATCCATTGGTTTTCACATAGATTTTGAGAGGAGGGATTATGTACTTCGTAAATGTAATCGGAATTGTGATAAATAGTGATAAAGTTCAACTCTTTGCTCAACAAAAATAATGATAATAAAATTCGGTATTTTGTGCTTTTTGGTCCGGATGAAACTTTTTTATATGGATTAGGAAATTACCCGTATCCTCATGACACTATTCTAAAAAACTTAACTATATTAAAATTAATTTTGGAAATTGATTCTTACACCGGTCTTTTTTGTTGGTTATACCGGATTTTATTTGTCATGACATTATTGCCCTTTTAGTGAATAAGTAATATTTTCGTCATTTATTATGTAATCATTTATTATAGGTGAGTTTACATTTCGAAAATTCTCTAATCTTCCTAAAAAAATCTCTAATCTTTGCGCCATTAATGATTGACATTTCTTTTGTCTGTACATAGTATTGTTCCAGTCTAATAAGTGATTCAAATAAAAAAATTGTAATAGCCGAAACTCGAGTTGTTCAGAAGTTGAATACCAAATTTCTTCATAGTAATTCAAGTCTTTATTGATTATAAATTTCCAGTCCTCACTAAACCCGATTTTGACTAATTTGTGCACGGCCTTATTTGTGATAGTTTGTTGTAGCCGGACTTGTGCACGACCTTATTCATGTTTGGCCTCATCATAGATTTTCTGGTGCATTCACAATAATAATGAATATTTTTGTACTTTATTATACCAAATGGTTTTGGCCACACTAGCTTATAAACTAATCAAGATTATTTTCGACCAACTAAGTTATTAGATTTTCAATAGGTACCAAAATCACTATCAAAATACACAACCGCTGGGGTGTTTAGCAATATAGCAATTTTAATGAATTTTACATTCTATTTTTTCCCGAAAACCTAAAATATGAATGAATTGTTTAGTTTTGACATGATTTTTCTTCAATTACTAGGTATTAGATGCATAGTTCTCCGGTAATAAGTGTTTTTGGATAGCAAATTATAGAGAACATGGAATTAAATATTTAAATTTACCTTTTACGAGTCAAAAAAATACGGTAATACCCAATAGCCTTAAATAATAAATGACAAATTTGAAACTGCCTTACAAAAGGCCAACGTTCATGGCCCAAAGATTGGAGAAAATTTGAATTGTAGCTTGCCTATGATAAATGACTACACAATAAATGAAGAAAATACTAATTGATTCTGAAAGGGGCAATAATGTCATGACAACTAAAATTCGGTGTAACGAACAAAAAAGACCGGTGTAAGAATCAATTCCCTTAATTTTTAGTGCAATTTCTGTTTCAGTATTAGATAACAAAAAGTAATCATCTCACATGTCTGGAACATCCCTTATAAATGTGATAGAGTATTTTTGAAAGAAAATTTGCCAAAATTCTTATTATAGTTGAATTATCAAAAGAGATGATCATCAAGAGTGAAAATAAACATATTTTACACAAAAAATTTATTTTGTTTTTCCGAGTTATCACAAATAATGACAGTTGGTACCCTAAAACAACTATTTTTTGTACCAAAAATTCTATGCAATAGTAGGTAAGTGTGCTCACAGGAATTCCTCGGAGAGATCCAAGTGTGCACTTCAAGTAGAGAATCGGAACACAGAGATATGTATGTGTGTGTAGGGAGAGGGTAAGCACTGGTAACTACTCGAGAGAGAGACAGTAGGCTGAGAGAGAGAGAGTCGGTTGCTTAGCGTTCCAAGAGCTGAGATGTATTGGTCTGTACTCAGTGTTGTAATGGAAAGCTAACGATCCAATATATAGTGAGGAAGTGACCGTTGATGGGATTAATGCCCCATAAATGGCGACTTAATGATAGACCCCTAACGGCACGTTCGACCGTGTATATACGAACCGTTACGTATCTGCCCGCAAGTATCGGAGACCGTTGTGAGATCAGCCGTATTTATGGGACACGCAAGCCTAGAACCTCTCAGTCACTTACCAGAGGTCGCACGCGAGGTTGGTTGTCGCCCACGCACGACGGACCTTACCCTAGCCTCCGAACCACTAAGTCCCTACAAGTCCTGTGTTGGTACGCGAGGGCCCTGTCTCGCAGCCCACACGTAGATAAGCATAGGTAGCTATCCGGTGTGTATGGAGCACAGCTGGATGTGCTGGATTGCTGCCACGTGGCTGTGATCTGTTTGCCCATAAAGCACTATCTACAGTAAGGTCGCAAAACAATAGAGTTGTGAAATTCATTATTTTTAACTCCCTCAGTCATGTTATTTCGGCCCCAAAAAAATTGTCCACTTTTCCTTTTGGTGGCTCACGAAATTATCGTTTTTTTCAAGAATTAAAAAGGTGATAAAAATATTTAAGTATTCAAATTCAAAACATGTCAAAGTTACTGGAGATGTAATGATTACATTTTTCATTTTATCGAATTTCAACTTTCATGTAGGGTGAAAAAATTATTACAAAGTGATTGGAGAAATGATCTTATGGCATGAATTTCACATCACTTTCATTATTTTTCAAAAAAAAAATCTTTAAAAGGGTTGAATATAACGGTTCAAATTCATTTGATCGGATGGTTCAAAAGGCATGTAGATACACGAAAATCCGCAACGACCTAATTTGTTATATAGATGTGAGATCAATTGATGGTTTTACGATCAATCAAGTAGTCACAATTTATATTTAGTTTTTATGTGGTACCTACTTTGCGGAAATATATTGGTTTTTAAGTTTATCATAAGTTTTCCCTCCAATATTTTTTCGTAAACATTCCATAATAGAAGGAATAACGGTCGAGATCAAAACAATCTTACGGTCCAAAATTCATTTTAATTTATTGAAAATTGAACGGTCCTAATGTGTGTTATAGATGGAAACGGGTCGGATCCGGATCGAATCAGGCCATTCCAGATCCAAATCCCACCAGGAGAAATGGGATCCAGATCCGTTCGGTTTCTCATCGATTTCGGATCGGGTTTCCTTCTGTTGATCCAAATACAATTCGTAGATCCATATAATATGTTGGATCGGATCCGGCTCAAGCTTGCTTTATAATACAAATAATAACATAAAATAAACATTATTTCATGCGCTGAGGCATGTACGTAAGTTATGAAGTTTGAAGGGGTGTACAATAGGTAGAAATGCAGGATCAATACTCTAGAAGGGGAGGGGGGTTGAATAGAGTATGCAAACTTTTTCTAAACTTGTAAGAAGAGTGTTTTCAAAAAGAATTGTAGTGAGTGAAGAGTGATTCAAGGCCTTGAAATGACATAGACACATGTTTCCGAGACATCTATCTGACTTGTTAACATAGACACATGTTTCCGAGACATCTATCCGACTTTCCTTATTCCAATTCCTTCATCTTCGAGACTATCACCTGCACATCCATTTCAATTTCCACTCGTCGGAATCCCTGGTTTCGCACCAACCGGAGGCCTGCAAGCACCGTCGTTGCTTTAGACTCCATCGCCGAATTGGTGCCTAAAGGAGTGCTTAAACCGGCAAGGAAGCGACCGTTTGAGTCTCTAATTACCGCTCCTCCTCCACTCTCAGTCGTTGGATCCCAAGATCCATCATATTTAGCTTGACCCATTCCGTAGCTGGGGGTTTCCACTTCTTGCGTCTTCGGTGAACCAGATCGGGGTGGTTTCTCTTGCTCTGAAGCTTGCTCAGATAAGATCTCTCTGACCATTCTCTCAATATCAGCAACTCTCTTAGTTTTCTATTTAAATATTCTTAGATTTTTCTCTTTCCACTGGGCCCAAACAGTTATACTGAAGATCTGCACTTCTTTCTCATTAAGTTTCTGGAATAATCTAGGAAGTCAATCACCGATGCTAGGAGTTCTTGCTCAAAGTGGATCTGGTCCGATGAGCTTTGTCCACAGTTCCTTTGAACATTTAAAGTTCATCATAAGATGCTCTACTGTTTCTTGGGATTGATCACAGAGCAGACAAATTCCGCTTGTTTTCAACCCTATCCGGCTCAAATTGTCCCATGTTCCCAACGAATTCAAACTTGCTCTCCAGGTAGTATATAAGATTCGTTTAGGCAGTTTGATTTTCCAAAAAAAATGTACCACTGATCCTCCGTGCTCGATGACTCCAGAGTTGGATTTTTTGACTCCCATTCAATTTTGCACGCCTCCTCATAACCAGAACAAGTGCTATACTGCCCGTTCTCTGTGTGGTGCCAAATTAACTTGTCAGATCTGGGAGCCGTATGGATTGGGGTTTTCCTTATGTCTTCGACATCATTGAGAGAAAACTGTGAGTTAGAGATTCCTCATTCCATTATCTCTCATTTGTGATAAAATCTGCAACCCTCGAGAAGGGATTACCTATGAAAGGTCCCACTGGTTTGAAGGAATACGGTCTTAGCAACCAAGGGTCTTAAGTTATATTAAAGGATTTCCCGTCTCCCACTTGCCATCTAAATCCCCTTCTGATAATGGATTTGCTGCTTAAAATACTCTTCCAAGCATATGAATCAGTTGGTTTGGCCCCAGCTTCAAAGATCGAGATGTTAGCAAAATATTTCGCCTTGTATACCTTGCTCAATAATATACCAGATTGAAGGATCCTCCATAGTTGTTTACATAGAAGTGCCTTGTTAAACTTATGCAAACCCCTGAATTCCTGACCACCTTTACTTACCGTTTTCTTCATATTCTTCCACGAAATCCAATGTTCTCCTCTCTGGGCTTCTTGATTTCCCCACCAAAATTTGCTAGCAATTGTTTCAATCTTGGCACAAAGCTGTTTTGGTAAGCAAAAAAAATGCATCGCATATATTGCAAGGGCTTGTAGCACTAACTTGTTTAAGATTTCTCTTCCCGCAGAAGAAAGGCTTGAATACGTCCAGTTCTTTAATTTGTTGGCGACTTTCTCCAACAAATTACCGAAGCTAGTCATTTTATTTTCCCAACCGCAGTGGGTAGACCAAGGCACTTCTCATGTGTGGCAGCTTGTTGAACGTCGAAAGCCGTACAGATCGCTTCTCTATCGTGATTCTGCACTTTTCCGGAAAACACAATCGATGATTCGCTGTAGTTCACCTTTTGGCCCGACGCTTTTTCATAACTTTGTAATATATCTTGTAAACTATAGTATCATTAGTCTTTGATTTTGTAAAAATAATACTATCATCGGCAAAAAATAAATGTGAGATCACAGGGCCATTCTTGGATGTTGTCATTCCAGAAATTCGTTTTGCTGAACTGTTGCCGAAAGCTTTCGTGACAAGGTTTCTCCGCACAAAAGAAACAGATATGGGGACAAAGGGCATCCTTGCCTAAGTCCTCGCCCATGAATAATTGACCCTTTAACATTTCCTCCAATAGAAAGAGTAAAAGAATCTGTCCTAATGCAATTAAAGACCAGATTTACTAACTTCTCACTAAAGACCATTTTAAGCATTGTAGCTTCCAAAAAATTCCACTCCACTCGATCGTAGGCCTTTTCCATATCGAGTTTTAGGGCCATAAACCCTTCTCTTCCTTTCTTCCTGGTTCTCATGGAGTGAAGTAGTTCGTGAGCGGTTAGAATATTATTCGTAATAAGACACCCCGGGACGAAGGCGCTTTGAAATTCCAAAATCAAACCATTCAAGACAGTTTTTAAACGATTGGCCAGCATTTTTGTAACGAGTTTATACATAGTCGAGCATAAACTAGTGGGCCTTAAGTCGCTCGGCTTCCTTACTTGTTTAACTTTTGGGATCAAGGCCAAAATGGTGCTGTTAAAAGCTTCAATGCTTCTCACGCCATGTAGAATGTCCGGACAAGTATTACTTACCTCATCTCCGACTAGTGCCCATTTTATTTGATAAAACTCATCAGAAAAGCCGTCGACTCTCGGCGATTTCCAGGGGGCCATCTGCGCTAGAGCGATTTCTTCTTCGTGTCTCGTATAAGGCCGATCCAACTCTTGGGCTTGCTGCTATGAAATGCCAAGTGGGGTGTCACTTAACATTTCGGCAATGCTCTCTGTTGAAGGAGCATCAGAGGTGAACAATACCTTAAAGTAATCCTCTAAAATATTTGTGATATCCTCCTCCCCCGTTTTCCTTTCACCTTGGTTGTTTTCTATGTTGGAATAGACGCCCTAGAGGCAATCTTATTTAGTATGAACATTTTTTTTGGCTAGAATAATTATTGTATTATTTATGGAGATATTTAATATAATGAAGCCCTTAGATTACAAATTTGTTATTTATATTAAATATCCCTAGTCCCTTACATATATTAATAGAACGATCAACTATAGACTAGCATCTGGGTAGATTGATATAGAGATGTGAAGTCTAACACATGTGTATGCATTAAGGGTAATGGCATACTGGATTGACCCACAACGAGAAGACTACATACAAGTTATGTAAAGTCACAAGTGCTTCTCGTAGTGACAATGGTATTGTGGTCCTTATACATGAGGTCACTAGATACTCTAGTTGTGAAATATCATGCTTTGATATTATCAAACGTTGCTCCTTAACCAGGTAACTATAAAGGTAGTTATCGGGCATGATATGAAGCAAGCTTATAGATGGTAGTGATGTAGAGAGGATTTGTCCCTCCCACATAACGGGAGAAAATATTCGTGGCCACTCGAGGGGTAGTGCTTATAGAATGTCTGGCCAGACTTAGATAAATCAATATAGAATATTGATGTTATCTGCATGGATAAGACTATTCCCAGGATCGAGAAACTATAGATTGAATATACGAGTGTGACTTGTATGTATCTTGTCCAATCCGGATAGAGATACAAAGGGATAACACAATACGGTAACATTGGTCACAAGGTTTGTCTGATTACTGACTATTTATATTACTTGGGTGGCATAGATGCCTTTCTAGGGACCGCTCTATGTTAGTAATTGTTACTTCCAACTAAGTAGAAACCTATAGGGTCATACTCCTTATGAATTTAACCGGACTTGAGAATTAATATGATTAATTAAATAGAATGATCAATACGCAACTACTTGCAAACTTAGTAGGACTAATTTGCAAGGTGGACTAATCCATGTAACGATATGATTAGTAGATGGGCTAATATGTAGTTAACAAAAATTTGCTAGACTATATAAAGAACACCCCTAGCTTATTTTCTAAGAAGTTGTGTCATAATTGTTATCACACAAAATAGAGAGCTAACAAAGCAAGGAGAGATCCAACAAGGGGCCGACCCAGACCCCCCGTCCGCCCCTCCTCACCGTCAGCCACCAAGAGGTGCGGCCTCTTGGTCTCGTTTTGCGTAATCTTCTTCTTCTTCCTCCTCCCCTAGCTAGCACAAAGGTGTGGAGGATCCGGGATCAATCCTAGAAATGAACTTTGCATAGAGACGTGGACACTATTTCACGTGAAGTCATCAATGAGAAAAACTAAGGTACTTGATGTTCTTATCCTTCACCATCGTTATGAATTCTAGACTTGTGATCCTTGGAGGGTATTGAACGAAATTAGATTTTTGTTATTCCACTGCGTAATGCGTATCAATACCCTACATTCCAACCCTTTAATCGTGTTTCTCGCTCATCAGATCGTTGCCTTGGTGTGGAAATATCTTGTGTTTTGGTCTCCCTTTTTCAGCCATTGTGTGCGAGAGCGTTGAAGCCAAAGTTCCTCCTCTTTGGCTAACAGGGTATTAAATTCTTTCTGAATGTTGACATGTTCCACCCACTTTTTAGCCCCATAATTCCTTGCTCCAAGCTTTTCAACCTGCGTCGAAGGTTTCGTAATCTGTTGCGCACGTTTCCAAAAACCTCCTTTTCTCAAATCTTCAATCTAGCCTCTGTGTACTTCGATTTGTCTTCAAAATTCATAACCCATGCATTAGTCCACTTGGTTTGCAGAAAATTATTACAATCAACATGTCTCATCCAAGTTGACTCAAACAAGAACTGCGACTTCCTAGGCTTTGCGAGGGTACAAACCAGTTCTATCGGAATATGGTCGGATGTAGTACTCGACTACTCGTTAAATGGTTCACTTGGGCGTAGCCGAAATTTTCTAGCCATGCGAGATTGGCAACCGCCCTATCCAACTGTTATCAAATTCAGACTCCATTCCTTTGGTTGCTAGTCCAAGTATACTTGCATCCGTTGTATCCTAGGTCGAATAAGCCGTTATTTGACAACGTCTGTCTAAAATTATCTATTAGCTGAAAATCAGCTTACAATCCACATTTTTTTCCTCAACACTAATCATGGCGTTGAAATATCCAATAACGCACCACAGTGTAGCAACTTCTCTTCTTAAACAAGATAAAAGTCGCCACGAATGAACACGTTCCTCGCGAACGGGGTTCCCATAAAAGCAAGTCGATTGCCATACAAAATCCCCTTCTTCCTCTTCGATAAGGCAGTCGATGTAATGTTGAGTCTTGTAACGCAGTCTCACATCCACATTATCTTGCCGAAACAAAGCCAAACCTCCACTGCGCCCCACACAATCCACACTAAGGCCAGCGCGGAACCCTAGTTTGGTTCTTATAGCATCCATCTCACTAGACGTCATTCTTGTTTCCATTATGAAAACAAATTTGGGCTGCTTAACTCTAATGAGGCTTTGTAAGCTCACAACATTACGGAGGTTCCCAAGCCCCCGTATGTTGCAGCTCAACACATTCATTGCGCTTGGTGGTCCTGCTTGGCAGGCGTCACCATTGATGCATGTGGGTACTTTAGGGCTCCCCCTTACCCTTCTTCACGAATAGCCACTCCCAGTCCTTGAGTTATCTGATTCCCATTCTTCGCTATGCTTTGCCTTCTGTCCCGTTGTTTCTCATTTGAATTTGGAGTTAGGTTTACCTCTTGCAATTTCCTCTTTGCCAAAGCTTCTCTTGCTTTCTGCTCCTTAGTCAGACCCGTGTGCATCATAGGCAGTTTCCCTTTGTCCCATTCCTTGTGTTTGTCCGGTTCGTCTTTGGTGGCCAGAGGATTCTCGTAGACTGTGCTCTTATTCAAACCACTGTTACTCGTCACTTCCTCTTTGTCTTCCTCCATAACTGAATCTGAAGCTGATCCTTGATCCTATACTGACCCTGCTTTAGCATCCTTATCCTTTTCCCTCTATGTCATCCCGTCCCCAGTTGGTTCCTCCTTATCCTTGTTCCCGTCCTTTACGTCGGTTTTCTTTGTTGCAGATTTCTTTCTCGGTGGTGGTTTGTAAGATGAACGAACCATACCCCGGGAGTTGGGATTCATCCGAGCTCGCACTCGAGAGACATTGTCCACTGTAGTGATCGATACACCCACACCACTCACAAACATGAGGTATTCTCTCGTATCGATAGTCAATCCACTTTTTCTCCCCGAAAGCTTTGATGAATCTTCCTCTAACCAACGGTTTTTTACGTTGATTTTTACCCGGATTCGAATGTAATCTCTACCTGGTCCAGAGAGCACTCTCTCGTCTTCACCCACAATTTCTCCGAGATTCTGCATTGGCTTCTGGGCTGCCTATGGTTCGAGGAAGTACGAAGGAAGGTTTAGCACATGAACCCAGATCTCCACCTTCTCAAACATTGAGGCTTTGATCTTTGTTTGATTGTCCCAAGGCTGTAGCACTAAGAGATTGTCGTCGAAGGTCCAAGCGCCCCCTTTCAAAACTCTATCCCTTGTTTCTCGATCTAGGAGCGTGAAAACAAAGACGTTGGGGCTTGTTTCAAAAATACTAACCTTGTTTCCATTGATCCATATCTTTTTGAACACAAGCTTCATAGCCCACGTCTGCACTACCCTGGACTAACGAAGGATCCCAAGAGACAGTGTTGGAAGTTTTTGATAGCGTCCATGCAGAATTCTTCATCGTACTCGTACACATCCTCCTCTTCTGTCTTATACGGTCTTGCCGGATGTTCTCCGGCCATTCTGGTCGTACCTTTGCCGTCGTTGCCGCCTTCGTTAGCCATCTTCTGCAATACTAGGGTTCACTGCTCTCAGAACACTAGGTCAAAATTGAAGGAGCATGTTATAATAATAAGATTCCTCTTTCTCATTTCTTCAACGCAATAATAATTCGTTATATATGATTTGTGGGATCTTATTGCGCCATTTGGATGAGAATTTAGATTATGTTTACATTTTGTCCAATTAATTTTTTGTCCGCCTCACATTTTTGTTTATATCTATTGTCACTGACTAGTAGCCATTAGGACATGACCCGTGAGCAGAGCCCACTATAAATTTATTTTTATAGTTAATTTTGAGAAGATCTAACGATTGTAGTTAGGACACAAAGTTCCCCATTACAATAGGTAGACCTCTAGATTTGCCCAAATCATCTCCTACTGTGAGCATTATCATGTGAGGTAAGAGTTCCTACCTGTATAACTTGATGAGACAAATGTATGTCTTTTGGTTTCAAAGGAAAAAAGGGAGACAACCCTCAGCAGACGAGACTTTTGAGTCAATGAACACTCGATGAAATAAACTTTTGCAACCTTTTTTTGGACTTTACAGAAAATAATACATTGGCCTTAGAAGTTGATCTTCCATCATGGTCCCCCTCTCATGATTACCAATCTAATCTAATGCAGGCATGAGATGGTATATCCTCCTATACCATGCCCATATGCATTTGCATCTATTAATATAAATCAACCAGTCATTAGTTGTATACATGTAATTCAATATTTTCTCATGAAGGATGTAACTGAATATTTGAAATGCAAGATCAAGTTCTATACAGAATCATAAGTATATCCCTTCTTTGCTTAAATAAACACTATTGCCTGACTTGTAGTTATATGCTACGCTGGATAAGATACAAGAAAAATTGAGAATAAGATATATATTGGGGTACATAATAGGATATACTTGTCCTAGAGTAAGACAGTATAGAAATTGTTTGCTGTCCCAATGTTTAATTAAAGCATGATGTGACACATTTTATATATGAAAAATGAGACATAACTTCTATTCAGATAATTTCATCAACAACTTACCTTAAAAATATTTGGCTAACCCGCAAATTCCAGATCAACTTGCGCGTACCTCTAGTAATGCACAGGGCCGTACAAGAGCTGGATCAATTCACTTGTCCCATTGATTATTTGTCGTCGTTGGTTCGAAACAGAAACTCAAAGACTGAAGCACATCAAACTCTTAAGTTCCAACCTAACGGTGTGCCTCAAACTTTTACTCTTTACTTAACTAACCTAAAGTTCCAAACCTAATGAGTGGAATAACTTCATGTATCGGGTTACACTTGATAACGCAAGTATTATATATTTACTATACCCGAACTAGATATATTCGAACAAGATATGAAACCACATGTATGGCATATTTTGAATACCACTTCTGTCAGCAATGAGTGGAATAAAATTGAAGATATGCACATAAAAAGAAGAATTTGTTTTTCTTCAAAACTTGATTCTATTTTCTTATTATTTAGAAATCCTTTCACAATATCTCTAGTTCTTATGCTAGGGTTACTGAGTTGCCAATGTAATGCTACAAAGCAGATAAAAGCACATGAAGACATTTCACGCAACAAGAAATACCAACAACTGCTGAGAGATGATGCATATCCAATGTGGTGCTTTGCTTTACTTTGTCCCAAGTTTAGTGTTCATCGTATAGTATAATACGTGTCACTCACTCTATCACACAACCAACAACTCTAGAAGTACAAAGGAGGCTGAGATCTCGAATGCACAACTGAAAAAGATAGGATTTTGATATCTGGTATCAATCGATACAGCACCAAACAATACCAGGAGGAACACAGTACATAAAAGAGAAGTGATTGCGGTAGCTAATATGTCATGCCAATCCTCAGTTCAAGCAGAAGAGAATTTGATGTTCACTAAAGTTCCTTGACCCTATCATCACTATAAAAAACAAACACAATCCAAACTTTTTCTACTAGGAAACCCCCCAGATCAGGGTTTCAACAGTAATTAGCCCTCGTAATCCCCTTGGGAGAACTTGTTCTCTTCATAATAAACAGCAACAACTTCATTCCCACCAAATTTTCTTCCATGCAACCCTTGCCGAGCTTTGGTTGCACTTTCCTCGTCTGAATATTCCAGGAACACCTAATAATAAGCACCACACACCAAGACAACAAAAACATCATCTTCAGCAAATGATTACTTAACTTGGTCCTTCACCCATTGTACTAAACTTTAAATTTGTCATTTTTTTGCGACACAACAGTAGCCGTTATGGGAATTTCATGATTTTCTTCTCTGGTCACATTTCGTGATATTTCAATTTTCACTCAAAGGTAAAGTACTAACAAGTATTATTGAAATGACAAGGGACTAAAGTTGATATAAACATAATAAAAATTCACTTAATAGCATGAAAATGACGGGTCATACTAACCTTCCCAACACCGGGAGTAGGTTCACCGGAGGAGTTCGGGCGCGGAATGACAACGTTCACTAATGTACCTACAACAAAGACAAATGACCCCCCTCACAATCGGAAAGAACCAAAACAAAGTTGCGGGAGAATATAGACAACAAGGAGTGACAAAACTCAACTACTCACCATATTTCCCACATTCGATTTTCATATCCTCCATTATGTCTTCATAGTCTTCATCTTCTTTAAGCTCATCTTCATTAACGACATGGGTTAAGCATAAAACTTTCGTCGCTGGTGTGCCAACACCAGGTTGCAACAGGAGCCTCTGAAAAAATGCAGAGCCATAAATCACCATATAAACCTTTGAAACTCCAAATTCAGAATTAAGGCAACGTAAAACGTAAAAGCCTCAAGCAGCTCAATTAAAATGGGCGATAAAATGGGCTTTTGGGGCCCTCAAGCCTTTTGTTTCCTAAATTCTGATATGTTGACCATATTATATATTTCTTTTGTAAGAAACTAAACACCTGATAAGCTTGTGACTTTCACTAGAGAGCTCAGCTTCATACAAAATAGAATAAATAGATGATCAGCCGAAATAAACAACGCATTGCAGCAACTTCACCATTTTAACACGGAAATTTGAAACATTTCAAAGTAACTTTCTCAGTGGGCTATTCACCTCAAAAGCCAGTGATAAAAACTAAGCTCGGCATAAGAAATATACTCCCTATCTTATAGACTTATACAAGAGAAAACAGGATAATTCCAGTCAGAGGGGGGATGATATGAAATTCACCTGAAATGCTATTTGCTGTTGCGCATGCAAAAGAATATTCTCTTGCTCAGGCTTAAGTTGAGAGGCTCCCTGGTTAGCACGCCTGACAGTAAGAGTTTTATCGCCCATTTTAATTCCATTAAGGGCGGCACATGCGATATCTGTCACCGCTAGATCCTGGTAAACACAGAACGCATAGCCTTTTGAGTTTCCAGTTTCTCTGTCCTTAACAAGATCAAAACCACGAAGGGCCCCAAAAGCCTCAAGCAGCTCCCTGATCTGTGCTTCTGTGAAATAATAAGGGAGCCCACCCACAAAGATGCGATCAGGGCCCTCGAGCCCGCCAGCAGATCCAGGTGTTAACCCAACAGCGCCAAGGTCCAGATTTGGATTAGGCTGACTTGGCCCAAGTGCAGAAGCCAGTGATGGGTTGTAATCACTAGGACGCCTCACCTTAACTGGTCCTCCCTGGACACGAAAATGTTGGATTAACGTAGGGAATCGTGTAAAAATGTGGGTATTCAAAATGCTACATTGTACTGAAGGATTGTTTCTAATTCCTATTCCAGAGATGTGAAAAAGAAACAAAATAACTTGACAAGAGTGCAGTCTCATATAATAAGACATGACGCATTCTGTTTTTCAGAGTACTCGAATCAGAAAAACTTCCTAGTACCTCAAACATGATACCATCCAAGGCCATAGCATTGCTGGCTTCCTCAACAGATCTCATCTCAACAAAGGCAAACTTCTTCTCATGATTTATGTAAACATTGACAACAGCATCACCTGAGTATGTAAACAGTGAGATAAAGCAAGTAGAGGTTGTTTTAGTCATCAAAAATATATTGTAGTCTTACCTGGACCGGCAGTGTTTCCCCCAATAGCAGCCATGACATGGCTGAAATATGTTGCAACAGACTGCAAAAGGTTAATTATCAGTAAAATGACACATCCAATAGCAGCCAGAGACCGTCAGAGCTAGAAAAACTAGCATAATAAACAGCTTCTCAAAAGAGAATTTTAAGAAAATAACCATAACCTAATTCGACATTAAGAGCCCCAGCACTGATTAACATAAAGAGAATAATAGCCTAGAACATTAGAAGAGCAAAACTTTGACATCTGAGATATACTGACCCGAAAGTTAAACATTTACAAAGCAGTGAAGTAAATCAAATTGACGACAAGATAAACCTGTTCATTTGCACTAGGTGGAAGTCCTCCAACATAGACGCGCCGTGCATGTCTAGTAGCCTGCAATTGCAATAGCATAAGCAGAATGTTAAGACCAAGCTATGTAAGCAGACTGGATAGGAGAGCCCTTAAGATGTAAAAGTAGTGCGAGTAACATGTGACTTGATTTTACCAACCTGCTGAGTCATTGCCTGGAATGGCATGGCGGTAAGGGCTCCAAATTGCTGCGAGAGAGATAAAGAGATGGAGAGCACAAGAGTAAGACTCAAATACCATATTAGTAAGGAAACAAGTGCCTGAGATTTGTCAAAGAAGACTGAAGTTACCTGCCCCGATGCTAACGGAAACATGTTTGGAAGCATTGCAGGGAGAGTTGGCGCAGTCCCAGATATCTGACCTGAAGAGGCTGATAGAATTACAAAACATAACCATTTCTAGTTTGTCCTCTAAATTCTTCAGTGTGGTACTCACAATCACATCTCACCTTATATCTATAAAGAACTCAGTAATGTGACTTAAGCTTAAGCTCTTGGAATACACTCTATCAAACAAGGGGGAATAGTACATTATACTCATATACTGGAGGAGCATTTGAAAAACTACCAAAATAGGCAAAAGTGGCTGGATGAAGACGAGCAAGATCATCAAACTGATCCATCAATTCCTCCTTGTACCTTTAAGGCTACAGAACTCGGCTCACGAACACTGTCAACACATTGCGACTAGCAACCCAACATTGCCTTGTAACAACAAAGGAAAATACAGAAAAACAAACAAAACACCAAACACAGGAAACAACCAAAAAAACATGTCTCAGTATTATTCCAATAATAATAATACTAAGGAACGAAAGGAATCAGCCTAACTAGAAACCACTACTCTAATCAACCAAAACTAATGAAAGATCAAACCAAGTACGGCTTACCAAAAGTACACCATGCAATTTGATATGACCTTTCCACACTATATCAAAAATCAAAAAGAGAAAACAGAAGTTACAACAATACAATAATATAACCATGTGTGATGAGAAGTGTACCTGTGGAACCCGAAGGACCAGATAACATTGCAGAAGCAGGAGGCGCCATATCAAAACCACTCATCCTTTTGCTGCAAACATGCGCCATTAACAAATATTATTAAAGGCAACACATAATGGGTTCAGTACAAATCAAATAGCATATTAATCTGACGTGCAGTTTTCCAGCCTGTACTGTGCTGTCACAACATGCTCGTAATCGTTCAAGTACCTAACAAAAGCCAGTAATACTGTCCACTAGCTTTAAACAAAGAAGTGAGCTCATAAACACAATATGAACCATGAGATAAACTATCTCCAACATTATGAAAGAACCCACTTTTCTGCATGTTAAAAGTGGAAGTACCCAATCACATCATTAATAAAAAATAAGGTCGCTATTTCAGTGACTTGGTTCGATCATGTAAATTTCCAGTCCAGCGCACCAATGACTGAGGCAACTGTAAGTGTAACTCGAGCAGCTCAAATAGTTCAACATGCAAGCACATTGAATAGCAACTCCCGGGCAAGATCCATTGGCGTTGTAGGACAGTATCAGTGTGCCATTTTTTTCCTTTCTATTTTAGGCAAGTAAAGAGTAAGAAAGTGCAGATTAGGTATTGCCGTTATAATATAACAATGTCATAATATGATATTGAGAAAAAGCTATATAATTGCTTCTGTGAGTGTATATATTCAAGATTCTCTAGCTTGAATTTCTATTCCTTAAAAAATGGATTCAAGCTCACACACACAGAAGCATGTACGTCATCAAGGTATAAGGAAATAAAATACACACACACACACATAACAGTGTTGAGTTTCTTATGATTTAATTGTACAAATTAATTACATGATGTGAATCCCGACTATGTGTCTCGACTTGAGAAAGAATATGATCTCAACCAAGGATGATGATGGTACCAAGTATTTCAAATCAGTTCTTGTGATTTATCAGCACTCCAAGTCTAGATGAATTAGAACTAAACATGGCGCCTTCTTGGATAAGAGTTTTATATATTCTGTTATTTTGGCTACAAGAAATATATTTTTGGGGTAAAAGACAGAAAGCACCCGACTTCTGGCATAAAGACACTTCGTACCCCGTACCTCTTTAAGATTGGGATACGATAAGGGTTTTGATCAATTAATGAGATGTGTTTGTAGCTGGACATTCAGACAAGCTAAATCCATCTCAAGGATCACATATATAATCCATAGTTTGATGACTGGAGAGGGAGAGTTACTGTCTTGGCAAGAAATGAGCAATTCTTTAAGATTGGGATACGATAAGGGTTTTGATCAATTAATGAGATGTGTTTGTAGCTGGACATTCAGACAAGCTAAATCCATCTCAAGGATCACATATATAATCCATAGTTTGATGACTGGAGAGGGAGAGTTACTGTCTTGGCAAGAAATGAGCAATGGAAATGGAGGAAACAGAGGATTTGGAAGAAGACCTCTAGATTTTAATGGGTAGGGTGACGACCATGGAAACTGGGATGGTGACAGAGTTCAGGCAGTGGTGTTTGTGATAAAGCAGAGATAGGGACAACGAGGAGATGATGGAGGCAGTGATGATCAAGACTAGAGCTGTCAAACGGGCCGATTAACCGCGGTTAACCGGTGACCCGGCCCGGTTTTGAACCGATTCTGCAGTAACCGATCCCGAGCCCGAAAGGATCGAACCGCGACCGAAACCGATTTGTAGCGGACTAGGGCCGGTTAGACCTTCTGTCGAACCGTGAACCGGCCCAAAAATGGCCCGGTATTAACCGATCAGGACCGATAACCGAACCGAGCTCGCCGGTTAGCCGACCCGAAACCGACCCAACGGCTGGAGTTCCCAAATTTTGAGTTGTCATCATCGGTTTAACCGAACCCGGCCTGAAACCAAACCAAATCGACTGAACCCGTATACCAGTTACGGTTATACGGGACGGGACATTAGAGGTAAAAAATCTCGGACTGGTTAAAAGAATAACCAGTAACCGAGCCCGAACTGAACCGAGCTCAGTCGGTTCAAGGAACCTCGGGCCGGTTTTGGTTCCGGTTAACGGAATTGCAGCTCTAATTGAGATGGAGGTTGGTTGGTTTGACTTGGTGGTTCAATATTGTGTCTGTTGGTCTGATGCAGTGATGCTTAGTCTCCTGGTGCGTCATCGACTTCGGTTGTGAAAAGAGAGTAATGGTGGATGGTGTCGATTTGTGCAGTGAAGAAACAAAAGAACAAACATAAGGGAGACAGAAGCACTGAAAGTTAAAATGTGTATTTCTAGAGTAAGTTGGTTTGCATCTTTTATAGGTAATGTAAAATTGTATTGAACAGAAAAAGAGCATTCACAGAGGAACTGATATGTCATACTCTCATAACCTACACAACAAAAGAAGAACACCTACGTTACAGTCTATGCCAAGGAACTTATAGAATCCAAGAATAACTCATCCACAAGCAGAAGTGCCACTCCAACAACTTCTGAAGGATAAGCCCTTCAGCAAAGGTATTTGATAGACAAACCCCAACGAAGATTTCTCTTCTGTGCGCCCTCCAAATGAGCCAACATCTTCTCTCTTTATCCATCCGAACACCCCAGTAAGTAATTGAAACACAAAAACTGCAGCAGTAACAGCCCACAAAAGCCAAAGTCGATAGTAGGTTGACGGAAGAAAGTCAGGACTATTCACCACCCCTAATTTTTTAGGAAACAAAGCAACAAATTTAGGATTCTCTTGAAATTTCCTGATAAATGAAACTCGTGAATTATTGGCTTCCCAGCATCCCAAATTAGCTGAAAAAGGCCATCGTCAAACCATCTGGCTCTGAGAGCTTATCTCCACCCCCACCCAATGAAATAGAGCCCCCTACACCGCATCTTCCATTAAAGAAGCATATAGCTATGAAACTACTCCCCCTCCATAGTCCCAAAATATAAACCCTCCAACTCAAAACTGCCTGCCTCACTCTCCTGGACCTTGACAAAAACCAACTATCACTTGTCCCACCTTCTCCCCTCATTAGCTGAATCACCAACCTCAACCCGAGCAATAAAATTTGAATGCCGATGGAATTTAGCTAACTTATGGAAGAACAAAGATCAACTGCCACTCTCCTTTGACCACAAAGCTTTGGAAAATTAAGGCTAACTAATTGACTCCAGACTAGCAATAGAAGCAAATTCACCGGCACCCATTACCCTCACCTCCACCGCTCTCCCCACCACCTCTATCTAACAGAGCTAAGCTGTTGAACCTCCAAAAGCCGGAAATCTTCATTTTCCAATAGATAATCAAAAATTTAATGTTCACAAAGAGACAAAGCTGGAACTCTTCCTTATTCCACCATCCAAATATTTTCTGGCCAAAACATAGCACCTATAAGGCTATAACCCTGGCTGGATCACATAACCCTCCCGCCAAGTCTGAACTCAATCCTTAAACCCCTCAATTTGTAGCCACATATTTCTGATCTAAAACGAAGAAGGCCTTCTCCGAATCCTTCAGAATTTAGCAACAGGAGACGATGGTCGGAAGAAGAACAGACTGATACACACATGAATTTATCTTCCTAATCCACCAATACTAAGAAACAAACGATCAAGGTGGGATACAATCCCCCCCCCCCAAAAACCACATGCGACTCTCTCTGGCTAGGGGAAGATCCACTAAATTCAGCTCAACAATAGGGGTGGAAAAGCTATGCATTGCTCCTCTGAACCCCTCAGGCCCTCACTACCCTGATGCTCGGTCGATCAACAAGCCACACTAAAATCCCTGCCCCACATCAAGAAGTATCACATCTAAAAGAAATAGAAGCTAGCTCATAAAAAAATCTCGCTTCCCCGCACTGGGTGCCATAAGGCCATATAAAGGTGCACAAAGCAGCATCCTCCACACCTCAAGAAAGATTGACCGCTTGAACTTTCTATTATCACCATCCACCTCTTCAAGTACACGCATACCCCACGAAATTATAATGCTTCCTGACAACCCTACCGCCACCTGTCGTCTCAAACCCCAAAAATGAGATCCCCCAACTCATCAACTTCTCGTCTTAAGCTGACAACTTACTCTCTTGCAAACAAATCAAACATAAGGCTTCTCACCACCCGTTGCCGACCTAGGCCATTTAGACCACGCACACCCATAACAAAGTAACTGACCCCCTCTGACCCCTAATCCTTTCTCTAACCATCTTATACCATCTAACAATGTAACATTTCCTACAATCACACCATCCTTTGGTTTTTGCGTTGAAACTCTAAGTTGTCAACTCCAGACAAAATATTGCATTATTTAGTTGTGAACTTTTCGTTTGGACATTTTATCTGCCATGTTACATAAAGGTGAGTTCTAAAAACATGGCACCTCGGCGTTTCCAGATTTTCTAAAAACTGGTGTCTCGGTGTATATACCGTGCCATCTCCATTTCCGCGCAACGTAGTTATTCAATATACTTTAACATTGCAAGCAGACATTTCCAACTGCTATTCATTAGCTTCCACCCTTCAAGATTCAGCAAGAAGCAATACTTCTTTGTAATACAAATTTAGTTATAGAACAACTAACAGGCCAAACACTTTTAGAATATATTACAGAAAAATAGTCGAATATAAGATTATAATGCATTTATCACATATAAGGGTAACACTAAATAGGTAGACATTCCCACATTTGCTCTTATTCAATGAACATAAGAGCAAACGTGGGAAATGCATGGTAAGCAATTATTCCAGAAGTGCAGTATACCAAAAACGCTTATACATTTTAACCGAAAAATATTATTGTTAGCCACACCTTTTAGAGCGAGAACGTGATCTGGATCTCTCCTCAGATGGAGCACTAGAGCGAGAGCGAGATTCATGACTATGCTGTTCCTCCCTGTCCCTGTCATAATCTCTCCGCCTGCGAGAGTAAAAATTGACAGTATTACACTAACAATAATACAGCAAATAACGATAATCACATACAATCCTACAATATTCTAGAAAAGAACCACACATCAACTGCGAGCAGCCCTCTATCGCTGCAAGAACAGATCCAAAAGAACCTATAGCGAAATGAAAGTGAAAGAAGATAATCTGAAACAAAGAGCAAGTTATACAAGTTACCTTCCGTCTCGGCTTCGGTAATAATCATCATCCCTGTCTCTCCCTCTTTCCCTCCTGTCACTACGATCCCTGCGCCGGTCCCTATCACCGTCCCTGTCCCGGTCCCGATCTCTATGATGACGCTCGCGTTCTTTGCCCCGATCCCTTTCTCTCTCTCCATCACCATCCCTTTCCTTGCCCCTATCTCTATCACGGTGCCTTTCCCTATCATGTCCATTTCCCCTTTCCCTCTCCCTGCTCTTTGAAGATTGTCTTTCTTGATCAGGAGAGTCCTGCAAATGACCAGATCAAATGATATGATTGAGCGGATGTTCCAAACCCACAATCTCAAAAGTATTGAAATACTACCTCTCTTACAAGTGAACTTCTGAAATGATAGTTCAATATCAACTTATCAACTAACGTAAGAGGCAGGAGCAGCTGAAATCACCGAAGTTGAGCTCCAACAGATTTAAGTTTGGGTGGAGGTAGCTTCAAAGTGTATTGTATAGACATAGCTTCAATTTTGGGCCACTAATTAGTAAATTATGGTTGTAACTTGTAAGTTTGGTTTCTTGGAGGAATGTAAATTTGGTTCACACTAGCTAATTTAAAAAGCATAAACGCCGATATGTTTTTATCATGTGGAGATAAATTCATACAGAAATCTCCTAAACAATACTGTGCTCATGGAGGAGTATCTATCACCACTCAACATCTCGAAACCCTAATACCGAGCAAATACATGGCTAGTGAGATGATAAATCGAATAACTCTCTATGCATAATACCTGAGGTTTGGTATCTGAATAATCGTCGGCGCCGCCGCCATGGGTAGCACCTCCGGGATAAAGAGAAGCGTTGTTTTCCATGTCGTCTCCGTTGCCCCCCCTGTACCTTCCTTCTTCCTCCGACATTGCCCAAGCTTTTCCCCAATTCTCTCTCTCTCTCTTTAAGAATTTGCCGGTGTGTGGTTTGGTACGACTGTGTGGTTCGAAATTTCTTAGGGCAGGGACGACCGACCCTTATTACTCTCTACTCTCTAGTACTATCTTGAGTTTGCACTCTACTCCCTTCAAAAGTTAATTATTACTATTACCTAGCCACAAGAGACTAAGAAAATACATGCGCCTTCAAACAACTTTTAACCATGTAATTTTTTTTTATCCAAAAGCAATTATATAGAAGACTAAATGAAACCACTACAACGGTCCTTTTCAACTAAATCTAACCATTCCAAGCTAGACGAAATTTCACTACCATCATTATCTAACAGTTGGACCTTTTTTGCTAAATAATCCGCAACTGAATTAGCCTCCCTTCTAATTCATTTCAACACAATGTCTTCAGCTGGGAAGAAGCCTTTGATGTCCTGTAATATTTCACCAACATCCCAATGAGCTGCAACCGAACCATTCCACATCTCAACTAACAATTTACAGTCACTTTCAAAGATGCACTTATGGATAATATTTGCATTGCATTTTGAGTAACAGCTTCTCTGAATGCAAAAGCTTCTACAAGTAAGGCTGTATGGGTGAAGTTTTTCATCCAACCACTATCCACCATGAAGCCTGAATCATTCCTAACAACTCAGCTAGCAGTCATAGTGAGATTTTCTTGATTCCAACTAGCATCTATATTGCACTTAACTTTCCCAATAGGAGGAGCAAACCACTTTCTGTTACATGGTTGAGAATTTACCAGATCTTTCTGAAGCACCCCCTCCCTTTCTCATCCTATATTTCCCCATAAAGAAGGAAGAGAGAACTAATTAACCATGTAAATTCAATAACAATTTTGTGAGAATGAGGAAGTGTGTGAATTTCAAATAAAGTGTTGTTTAGTACAATAAATGTGTAATGATGATATTGCAATATCATGTTTGTGAGTATTTATATATATATATATAATATTATATATATATATATATATAATATTATATATATATATATATAGACAAGAGTACGAGATGACGGAGGAATTATTTGTTGTGGGATGAAAGTTGGTCTATCTCTATCCAGTACGCATCTTGCTCCGGCTAGAGGAATGTAGAGCATCGCCATTCTCCAAGGGATGGACCAAATCTCATTTTTAGCCCAACACCAAAATCTGAACTCTAACGATGGATCCGATCCTGAATCAAATTTGTTCCAGGAGCAATAAGATGACCAATTTGAAGGCTATATTGTTCATTGGAAACAAAAAATATGATTAGTTCATTTGTGTCGAGTTGTGTTGTAGTGGGACAATATTTTATCAACAATTAAGCTGAATAATGCTAATTTTGAGTACGTTTAACTCTACCATTTTGTAGTAAGCTCTTAATTAGATAAAATGTGTTGAACAATATATCATTTTGTCTTTATAAAGATTTTTAGTATTAGTATTATAGAACTAATTCACCTGTATTGTTTATTGTTTTAAATAAAATTTATTTATTTTGCTATAAATATGATGTATAATGTAATTGTGCGATGATAAATAAATACAATCTAATAAAATATTGCTGAAAGAGTAAATTTGATCCTCATGGTAGGAGAAGAAATTGTAAATTGAAAGACCCAAATTTGGTCAAAAAAAATATATCCTTATTCTTGGAGATGCTTTTACTGTTAAGGGCCGGAGAGGTTCCTAATGGGTTTAACCGTAAGAATTAGGAGCGAGAGTAGGGCCGTTAATGGGTTTAACCGTAAGAATTAGGACCGAGTGGGGCAACAGGGAAAGACACAACAAAGTGTTGGGTAATATCTGTATTTAGAGCAAAATCGTAGTCAAATCTATGAAAAATCAGATTTTCAGTGAAAGACATATAAAGAGGGGTTTTGGGCAGAAGAAACTAGAGCAGAGAGAGAGAGAAGAGAAGGGATGACAACCCGAATAGCACCGGGTGTGGGAGCCAACCTTCTAGGCCAACACGCCGCCGAGAGGAACCAGGACGCCACCGCATACGTCGGCAATCTCGACCCACAGGTACTTCTTCTTCATGATTCGGCGAATACAGTAAGTAGATTGATGTAACCTAGGGTTTATAACTCAATGAAATATACATCCCCCCCATCTAGCCATGATTTCTAGTGTTTCAGCTTTTTTGTTTGTTTGCTTGATAGAGATGAGCTCAAGGCCTGGAGCAGTAAATAACAGTATTTTACTTGAAAACCTAATTTCCATTCAAATCAGTACTATTGATCAGTACTAGTCCAATGATAATGCCTCAACTGATACTACTTGCAGAGTTTTGAACTCAATAGACAAACTAAGTTTCCCTTCTCATTTTAAAACAACTCAATCTTTTCAGTAATTTAAACAAATTGTGTAGAAATCAAACCCAACTTAATTATGTACACCCGAGTAAATTATGAATCTATACACATAGAGTTGGGACTTGGGAGGCATTGATGCTATTCTGTTCCACATTCATTGAAACATAGAATATCTCGGCAACATCGAGGTAAACAAATAGCGGAGAAAAAAAAACAGTGAAGGTCGAATGTTGTGGAACAAACAGATTGTTATAAGCATGGTGAATTTTCAAAAGTAATGGAAGGACTTTTCTAACCTCTGGTGAGAAACACTGTTTGTAAAAAGAAATGGAAAATCAAATAAAGAAGCAGAGAAGGTAAACAACATAGTAATACCGAGAAACAAATGAGCTGAAAGTGGAACAGCACAGTGGAGAGGCGGAGAAAACGACATTAGAGGAAGGGCGGTTGGGTGAGAGGACGCATTGATGCTTTAATGGTTCATTAAAGAAACCATGGTCTAGTAGTCAGAAAAGTGTATGCATGAGGTGTGTAAAGTGATAACATTGGGCATGTAGTAGGGTTTCACCAGGCAATTTACCTCCAAATCCTAGACGCCTTTTTCTTTTCTTGATTGGTACTTCAAAGTCCTAGATGTTTAATGTCTAAGTACCTTGCTTAAATTCCTAACATCTTTATGAACCCTCCAACGGCAATCATCAATCTTGCCTCGGGGAAACCTTCCACCCTTGCACAACTTCTAATCACTCTCCACTTCTACTTTTGAACCCAACCACCACCACTGCCTCCACCTAGCTCAAAATAACCCCTGTTTATGTTCTGTAAAATCATATTGCTCCCTCAAGTTTTCATGATTTGAGTCAGCAATCCAAATCCGGCCACAACTGCCACCACCAACAATGTACACACAACTACAGCAATTCTTATCAACCACCACAATATATGGAAGAAAATTCAACTGCAACAAAGAACAAAAAGGGCGGGACAATGCAAAAGGATCAACAATTGCAATCATTGAATTGATCTAACCTGCAGCGCGATTCATTAGCTGGACTACAAATCCTCTCTCTCTCTCCCTCTCTCTCTCTCTCTCTCTCTCTCTCTCTCTCTGCTGAGAGAAGGCATTTAGAAGTGTTGCTAACTTGACATTCGGGATGTGGGATGCGGCGTGCCTCATATTCTATAAAAGAGGCTATTCCTTAGGGAGTGATCGGGCGGCTTATAATGCCGATGAGTCGGGCTCAATTCCACACATGCAAGTCGAACGTTGTTTTCGGGAGGGAAGAGATCGGGAAGGCCTTTCCCAATAATTAGTACCCTTTGGGTATGCTTTGCGCTCGCATTTCACTACTTTGCTCAATGGAAGAGAAGGCCCACTGGAATGAAAGTACCCCAAAAGGCTTAAGCCATTGGTTTGACATCATATGTACAACCGTCTCTATCATCCCTTGCAAACTCCTCTTCATCACTTCACTGATTGACTGATGCATCAAACTTGAAGAAGGAGACAGTGGCGTTGGTGATGTTCCTAGATTACCTTGCTTGCCATGTAACTCCCTGATGGCGACATTAGCCAGATGTTGTATTCGGTGAACCAAGCATACAATTTTGCGAAATCGGGGGTGCCGTTTGTGAGGAAGTACAAGATTAAGAGGATCGCTGCAATTCTTCCTAGGTGTGATTTTCTGTGATGGTGGCTGATTGTCATGGGTCTATGAGTAGATGAAATGGAGAAAAAAGCACCTCGGGTAAATTGGGTTTAAGAACTGATTTTAGATTAGGGTATTAATAAATGGGGTTAAATATGATAATTTGTTGTTTTAGGTGGCAAACACATGTTTTATTCGCGGAGAAGTGTTGAGGTGAGATGATGGAGTACAATGTCTTACCATGGGTTCGTTGAATGAGAAATTTGAACCACAATCTGGCAATTGGACAGGGCCCAATCTGTAGGTTGGCATTTGAAATTAAACCGTAAATTTATTCAGGGCTCGTAATGTGGGTAAAAGGTGCTACTGAAGCAAACCCAGAAATACCTTCCGAATACGTTTTTTGCCTGTCTTTTTTCAGATATACCTTGGGACTTTGCTCATTGGGCCTCTAATCTTCTTCTCCTGTCCGATTGCAGACAAGTGAAGAATTACTGTGGGAGCTGTTTGTTCAAGCCGGCCCTGTTGGTAAGTTAAATTTTTTCATCCCTTGCTCGTAATTGTTATCATTTTTTTTTTTTGGAGAAATTTCGCTAACAAACTGGTTAACTGTTAGAAAGTTTCGCCAGTTAACATTTAGCTATGCTGACCAGGTAAGCTTTCTTACATGAATGATTAGTTTCTTTACTGTTCTAAATACCTCTATCATGAAAGCTCTTTTCTCCTAGTGAGATTCAAATTTCTTTTATCTGCGTGTTTGCACATGTTTTCTTTTTGATTTTGCAGTGATTCTTTAGCCATATAGAAAGTTTTTGGGTAGTACTTGAAACAACCAATAATCCTTGAGATACCATTGATCTTGGATAAGAAATCTCTGCCATGGGCATGATAGTATATTTTCATCCTAGAAATTGTTCTTTTTGAAAAGATTCAACTGTTTCCCTTAAATTAGCTCTTTTGTCTCTTTTCTCTTCCGAGTTTCAGCAATTCCTAATTGCAGTTTTCCCATTTTTTCATTTCAGTAAATGTATATGTTCCTAAAGATAGAGTAACCAACCTTCATCAAGGATATGGCTTTGTTGAATTTCGAAGTGAGGAGGATGCCGATTATGTAAGCTATTTTCTTTGCTTCAGCAGTAACTTAGTGTTCTATTTGTGTTTTTTTGTACTGTTAATAAAATTTATGCTAGTGTCCGGATTCCTGATTAGTCATCGTTATGCTATGCAGGCTATAAAGGTTCTGAATATGATCAAACTGTACGGGAAACCAATTAGAGTGAATAAGGTATCAAGCTTGTTCTGCGTATACATCTGATATTGAGTTAAATACAAGAAGAGATTCTTGCATTATTCTTATTGTTGATTCATTCCAGGCATCTCAAGACAAAAAGAGTTTGGATGTTGGAGCTAACCTCTTCATTGGAAACCTTGATCCTGTAAGAAATTCAAAATTAAGCTCCTTTTCTACTAGCTACTCATTTGCGAGTGAATGCTTAATTGGCTGCGATCTCCTTGTTTTCCAACGAAGACTGTATCTGTATAACACCAACTGCAGCTTGCTTAAGTTTCTAACACCTGTAACCTACCTCTTTTAGATTTTTAAGATTTGACAGTCTTCATGGGTACATTTGTCCACGCATTTGACTTCAATGAAGCATGTTGCAAATTTTTATTTATGCTTATAAGTAACCTACATAGCTTATTATCTTGAAGTACCAAAACCCTTCTATCAAAAGTAGCAGTCAGTATAGGGAAGTGGAAGATACTCTCATATGATACTATGATGTATGCATATATTTGTACTGAAGCAAGGGAAACTAGCAAGTCATGTAATACAAATTATATAATGTTCTGTTTTTACTCATCTACGTGCGTTGTTAGTTTGTTATATGTTGTGACTATCATGCTACTGGGCTTTTTTGCTAGCCCTGTATGTTTATGGTTTGTTGTCTATAGAGGCATGTATGTGGGGAAAGTTATAATCACTATTATCATTTTTTTTTTCAGGATGTGGATGAGAAGCTTTTGTACGATACCTTCAGTGCGTTTGGAGTGATTGTCACTAATCCCAAGGTCACAGCACTCCTTTTCTGTCATTATTTTTTTTCCGGGTTGATTCAGATAAAAAAGTGGGGGCATCTCATTAAGCTTTTGTACGATACCTTCAGTGCGTTTGGGGACATTAGATTTTTGCGATCAGGTTTGTTTGTTTTTTATTAAAATATAAACCTTCTTTGGGGACTGCAATGGTTACTTGGAGCCATTGAAATGGATGTCCCTACAACAAATTGGTAATTGGACACGTGGGCAAGATAAAAACTCCTTGACACTACCTTTACAAGTTTAATTGGAGTATTGGACTGGTCAGACACCGGTTCGCCGGTCCAATTTATGAAACTATGATTGTAATTGTGGAATAAACTTTTTGTTTAAACCAAAAAAAACTCACATGCATTGTGTGTCCCACGTAGCTTATCATAAACAATCCCTCCCAAAGTTTGTCATGTTGACTTTTGCATGCATCTTAAGACTGATCTTAAAAATGTGATTTCACTTGTTAAACAACACAATTAATTGATGACTTAATCTTCATAGTATTGTTATCTCAATAATACCACGATATTCAAACAAATAACAAGTTATTTCTACATCTTACAAGTGAAATCACCACCGTAAAATGCATGCAAAAGTCAAAAGAGTATTATAATTTTTCGATTCAAAATTAGAAAACACGAAAATAAGGATACAATACATCCATCGTTTTTGTAAATTATTGAGAGAGAGAAATGCTTAGAAATTATTAATGCACACGTGCTGTCATCTTACTAATGGATTTGGACGGACTGTTTTCTGCTTAGAATGTTAGGGTCTATAATTTAAGAATCTGGTAGGGTTGGCACTTCTAATTTTAGAATTACGCTGTATGTCACTTCACCTGATCTTGTCTTTGGGGAGGAGATTTTCTTGGTTGTTTTTGGGCAAAATGCAGAATGATATCAGTACCACTTTTCATGCTTCAGGTGACTAGGTTTAGATCCACTGCTGCCATCATGGCAGCAAGTGATCACCAGTTTAAGTTGTCTTATGGTGCAAAGTTACCATTGTTAGTTTTATATTGAGTTTGGTTGTCTCCAAATCATTTAGGGTCTTTCGGGTTGAAGTATTTATGCTCAGAAATGAGCTCTGCTCTGCTATCCCCTCCCTCAATCTAAAGGAGGATGTTGGTTGATGTATGGCTTATTTTTGTGTTATTAACCCTATTAGGATTTGGAATGACAATTTTGGTCCTACAGACCACTTTATACCGTAACCCAAACGAAGTTAAGGATTATATATTTACTGTGGCAAGCATGTTAGATAATATATTTTTTCTTCGACTGTACTAGTATTATCTATGTACTATGTCATATGACTTGTTTTTGTGTTTCTTACGCTTGGCTCCGCTCGGCTGTGAAATTAGTATGATATAACTAACAAAAAAATGTTTAGTCTTTTCTGTTTTATCCTTTCATTGTATTATTAAGCTGTTTCCCGTATTTTGTTTTCCAGATAATGAGAGATCCAGAGACTGGAAATTCTCGCGGTTTTGGTTTTGTCAGTTATGATTCTTTTGACGCATCTGATGCAGCGATAGAGGTATTTGGTTCTGGCTTTGGTTTCATAGTACATGGTGGTGTACAAATGATTGTAATTGTTGAACTCAGTAGTTGAACTGTCCCTTTTCTGCACATTGTTTTCTGAAGGCTGCCTCCTTATACAAGTCATTGGCAAAGAATTTATGAGCCATTTGTTCAGCTATTTGGTGGCTTCAACCAGGGGCAGAAGCGTAATTTTAGACAGGGGAAACACATTCAAATCAAAGTAACAAAAATCGTATTTTACAAGTATAACAGAGAGATATTGGGCGGAAGCTTATATATAATCTAGGCCTTTTGTAAATTTATTAATATAATGGGTTTTATGTGTAAACCTGATTCAATCTACATTCTTCACAGCATCTAGAGTAGTAGTATCGGGGATGAAACATGCATGGATTTTAGTTTATCATACTGAAAAGTGATTTGATTAACACTTCAGTAACTCTTCAGACGTGACTTTAATGTTTGAGATCCAACAGTACAGAGAATGCATTCGTTGTTCTAATCTTTTTTTCTCTCATTAATCTGGACTACTGAATTCCTTAGAGTTACAAGAAGGTTAAAAAGATGTCAGTTACTCCACGAGTATACAGTAATAGTAACTTAAAGGGACTATCACAGCAAAGATAGAGAATCCAAGAAAATGCTTGAAATTAAAATGTACTTCTGTCTGATATCTTGCAAAATTCTTTGTTGTGGGAGCAAACGTAGATTTTAAGATAATTGATCTAATCCTGGACTTGGTTTGCCAGCATCTGCAATCGTTACATTACAATAGAGGGTTAAGTGCTGAGAAGCTGGTTTTGAATTGTACATCTCTCTTTTCAATTGAATACCAAATGATTTCCCTAACGTAGTGGTTTCGCTAGTTTGGATTTCTGGTACCGCAAGTGTCTAAATTTAATTGTCCTGTCTTGCAGTCAATGAATGGCCAATATCTATGCAACAGGCAGATTTCAGTATCATATGCATACAAGAAAGACACCAAAGGGGAGCGTCATGGTACCCCAGCGGGTAAGTTTCTGCCGGGTTTAATGTACACACTCACATGCGTATATGTAGCCCTTGCTAATGAACACACGATCATCTTCTCAATGTCAAGTTTTTGAAATAAATTTATCAGCAACCTTCTGCAATATGTTGACTCATTCGATTGATTTTGGATTTTTTTATTCTTCTGGATGGCACTCTTGCGCATCTCCTATATTTCGTTCCCCTTAAGATAACTTGGCTTAGCAGCTCGCTTATAAACTGTTCATGTTCATGTTCATGGTCATGTTCATGTTCGATGGAACTGTATTTTGGCCTTGTTTTCCTTCATGATATTCTGAAGGAGGGAGAAAATTTACAATCTGGCAGAGTGCCTATAGCTGCTATTTTCTGTCATTGGGGTGTCCTCTTTTCGTGCTTTTCATTATTACACTTGAGACTAATGCTATTTACATAATAACATGCAGAGAGGGAGTTGGCTGCGAGCAACCCGAGCGCTCAGAAAAGTAGGCCGCATACGAGGTTTGGAGTTGGTCCTCCTGAACTTGGCAAAGCTCCTCAGGCTAACGGAACCATGCCTAGTCCGGTCCCTCCACCATATGCGAATGGTGGCATGCCTCCACCACCAATTGCACAGCTTAGGCCTCCACCCATGCAAGCTGGCGGTTTTCCACCCATGCCAATGCCCGTACCACCACCGTCTTGGCAAGGGCAGCCACAACAACCAGGCATGCTGCCTCCTCATCTTCAGCAGCAGCAGCAGTTCAGGCCGCCGCCTCCAAATATGCCGCCGCCACCTCTCCAAGGACTCATGAGGCCACCGCCACCTCCAAGTGGTATGGGTGGTGCCCCGCCTCCGCAAATGTGGCGACAACCGCCCCCTCCACCACAACAGCTCGCCGGAAGACACCCTGGAATGCCCCATATGTCAATGCCACCACCTCCGCCAAACACCGCTCCACCACCTCCTCCAGCATGAAGCTGATCTATATGCACTCCGTCAGTTTTGATGTATCTTGATATGTATCTACATTGGAATACTTTACTATAACCCGCATGTCTGAACATCTTTTAGTTGCAGTGGCGGACATTAGGATTTGCTAATTGTCTGTAGTAGGATTGAGAATGTTTGGGTTTGGAAATCGTCTATCATTGCAAAGAAAAACGGTTACCTGGAGGATTGAAAATCAGCCATATGCTGACATGTACCATGGCCACCTCAAACTTTTATGAATTTGCTTTCAAGTTGATGGTCCCCTAGTGTGTTGTTTTACAGGAAATACGATGACAGAAAGTAAGTTTATATTTATGACATGTACTGTCTCCACTTTAGAGGGAAGTTGTTTGAACATTGATCTAAATAAGTTTTTCAAGTCGTAAACTAAATTTCGGCAAAAAGAAAAAGGTCACAAACTAAACTTTTGTGAATAGACAATGATAGTGAACTTTCGAATGGCTCGTGCTTTAGAGGGAAGTTGTTTGAACATTGATCTACATAAGTTTTTCAAGTCGTAAACTAAATTTCGGCAAAAAAAGGTCATAAACCAAACTTTTGTGAATAGACAATGACAGTGAACTTTCGAATGGCTCGTGCTTCTACATATCGCAGCACTCTTCTGACATGTCGAAGTCATTGATATCGACTCCCCGGGCTTCCTCACAGAAAGCATTTGTTTCCTGGAAATCTGCAATCTTGTGTAATTGCCATCTTCTACAAATGAAATCTGCAATCTCACAGAAAGCATTTATCTCAGAAGCCGACAAGCACTGTGATTCAAACAAATACTATAGAAGATCCAGCTAGGTTTTTGAACAAGCCATTTCACCCTTATGTAGGCCAAAAGAAAAAGAAAAACCAGCCAAACAACAAAATGACAAATGATGTATGGAAGCAACGAGGATTTAATCTTCAAACAAAAAACTAGGGGAGCATATATATTGGTTGTTCATAAGTGGGTATAATTTCCCAAACTGAAAAGAAATTTGTATACTAGTACTATATGATGCAAGGGGACAGAAAATCTGTCATTTAACATCTTACGGACTTCTCTTGGGACAAATCGGTAAAGAGTACATCATATTAGGGCTAATGAGAATGGTTCCTGAAAAGGGGGGTTACAAATCGAAATTCCAAGTGCTCTCTGCAGTAAGCTTTGGCACCATCGTTTCCTCGGCCATATTGACAGATGCAGACATCTGAACAAGCACAAAAAAGAATCATCAATTTAGAAACTAGGTTAATGCATGGCGATCTGCTATAAGTAGCGAAAATGGGATGAAATAGTAGAGTTTAACAACAGTGCATGACAATGTAACATCTTCATACTGAGTACTCTTTGAAGGTCCTACACTTTGATGTGAATACAGAGAACATTATTACCATGATGCGGATACTGAAAGATGTGAGAGTAGTATTTAGCAACACAGCTGCTAAAAACTCACCACTGTAGATGTAGTTACTTGTGGCTGATATTAGGAGTCAAATTATTTGTAGTCATTGTGTTTGATGATCGCACCAATCCACTAGCAGACTTAGGGGATTGCTGATTGTGTTTCGTTGTGTTGATGTACAGTTCAGTAGTTGTTTCCTGGGGAATGCCCCTGTAAACTTGTACTCTCTTGAATTCACCCGGGAAAAAATCACATATGCTAAGAAGCTCAAGAAAAATGGAAAATTCATACTAGCTTTAGATAACAAAGGCACAGAAACTAAAGACCATGCCTCAAGTTGGTACTTCTTAGTTCTCACATTTATGACCATATAGTTATGGTCTACCACATGGTCATGAAAAAGGAATGTCCAACCCCTGAATTCTACTACTCAATGAAACTAAACCCATAATCAAGTGATCAACTCCTAAATGGTTAATGTTTTAAAATGAAATTTAATATTTTCATAAAGCATCTTCAAGAGATAGTCAGCAGCGAGTGAAGTGTGGCGTGAAGAGGGATGGCTTGACATGGGAATCCCCAGCAGCTACCCTTCGAGTGCGCACTGGGTAAACCCCCTCTCTAGTGCAATAGTCTACAAACCGCACTAGAGAAGGTTCGAGTCTCTGAGTTTGCGAGATGTGGATACAGTTACAAGAGATTTATAGGATTTGAAAGTGGTGTGTATACAGTGAAATCACTTGAGGGATGGCACATGATCTGACTGAGGCAAACGCCCACTACTTTTGGTATTCAGGCATTTACTAGTAACAGTTTGCTACACCTTGGAGGTTTTCCTTATGACCGGTGATTAAGCACTTACTTTCCATCTACAAGGAAGTAAAATTCAAAAGGTGTAAACTAGGGAGTACTCGATCAGTAAAAACAACAAAAACTCTAATTCAACCATAGCAACTAAACTCAATAAACCTTACATGCAGTTCAACCAACCACAAAAAGGTTAGAAACAGGAAAAGCAACGGTAATCTTTTCTGGACATATAACCAACCACAAAAACTCTTACATGCAGTTCAACCACAGCAACTCAATAAACCTTTTCCAAATTTCACCGGGTCCGCTACGTGGATCAAAATATCGGGTCATTTGTTCACTTAGGTTTGATTTGACCAAGTCCAGTCTTATACTCTCTACCAGGTTCATCTTCGTCTCCCTATTCCTCATCTACTACCACCGTCAATCGAGACCGTATCACTTCTACTCATTGGTGTATCCTGCTGCTTTCTTTTTGGTTTATATTTCTCCTTAATTACCCAGCACTCATTCCAGTAGAACTGCAATCAGACCTCCCTTATTGAGAAGCAAAAGATGGAACAGTGGCCATATAGAACTCTAGATTTCCAGTGGAACAGTGGCCATAGACCTGTAGAAGAGCGGCGGCGCGATTGATGATGACGAGTACGCGACCGTCAGTACCAGGTCTTTTCACTCTTGCTGTTTCCTTTCTTTTAATTATCTCCTCTTTTTGTGAGTTTGGGTGTATCGGGGTCTCAGTCGTGCCGGCGGAGGGGTGGAGAGGAGGAGATTGCACCCTATTCACGATCCACAGCTCCTGAGACACTAGGTGCAACTATGAGAGGATGACACTAATACTTGATTGGTGATTTTGTGGCGCTTTAGCAATGTGGGACGGCAGGTGGAGTGATGGTGATAGGAGTGGCGATGTTGTGGGGTAGGTTGAGGTACTCTTGAATTATGATGAAATACAGTTTTTTTATGGTTATTAGCAGATAACAAAATAATTACTGAGCAGACAGAATTTAGAAATGACACTTATTTTGGTGTCATTAAAAACTGGAATTTGCATAGTTGGCAAACTCCAGATCCGGATCTTATGATCCTACGATTCTACGATCCTTGAAGGAATAGCCGAACTCGATTCCATGTAAACTCCTTAACTCATAGAATCCCGTGAAGAACCCCGATTCTGCTAGTGGAATCCTAGAATCTCATACGGTTTTGTAATCCAAGCGACTCTTCAAAAGGCCCTTTTGGATATGTACAAAGCGGAAATAGTCCCAAAATTTATTAGGCTCTTGCTTCTTTGTGTGCTATCAACCCAACCCGGGCTGTTTTTATGCTAAGTACCCATACATTTAGAGTTTTTTCACCATATATGATATCACTGTTGAGAAAGTCCCACATTGGACATTCAAGAAGAAGAAATATAATTCATAAGTGTCCTGGGCTACTCCCCTATTGCCAATTGGTTTTGAGGTGGAACCCCATGGATTCTAACATGGTATCAGAGCCAGGTTCACACACGTGAATGGCCTAACAACCCACGTGCTCACCGCCACCCGCAGACAAAAGATCCACGTAAGGGGGCGTGTTGAGAAAGTCCCACACTGGACATTCAAGAAGAAGAAATATAATTCATAAGTGTCCTGGGCTACTCCCCTCATTGCCAATTGGTTTTGAGGTGGAATCCCATGGATTCTAACAATCACTTTCTACGAGAGACAAGGAGTGGAAACAGCTTTAGTTAGTTCTCCCCCCACATTTAGATCATGCACACATTCTGAAACCTTTTTCTCTTATTACTATCAAGAATGTGGTCAACTCATACTCGATTAAACACATCATTTTGCGTTGTGATTTACAGTTTTAGCCTCTCAAATTTCTGTTAAAATGGAAATGTGATGTTCCAAGTAAATGAATTCACGTGTTTCTTTATGTATAAAAATTGGCAAGAAACAATGTTTGAGTAGTTATGACATTAAAATCTACTAATTCTTGGATAATATTTTAGAATCTTATGATTCACGATACAATTTTACGATTCCGATCCTGCAGGACATGCCACTATCCTATGTAGGATCTCGAATTTGAAAACCTTGGGAATTTGAACTTTTAAAATCCCAAGCTTTAGTGATAATGGAATCTCTAGTTCTAAGGTTCTAGAGATGATTAGATTTATCATCCCAAGTTCACTAAATTCTGAAGTTTTAGTCCGTCACCCAAACACACCATTAGATTCTAAAGCATCCGCCCACTAGTCCAACAAGCTGTTTATCCATTTCGTTGTATCATCAATCAAAAGTCAAAACTAACATCTGGACGTGACATGTGCACATGACCTCCTCTTAGTACACATTTGCAAACTCGTCCATAAGCAAAGTAAACATGTAGGGACTTAACGGCGCCCCTTACTGTGAACCATTCTTTGCTTCTCCTCCCGCTGTCCTTACATTCGCCCTTATACATGTCCCTAATCAAGGAGGTTCGCATTCCATAACAGCTCTCTATTCACTTTATCATATGCATTTTCTAAGTTTACCAACACTGAATGCAGGTCTTCCCTATTTTTCCTATATGGTTCAACCATTGCAATTACACACATGGATATAATTTACCTAAAAACGGTACAATTGATCCAAATCATTACCATATAAGAGAAGTATGCATATTCAATGTTCAAAATGGTCCACATAGGAGTTTGTTTTCATTTCATTGGTGGAAGGACTAGACAAGAAGGTTCACATTAGTAGTTGTTGAAGGTGAAAATATGTAAAGGTTACAACTTAGTAGGTCAGTTTCTTCAAAACCAAATTCGAGTATCATAATGAACACTAGCACAAACAATAATACAAAATCTAGTCCGCGTTACCTACTTTGCTTGTGGTATTATGTGGATGCTGGGTACTTTCTTTAGAAGTCAGATTCGTCACATTTTAATGTGCAATGACATAGGGACCGTGGCAGTATTTGCAAATGTTACTATAGTTCTGTTACTTCTAGTTGCAAGAGCTCTCTACCATATCTCCTCATACAGTAGCCTCAACTAATGATTCCCTACATATCTCCTCCACAACATATGCTTCTATAAGATATCTGTTAACACATAAGCACACAAGTGGAGCTTTGCCTAAATCATTACAGAAGACTTAAAGAAGAGATAGGGACTTGGGACCCTGGGAGGACTACTTTGTTGCATTGATCCTGTATACTTGGCAAACGTATCAACCGTTGACTTCACATTCTAAATCTTCATGTCTCAAAGTTCAGTGGCCTAAATGGTCCAACCAAGGCCAAAATTTTGAACCAGAAAGAAGTCATCTTGTGAACCCAAAGGCAGTGCTCATCGCCTACTGTTTGGATTTAATTTGAAAATAATAAAAGAGATAATGCCAGTGGAAAAGACAGGTTTGATGCACCCTTTAACTAGCAAATTATAATCTCAATGGCAATCTAAGCCCCAGATGACACAGTTACTGATGGATGCCCAACAAACTGGACCAGATTGTTATACTTATATTTCAGACAGGAGCTGCCCACATGCACAAGCAATTATGGAGGTAAAGTTGATACGAGAATCTTATTGTGACCTCTGAATAATATTTTAACCTTAGATTGCACCCTACCCAAAAAAAAAAGTAGCAAAAACAGCGGATTGTATGACAAAGTCTAGTTTGCCTACGAATATGAAGACTGTGAAATGTACTTAGAATTGTTACTCTGCATGATAATTAACATTTGCGCAATAAAAATCAAATCTATTCAAGCCACATGCTTGCATAACACAGGAAGTAACAACCCGTTTGATTAGGTTTATTGCTATCACAGCAGTATTCATAAGCAGAACTTATATTTATCATGTATGCCTGTATGGGACTATGGGGTGTTAGAAACTGAATTGCATCATACAGAATCAAGACACAAAGAAAGACTGCAATACCTTAAAACCTCCATTGAACTTGGAAGTCCTGGACCACTCTAATCCCAAAACTCTGCTGGATGTCTGGTAGGTAGCTCTGACAACATCATCAGCGTATACTCGCCGCGACACAGCAAAGTCCCAAGAATTCTTTGCAAAATCATAGCTAGGTTCAAACGTGCTTGCTCCTCCGTGGACGTAAGTGTACTTCAACTTGCCATTTCCAGAATTGAAAGCGTAGTTAGCGGAGAGCTTGTTGGAGGAATCCAGCACGAGGGTACCGTCCAATGCAGTGCGGTTATCGGCCCATCCATGGGTGTAGGTCAAGTTTAAGGGCTTGTCGAGAACCTTGACTGAGTTCATGAACACAAAGCGAACATCCTGAATTGCCCACAAAACCATAATTTAGTCAGAACCCTAAACCCTAGACCTATAATTGAGTCACCTGTCTTGAATCAAAAGCATGAGAAGTAGAGCAAACAGCTCCGGAACTAGGCAAATTAACTGGGGAATCAAATTACAATTAGGCAGTTGAATGTAATTTCTCAGCAATAGAGAGTTGTAATAAAAGGCAAAGGAAGCAGTAATGTTCGTCTAATTCCATGGAAATGCAAACTCTGGTTTATGAATTTTTTATCTCAGGTGGGAATGTAATAGATAGATAGATAGGTAGAGTATGATACCTTTTTGGGGAGGTTGTAGTCGAGGATGAAGGAGGCGGGCTTGTCGAGGGTGAGGGCAAGGCCGTTCAAGGAAGGGCCGTTGGAGAAGGTGGCGTCGGTGACGATTGCACGGAGCTTGACATCGCCGGCGTTGAGGGCCAGAGTTCCGACGAGGCCGACCTTGTCCGTGTCGGTGTCGTACTTGCTCTTCAACGAAGCCCTCAACATCTGAGTTCCTCCTTTTCTCTTTCTCTGTAGAGGGAGGAAGGGGGTTTTGGACGAAGCTTTCGAGAGAGAGAGAGAGGAGGGTATCGGCTGCAGCTTCTAGGGTGGAGGGAACGAGAGAGAAGAACAATGAAAGAATAAAATTTGATTCTCTGCTTCGGCTAGTTTTTGAATTCCTTGTTCCAGCTAATAAGTACCAGACACATCACTATTACAACTACACAGAGAGAGATGATATGTTTCTTAAGGGCTTTTTCTTTTGGGCCGGCCGTCATGTTGAACTGTGTGGACAATTTCTAAAGCCTTTTTTCTTACTTCAAACAAACAAGGGTTATTGTTAGTTGGATTGGGCTTACCATCTTAAGCACAAACTAAGGGTGAGTTTGGGAATGCTTCTGCTGTCCCCCAGCAGTTTTCAGGAAGCAAGGGGGAGATGCTTTTCCCGAAAGTGGTTTTGATAAATTTATCTAACACCGATTTTAACCTTACAACATTCCCAAACTAGCCATAAACTCATTCACCTCTACGGCTAGCTGCATTCAAACTTGGTTAGTTGGTTGCGGTGATTTACTGTTTATTTAGTTCTATTAGAAAATTGACTGTTAGAATAGTTGTCTTGTTAAGAAGAGAAGTACAAATAATCTACTCCCTCCGTCCCAATATGTTAGTAACTTTGAGGGATTCTAACTATTTTAAGAGAACGTGTATTCATTACACTCTCACTAACTTTTTGTCATGTCATTTACATGAATACCTTCACTTTTTTAACTGTTTGGTAATGTAAACAATACTTTTATGTTCAATTTAAAGAAGCCACAATATTAAAGCTGCACATAAGGAAAGTTGGACACAAAATTTAGGAACCATGAAAGAAATAGGGACTAAAATTATGAGACATGTGGAGTATCTGGTTGGATTGCTGTGTAATTGAATATATTACTACATCTGTTTCTTCTCTTTCAGCTTACTTCACTTTTTGACACTATTCACTGGGTCACCTTGACACGATGATTTGGTTAACAAAACGATACACGAATTTTGTAATTTTTACATGATCTTATAGAGTAAACCATAATCTACAATACAATGAAAAAAATGTCAAAAAATTATATCGTTTGCAATCCAAATCACCGTGTCAAAGTGACCCAGATACGGATAAAAAAGTCAATCTAAGTTGAAAGAGAAGAAACGGAGGTAGTACATTTCATCATCATCATTCATCTTCTTCTTCTTTTTCTTCCGATTTTCTCTAAAAAACGTTATGTTCTTCTTCAATATTCTCCCGCAGCACATAAGCTTTAGCATACTAATTGAAAGAGTGAATGATTTTTCTAGCATCCTTGAGGTACATGCCAATAGTCAGTAAATATTATTTGTTGGTAAGACAGTTGATAAAGACTTGCGAAGTACTATATATACCACTAGTGCATATCCCGTACCACAGGGCATGACCATAAAAAAAGTATGATACATTTTTAATCATAAATTTCTGAGATTGTCTTATTATGAAGTATCTAGTTCTTATGATATGGTGAGGATAAATTATTACATTTGTCACATTTTAGGGATGACTTATCCCCCATAGCAGCTTATTATGTAGATGCAAGCGAATTCTTTTAAAAGCTTGAGTAGGACTGTAGGAGGCAAAAGAGGTACCACTCTGTCAATCCTCTTCATTCCCAATTTGACTTTTACCACTATTCACTGGGTCACTTTGACTCGATAATTTGGATAGCAAAATAATGCAGTTTTTGGATAATTTTTTGTGGTGTTGTAGAGTAAACGTTGCTCTATAACACGGTCAAAAAAATATAAAAAAAATTGTATCATTTTGCTGTCAAAATCACCCGGTCAATGGACAGAGTGGTACCACTCTATCTATTATCATTTTTTTCCATCTTCAGTTTTTGACTCGTATCTTGGTCACTTTGACCGGGTGATTTGGATCGCAAAATGATAAGATTTTTGCAATTTTTTTTACCGTGTTATAAAGCAATTGTTAATCTACAACAATATGAAAAGATTATCAAAAAATTACATCATTTTGTCTTCTAAACTATCGGGTCAAAGTGACCCATTGGAATAATGATAAAAATTAAGACTGAGAGAAAGAGAAGAGACATAGTGGGCTTGTTTGGATGAGAGGAAGTAGAGAGGAAAGGAAAAGTCAAAAATCCGGCACAAATCAGTCAAACCTCTCCAAATGCAAAACAATCCGGAATTCCGCCCAAAAAAACCGGAATTCCGACTGAAAATCCGGATCCGGATTCCAAGCCGGAATTCCGGATTTTTTGGGCGGAATTCCGGATTTTTGGTAAAATTCCATTGTTTTTAGTGTAATTTTTGGTATTTCATTAATTAAACGTGTGTTGGCTTAGTGGTAGAGTGTTTGAAATTTTAGCATGAGGTCTTGAGTTCAAACCTCACTACCTCAAAAAAAATTCTTTTTTGCCAATAATCTACCGCATCCAAACACTACAGATTAAAGGAGCTTTTAAGCTCAACCTCTCACTTATTTCAGCTCATCCAAACAACCCCAGTGATAGTATAGTCTTTTAAAAGAAATGTTTTATAAAAAAAAAAAAAAAAATCTTGAGGGAAAAGAATGATTAATTTTTTGAACACAATAAATAAAGTGAGGATACAACAGTGGTACTAAAGACAAGAGTGATGAAATACCATAATAGATGGGAGGGGGGAAGATGCAAAGAGAAGCTAAATGCATGCAATAAATACATTCATGATGCAACCCCAAATCATGCAAGCAGGGGTCGGGGGGAATCTCTGATACCGTGTACCACTAGTATGTGGAGCTTCTCCATCTCCTTGAATGGTTACTTCTTCTACGAAGACTACTGTATCATCAAATTAAAAGCGAGAGAGAGATGTACACGTTGCGTGATGTTTAAGAAACATATCCCTCCCGATGCTGTACGTGCCCCTAGACTCAGCTAGTTTCACAGCAGGAATTGAGCTGCTGCTAGTACTGCTGTACTACTACTCTGGCTTGCTAGGTTAGGTTAATTTCCACTACTAGTCTACTGTGGCTATCTAGATTCGCACTGCATGCATTCCTTTACCCTTGGTCTTCTTTCGGCTAAACACTCTTATCTAAATCCTACTACTGCTGCTGCTACTACTACTACTTGGTCACTCCAAAATATTGGGTATCACGGGATTATGGTAGTAGTTTATTGTTTTTATTTCACGCGGTCTTCATGACTTCATGGGGCTGTTCGAATCTATTGGTCACTCCTTATACTACTCTGTCCCAGCTCTTCCCCATCATTTTGACTTTTACCACTATTCACTGGGTCACTTTGACTCGGTAATTTGGATAGCAAAGTAATTTATTTTTTTGATAATTTTTTTATGGTGTTGTAGAGTATAAGTTGCTCTATAACACCGTGAAAAAATTATCGAAAAATCGCATTATTTTGCTATCGAAATCACTCGGTCAAAGTGACTCATATACGAGTCAAATATTCCCAATGATGGGCAAGAGCTGGGACAGAGGTAGTATCTATTGTCCAGGCCAAAATGTGACACTCTCAGTTCGACAAATCCGATAGTGACAGCTACCAACGTTAATGAATGTCAAAGTGAATTCTGGCATTTTGGGCTTGTTTGGGAAGGATTAATTAATGGATAGATTAATTATTTTTGAAAAATTAATCCCACCTGTTTAGAAACTTGGATTAATTATATGAGTTTTTGTTTTGGCCGGTACCTGGTGGTGTCTGGCCGGTACCTGGTGGTATTCTGGCCGGTACCTGGTGGTGTTCTGGACAATCAAGTGGCGACACGTGGCCTCAGTTTCATGGCCGATTTACTCTGGCCGGTCCCTGCTTGTGGCTTACCCGGTACCTGTTTATTCCGCCGGGCCCAGATGTTTTCCCGCCTGATTATTCACAATTAATCTATCCAATAATTAATCCTTCCCAAACATGGCCTTTGAGTTCGACAAATCCGACAATGATAGTTATCAGCCTTAAGGAATCGTGCTTTTAAGCAATAATTCCAGTTTCACAAGAGATTTGACCATATTTTTGATGACATATCCCTAGTGGCTATGACTTTGTGGTGATACACTTTTCTCTCATTCATTCTTTCTATACATAAATATTTAGTTTGTTTTTTCTCTTCTTTTCAGTTGACTGTAAGGGTTACTTTGACCGATTAATTTAGCCAACATTTTTAATGTTATGAAAAAAAATATACATATATTTAGTCATATCGTTAACTAAATGAATCGATCAAAGAGACAACTAGAAAAAAAGTGACGAAACGGAAGTACTACTACTACAAGTTGGTATTCAGTTCAATTCCATTCCATTCCTCCATATTGTACTTCTCCCTAGTACCAGAAGTACACTTGTAAGTGATTGATTCCCATCATGACAACTAGTTTACCCAAATGTGGCCGGCCCGACTTTTTAATTTACCCTTTCCATGTAGTGATGGAGCGTCATAAACAGTAGTTACAGACCATGCAAGATAGCTGTCACTTCCAAAATATTACTACTGCCCGGTTTCTTTTGATTCTTCTCATTTGACTTACGATAATTTAGTTAGCAAAACGCTGTAAAAATTTAATAATGTTTTCATGGTGTTGTACAACAACATTTAGGCTATAACACTTTAGAAACATTATCAAATTCTAACATCGTTGTACGATCCAAATCATCGGGTCAAAGTAACTAAATGTGCCATTACTATGCGAAATGATTTTAGCTTAGCTACGTTCTGGCTTCCCTCTGATTTTGGGGTAGTAGTAGTACTTGAGTAATCTTCACAACAACGGTAAAAACATAAATTTATTTTCCAGCTCAGCTTTACCTCTTGTTAGAACGTGGATCTCTCCAAGTACTGCTAAAAGCAATGCTATCAGCTTTACGTCTTGGACGTGTAGTTTCAAAGTCATGCCCTCCACATAATAACTGGACTCCAAATATTTCCCCTCATTTTCAGGCTTCTTGTCATTTTCCTCAAGTATGAAGAAAATTCGAAATTGGTCTTCCTGCGATTTTGATCAAATCATATTACAACTCCCTCCGTCTCTCAAATGTGTTTGATTTGCAATTTGTGTTTGTTCACTAAAACCCTCTAAACCCCTTTTACAATCAAGCAATGCATACGCGTATCTTACATAAAGAAAAACGTACAAAACAGAGTTACCATAACCAATTAGTAGTACTAGTCCTGCAGGAGAAGAAACTAAACAATTTTATTTTTTCCTAGTTTGTGGAATGGAACAATCTGATGATGATGATGATGCACATCCAAACAGAGCCTCCCAAATCTGCGCAAAAGCTTGAACAATGACGCCATGGTGTTGCCGCGAATTCAGCGACAAGAAACACTCCAACAGTGACTCAAGTTCTCTCTCCTGGAACATGTGCTTCTCCACGATCATCTCCACCATCGATCTCTTGAAATCCCCTAATGGGTCCTCCGATCTCTTCACCACCGCCAAGCAGCTCTCCTTCACCTTCCTACAGGGGATCAATTTCCTCAACACCGACATCTCCACCTCCGATGATGACCTCACAACAATACCCACTTTCTTCTTCTTCTTTCTACTTGTCGGGCGTTTTCTCAGCGTCAGCGGCGGCGGAAGAGGGAAGAGGTCGTGGTCGGAGGAGTTGTAGATCTTCTGGCGGGGTGGTGTGTCGTCGTAGACTTTGGCAATGACGTGCCACTTCTTGTTCTGCTGCCACTTGAACTCGGTGGTGTCGCAGCCGCAGCCGACGGAGGTGAAGGGGTGGTTGAAGGAGGAGGAGCGGCGGGGTTTTCCCGGCGGGGGGAATGAAGGGACAGGATGGTGTGGGAGGATGGAAGGGTGTTTTGATCGGCAGGATTGGAAGGAGGAGCTGATGAGCCTTGAGATTCTCAGCTTCATACCACCTTTTGCCATTTCTCTCTACACGAAGATAAAGCAGAGCTTGTTTGAGAAGACATGACCTCTCTATATATAGACAAGTCACTTCTCACTAGTCTTCTTCTCAAGTACTACTCTGTCCCAGCTCTTGCCCATCATTGGGAATATTTGACTCGTATATGGGTCACTTTGACCGGGTGATTTCGATATCAAAATAATGAGATTTTTCGATAATTTTTTCACGGTGTTGTAGAGTATAAGTTGCTCTACAACACCATGAAAAGATTATCAAAAAATTAAATTATTTTGCTATCCAAATCACCAAGTCAAAGTAACCCAGTGAATAGTGGTAAAAGTCAAAATGATGGGGAAGAGCTGGGACAGAGGTGTACGAGTACGCATGCCAACACGAAAAAAACAAATGTCATTGCCAATTTAATAATCACAAAATAAATAAATAAACAAACAAACTTACGCAACACGACTAATGAATTATTCATCTTAGCACTAAAAATGAGTGATGTGTTAGCACAATTGTAGAGTGTTTGAAGCCTTTGTATTTCCAAATGATGTGCTATTCGTGGTGGTTTTTCTATTGTTACACCTACACTCTTGCATGTACTCTTCCTCATTATTGAAACTACCTCTCAAACATATTATTCGTACAATTTTATCTACTTTACTTTACATGTGTTTCCATGGCTCATATATATTGTCAATGATCGCAAATATGGCTTATCAATTGTATCAAACTATCACTAATTCACAATCCATATTTTAAACTAGCGAAATTTTAAGAATATATGTTGACCCTAAATGTACTGAGACGAATTGATAAAGAAATGCATTGTGAGGCATCATAAACAGTTACACTATAATCATAGTAGTAGTACTCTTGATAAGGAGTGGCATAACCTTGGATTCTAATTGTAGTTAACATAATCATTGAATTATTATCATCTGGCCAAGAATGAGTTGACAGGCACTTAAACTATCTTATAGTATTAGACCAAGCCTAGAAGAATAAAGAGCGCCCCCCCACTAGAAGCCCAGAATAACTCAAGGGAAAGCCCGAGAGGAACAAGTCGAGAAGAAGCCCAATTCTAAAATGGTCTCAGCCTAAAATCAAGAAATGATGTTTCTGCAATGTTTGCCAAACTTAGAGGATCATGATATAATTATCTATCGCTAGTAACCTAACATCTCATACTATGAGCATTCCTTACCCTTGCATATAAACTGAATTTCTTTTTCAATCAATACTAGACTCTCTTTCTTTCATATTTTGTCTCTGTGTATTCTTTCTACAGAGAGCTTTGATGCGATTCATATGCGCTCTCTAGTAAGTGCACTAGGTCGTCAAGTCATATCGGGCCAGATTAATATGCCATTTATTTCTATCTATCCACCTAGGACCACCTTCATAAGAGCTAACCACCTCAGCTATCCACTTAGGCACAGCTACAGTGATGGCTTGGCATTGACTGTCCTCCACTATTCTAGATAAAGCATCAGCTGCCACATTCTCCTTTCCCTTTCTAAACACAATCTCATAGTCCAACCCCATCAGCTTGCTCACCCATTTCTGTTGTAAAAGTGTGCTGATCTTCTGTTCCAGCAAAAACTTCAGACTGTAGTGATCAGTCCTGATTTGGAACTTGCCCACCTCCAAATAAGACCTCCACTTAGATACTGATTGAACTACTGCTAGCAGCTCTTTCTCATAAGTGGAGTACCCCAAATGCTTATCAGCCAGAGCTTTACTATAATAGGCAAGAGGCCTACCCTCCTGCATCAGAACAGCACCAATGCCATAATGGCTAGCATCAGTCTCTAGTACAAACATTTTGGTGAAGTCTGGTAAAGCCAAGACTGGGGTAGAAATCATGGCTTCTCTGAGGGCTTCAAAAGCCTTTTGTGCAGAATCAGACCACCCAAAAGCCCCCTTCTTCAACAACACAGTGAGTGGTCTAGCTAATACACCATAACCCCTCACAAATCTCCTGTAATAGCCAGTAAGTCCCAAGAAACCCCTCAATGCCTTCAATGTTTGTGGTCTTGGCCAGGACACCATTGCTGCAATCTTGCTAGGATCTGCCTGCACCCCTTCTCTACTGATCACATGCCCCAAGTACTCAATTGAAGTTTGTACAAAACAGCATTTAGATAGCTTAGCATAGAGCTCATTTTGTAGCATCACTTCCAAGGTAGTTCTCAAATGCTTTAGATGGTCCTCTCTTGTTTGGCTGTAGATCAAAATATCATCAAAAAAGACCAATAAAAACTTTCTGAGATAGGGTTTAAAAACCTTGTTCATCAAGCTTTGAAAAGTTGCTGGGGCATTAGTTAATCCAAAGGGCATCACTCTGAATTCATATAACCCCTCATGGGTTCTGAAAGCTGTTTTATGGGTGTCCTCCTCTGCCATCCTCACCTGATGATAGCCAGACCTCAAATCTAGTTTTGAAAAGAACTTAGCTCCATTCAACTCATCTAGGAGTTCATCAATAACAGGAATGGGAAACTTATCTTTGATGGTTATGTCATTTAGACCTCTATAGTCCACACAGAATCTCCAGGAACCATCTTTTTTCTTAACCAGTAACACAGGAGAGGCAAAAGAGCTTGAGCTGTGCTGTATGACTCCATTTTCCAGCATTTCTTGCACCAGATTCTCAATCTCAGTCTTCTGAACATGGGGGTACCTATAAGGCCTCAGACACACTGGTTGTGACCCAGGTTTGAGTGGTATGTGATGGTCATGGCTCCTCTGTGGTGGTAATGTTTTAGGTTCCTCAAACACCTGGTGATATTGCTCTATCACTTGCTGAAATTCCTGAGATAGATCATTAATTCCACCAGATTCAGACATGGTGATGCTGTATAGGTGTCCCACAGTGACCCTTTCATTCTGAGCACAATAGGACTGGATTGCATTGTAATTGGCAGCTTTGAATTGACAACCCTCTTTGTGAGCTTTGAAGTGAACTGGAGTTCCATTCAAATTTACTGTGACAGTCATTTCTTTGAAATCCATTTCCACTGGGCTGACCTCTTGTAGCCATTGCACCCCCAGTACCATATCACAACCCCCCAATGGTATCACTCTCATGTCAGCTTCCAACTTGTGACCTTGGATTTTGAGCTTCACTTTTGGACAAGTACCAACACTTTCAATATGGCTACCATTAGCCACTGTCACTCTCATAGAATGGCTAGGTTTGATCACACATTTGAGTCTGTCAGCAGCACTCTTATCTATGAAGTTATGAGTGCTCCCAGAGTCAATAAGTATATGCACCTTTTGCTTCCCTACTACTCCTTGTAACCTAATTGTCTGTGCTCCACAATTACCAGTCATGGCATGTAAAGAAATCTCCATATCAGGTGCAGACTCCTCAATACTGACTTTCTCCTCTTGGATACCAGAACTTAGCTCTGAATCTTCTGATAATTCCACTTCTTCCTCACCCGTTATCAAAAACAATTGTGGTTTCTTGCATTTATGCCCTGGCACATAAGACTCTTCACAAAAATAACACAAGTTTTTGGCTCTTCTGGCTTTCATTTCTTCTTGAGTGAGCTTTTTGAAGGGCACATTTGGAGTTGCTGAGCTCTTCTTATCAGTTACAAATGGTGTATATGCCTTGAGGGAGGTAGTTTTAGTGTTATTCTTCATCATACTAGTGATAGTTTGCATAACACTTTGGTGTTGATGATTATAGTACACCTCTTGCAATTTAGACATAGCCTTAGCTTGAGCAAGACAACTTGGTGCTAACTGCTGCACTTGACTCCTGATTTCCAATTTTAAACCTCCCAAAAATGTCTTCATGAAGTAGTTATCATCAGCCCAAGGAAAGAGTGCTTTGACTCTAGGTCTAAGCTTGTCAAATTGAGCTTGATATTCTGTAACACTCCCTTTCTGTTCTAGCTTTTGTAGTTCAGCTAATACATTTTCATGTCCTGGCTCTAAAAATTCAACACAAATCATTTCACAAAAATCCTTCCAAGTTATGTTCTCAAGTGACTCAAACTCTGCACTGAACCAGCTCTCAGCTTCATCAATTAAATTGAGTGAGACTAATATGAGTTTCTGATGATCACTCAAGTTATGAAGCTGAAAATACCTATTAGCCTTCAAAATCCACCCCAAAGGATCTATGCCAGTGAACTTGGGAAATTCAATCTTAGGAATTGGTAAGATATAGTGATTAGGAGTCCTTGTTACCTCATTTTGAAGCTCATCTACCTTTTCACCCTTCCTAGTGTTGAATTGAAGCCCTGTACCCTGATTCTGAGGTCTTCCTTGACCTAGCAGACTTGTAGGAGTTCTGCTGGAGGTGTTGAAGGTCTCCATCCGCTCCTTCTCTTTGTTGTTCGCCATGAGATTCATACAATTGGTCAATTTCTTCAACTCTTCCTTGAGTTCTTCATGACTTTGCTTCAGCTCTCCAATCTGGTTTAAATCAGTCAATTGTCCATGGATCAGGTCCTGTCCATGCCTGAACTCCTCCTGGACGTGCCGGAGCTCTCCGTACTCTCGCCGGAGCTCCATAATCGCCTCATCCACCGCGTGCAGGTGGCCAATTACGCCGTCCATCGTTTCCATTTCTGCGGTTGCTGCCGGCTTCCTTTGCCCCATATCTGCGGAATTTTGCCGAAGATCGAAGCTCTGATACCAATTTGTCAGGAACCGAGCTGTTCCCGACCTGAATTGCAGAGATTTAGAGAAGAAGAAGAGAGAATTTGAGAGAGAATTGGATTCAGAAAATATCAATTTCATAACCCTAAAATGAAGAAGAAACAATGTTCTTATACAAAGAGGAAAAGTAATTAACCAAACTTCTGGGCTTAAACGTAATAAAACAAACTAAGTAACGGCCAAGCTGACTAGGCGCCAGCTCATCCGTGGTGACAGCTACCAACCAATCAATCCACGCCATGCTGCCAACTCATCTTCACACGCCAGCCAGTAGTCCAAACGATGTCGTCCCACTTAAGTGTTTAAACCCAACGGCTAAACTTTTGATCAACGGCTCAGATTCAATTCCTCCCCTTATCCAACGGTAGCTGCTACTCCGAGTTTCATGTCATTAGTTTAGTGCTGAATTCAGTTTGGTCCTAATTATAGGTCACTACTTTTGATATCAGTTCACTTCAGTCCCTGTCCTAACAAATACCTGACATAGAGTTTGTAGTTTAAAGGGCCAGATTAAAAATTGGATAAAATGCTGTTTGTTTGACAATTTGTATTGCTAGAGATAATGAAATAAAGAATGAATGTAAGAGGGTGTTAACAAAAGGTAAAATGATCTAGGTCGCATATGAGTCCCCTAGGATGTCTCGGTATTCTAGAAAATTGTAGGTTATGTGTCACCCTTATGTAAAGTGGGAGGGGTTGTGCTGGCAAATTGTAGGTAGGTTTAGTGTCAATCGGCCCAAAACAATTTTCACATTAGGAATTAATAAGCTTCCTCAATTAGTGAGCGTTTAAAAGACACTTTCATTTTTTTGAGAATATTAGAAGACACAGGTATGAAACCAAATTAGACTAAAACAAATACCACTCCGTCCCACCTCTAACGCACCATTTATACTTTTCCACCCGTAACTCGGTCACTTTGACCCAGTAATTTGGATCGCAAAACAATTAAATTTTTCGATAATCTTTTTATGGTCTTGTAGAATAAGAGCTGCTCTACAACACTACGAAAAAATTATCGAAAAATTGCAAAATTTTGCTATCCAAATCATGGGATCAAAGTGACACAGTGAATAGTAATAAAAGTCTAAATGGTGCAAAAGAGGTGGGACGGAGTGGTATTCAATTTTTAATGGAAGATTCGTTCATCTTACTATGTAACACGTTTGTAATGAAAATGTAAAGATTGTTATCATTCTGAAACGTGTCCGTTAATTGCACCACCTTCCTGGTATCTTCACCAATTTCAATCAATCCGTTGTTCAATCGTTTTGATTTCTTACCTAAAAACATAAAAGAACGCTCAACTAGACGTAGTATATAAATGTGAAGCTACTAGTATCATGGAGAGTCACAACAACAAACACATCACAATTAGTCTCTTTTGTGGTTACAACCAAAAGAATTTTAAACGATGTCTGTGTTAAGATATCAAAGAATGGGCTTGCAAAGAAGACTTGGGCTGCTGCTGAAGATTCAAGAAAATGGGCTTTCTACCGTATTGGGCTTTGGATGAATCGACCCAAACCCAATGTTTATTGAAGAATAAGAAGAGATCTTTCCAAAAGGACTTAATAGCATTTCAGTCTAAACTATAGGGACTTGTATTGTAATAACTGTTAGGGTTACGAACGGATCAATTTCTGACCGTTCGATAACCAGTTTATTTATACTTCTCTATTCATTGATGAAAGGCAGCGGCGTTCATTATTCATCTTCTCTCTCGCCGACTCATTCTTTCATTCTCTCTTCAAACCCAGAAAAACTCTTTCATGGTATCAGAGCCATATACTGGCTATAATGGCTCTCACCACCTCAAATCCTCTCTATATTATCACCAACATACACCACTTGATGCCCTATAAACTTGATAATAACAACTATATGTTGTGGAAACACCAATTTTCGTCGATTCTTCGCACACAGTCCCTCTTTAGCTATGTTGACGGTTCTATTCCGCCACCACTGGCCACTCTTCTCGGTTCCGATGGTTCATCCACTCCAAATCCGGCGTTTCAAGACTGGTTTCAACAAGATCAAGCGCCCCAGACCATCCTCAACGCTACTCTTACTCCAGAAGCTCTCTCTCATGTCATCGGTAAGACCTCAGCACGGGCTATCTGGCTCGCGCTTGAGGGGAGGTATGCATCTTTTACCAGATCCAATATTCTTCAACTCAAAAACGATCTCCAAACCATAAGAAAACGTTCTGATTCGGTAGATCTGTACATGCAAAAGTTGAAATCAATTCGTGATAAACTTGCTATGTCTCTTGTTCAAATTGATGATGAAGATATGTTGTTATATGCCTTGAATGGTCTTCCTGTTGAATACAATGCTTTTCGCACTACGATTCGTGGTAGATCTTATGCTATTAGTCTCGAAGAACTTCATGTGTTAATGAAAGCTGAAGAACAAATGCATGAAAGTCAATCTGCTGATTTTAATTCTTCTGCTATGAATGTTTCTACTTCCTACTCTGTCTCTTTAAATTCTTACCGAGGATCTGGTCGTGTCCAAGGACGGGGTGTTCTTGGTCCTGGACCTCAGTCTGGTCGTGGTGGTCGAACCAGTTGGGGTTATGGACGGTCCAACGGATCGGGTCATACGAACCAGGGAGGTAGATACGACTCTAACAGAGGTCGTGGTGGTGGTGGTCGAAGGGGCTCCTCACGGGGCAGTGGTAATGGCAATCGAAACATCGAAACCACTACACTGCATACAATAGCAATTAAGCATGCTAACAAGTTATGTCAAAAACACATATTTACAATAAATTTAAGTATTTCATGCTTTCCAAAACCAGGGATATTACACATTGAGTCTAAAGTTCTCTTTTCTAACATCGAACCCATTTTTAGCAAATTTACAGTATAGTTTGTAGGCTTTGCCTTCGCTCTTGAATTTTGTTCCAACTCCAAAATTGTCTTGTGTCTCTGCATTTTGTTGATACGATACAAAGAGTAAATTGATAACATGAAATAATACAAATTAAATAGTTTCTAGGATGTTTACCGTTGTTATCATGTTCCATTTCTATGAGATTCACTTCTACATCATATCTCGATGAATCGGATGGCGACATACCGCAACGTAGAAGTATGAAAGTTGTTTACGAAAAAGAAATGGAAGAAGAAAATATCAAAACCCAGCAGGTAGTTGAAGATCAGTAAACGTAATTAATAAAAAATTGTAGTATTTTTTTTTTTTTACTTTTAATGCAGTATCTTTTTCATATAAAATAGAACAAGGAATATAATATCCTGATTTGGTTAGGTATCAACTTTTTGGTAGTTATCCTTTTATCAATTTCTTTGAGTCATCAAAATTTCAAATCTGAATGCACCACCGTTAAGCATCAGTCAAGACTTCCGCTAACTTGCTTAGTTGTACAAAAATCCAAGTAATTAAAAAATTAACTGATTAAATAAATCCGTGATACCACAACAGGAATCACGGTGATACCCAATATTTTCTCCCGCTCTTGTGCATGGACCCGAATAGGTGGGCTAGTTGGGGTTTGTAGTTACCGTTCCTCAACCGAGGCCCGTCCTAACCGAGATCGCCTTGACGATCCACCAAACCCACAGTGGCTGTGCGACGAACCCGAGTTCCTAACCAGTGATCAACCCAGCCCAGACCAAACAATGCAAAAAAATAATTGGAGCCAGAGAATAAGCCGTTTGGTCTCATGGAGTGGCAACCATGGCTATTATTAGCGGGGAAAGCCTTAAAAGTTATATTCAAGCAAGAATCCAACGAGCCACGTTTGTTCTTTTTTTGTGATAAACTAGCCATGTTTGTTCTCACTACTTAACTTTTTCTTCTTCTCCTTTACAATGGGTCAAAACTCAAAAACTCGCTTTTGAGGGATAGTAAAATGATATATGGGTGGACGTAGGCAGTCTCAAAAAATTGAAGAGTGGGAGCATTCCCGTGTAATATGTTTTGATGGAAAATTGAATTGGATACTGCCAAAACATGTGCATGGCCTTAGAGCACCCGCCACATCTAGCTAGGATGTGTTGACTCGCTACATCTAGCTAGCATGAAAGTATGAGGCTAAAATAGTACTTGGTTTAGCTAGTCTGCAGGAGACTGAACTTATTCAAATTGTCTTGCTATTTTAGTAATAACTTCCATTTGAATAGTCTACTGTGGATGCTCATCCACAATAGTGTAATATACAACTTATCTATAGTTTAGACTATTTTTAATTTAGTTGGTAATTGTTTTCGAATTTTGCTCCAATAGTGCTATTAAAAAATTTCTCATATATTTTTGCAATTGTTTATAAACGTTGCATATATTTAATTTGGGTGAAGAGAAAACAAGGTGGATAGATTTTAGGGAAGGTGGAGAGATTTTAGAGAGAAATAGATCATGGAGAAAATCATTGAAAAATATTTTGGATGAGAAACATTTTCTTGTCAGATGTTGCGAGCGAAATTCAAGCTCAACAAAATAGAATACAATTTAGCAAGTTTACTGGAGCTACACTTTTCTAAATTTCGCTGGCTATTTAGTCAGTCTACTGTGGATGCTCTTAGAATAGAAATGGAGGAAGTTTCGAAGAAATTACTACAGTACCAACTTACTATAGTTTGTCGCCATCATGTGATAATATTTTACTCAGATAACTTGTTTAAGAATGAGAAAAATAAAAACCTTGCCTTTTAAGTAAAATCTTAACCGTGTTTTATGTGGCTATCACTACACCATAACCCTTTGTTGCAAGTGCTTCTTTCATTCCCATTCTTTGAACATAATTTCTTTGTTGGAGTCAGCTTTCGTTATATTCTACATCGATAAAAAATTGCATTAGGATCCAATGCACAAGCGTCAATGGTTGTTGCACAGACACAAATTTGAGAATACGTGCTTCCTACACAGCTAACGATACTATAGCAGCTATAATGAAGTTACTACTACTTGCAAAAAATTTAAATATATATTTTCACTGATCAATCTGATAAACAAATGTATTTTAATTGCGTATAACATACATCAAAAAATCGAATAACATGAGCTTGCTTGCTTGCAACTTTGTTATATGATGAAATTTGTAATGTAGGGTCTTGTAGTAGAATCGAATCAATTGAGCTAGGTCGCTCTACCATATTTTGGGGTATGTTCAACCTTTTTCTTGCTTACCCAAAATTAGCAATCTCTTCTCTCTCTCTGATACCATTCTCTCTCTCTCTCACACACACACATTATGGAATGAATCTCAAAAAAAAAAGTGTGCCCAGGGCCGTCTCAACCATTTTGCGTTAAGGCAACTGCTTAGGGACACCAAAAATATAGAGTCCCAAATTTTAAAAATAATAAGGGTAATTTATCCTTTTATATAAAATTTACAAAATAATTTTAGAATTTTATAAAATTTGAGACTTCATTAAACGAGAACAAATTAAATCATATAAATAAAGTAAAAATATGAAGTGTGCGAGTCGGCACGAAGGTTGCACGTACATTGCACATACAATGCACGACATGTTATCACACAATATCTTTGCAATACAAAGTATGTCCAGAAAATATGTGAGGGCCTCAAATTTATTATTCGCTTTATTATCCAAAGTGATTAAAGCCAAGTATATATAAACTCTCATTCTCCGTTTCCTACTTCTCCACAGAAAAACACTTCTATTCCTCCATTTGCTATCTCTCAAACTTTTTTCCTTCCTTCAGATCAACAACATCTCTCTCTCTCTCTCTCACGAGAAAGTATCACGGGGATTTTGGTGATGTGGTATCACGAGACATTCTAATTGGTTGATAATGTGATTATTTCCACACATTGATATAGTAAATATGGTAAAGTTAACATTACCAACCAATTAGAGTATTCCGTGATACCACATCACAGAATCCCCGTGATACTGAATATTTTCTCGTCTCTTACTGGCAGTTTCAATGGCTTCAACCACCGTTGCTACCACCACCACCAACTCTGCCTTGGCCTTCTTCACATGACTCCTCCTCCTTGCCGCCACGTTCCCCATCGCCCAGGCTCAACTCAAGACCGGATTCTACGATGAGGTGTGTCCGGGGGTGGAACGTATTGTGGCCCTAGTCATGGAAGAGAACTTCATTACATCGGTAGCCACAGTCCCTGTTAAGTGTGAAGGCTGCTTTTGTATCCTAGTCTAAAGTAGAGGCGCTTACAAGCAATTTCATATTAGTTATATATATATATATATATATATTAACCTAGCTCTAGGATTAGGGTATCACATCACAGAGAGAGGCTGAGAGATCTTTTGTACTTTTCATTCGTTCATCATAGTGACGTGGGTGTGGACCGTGGATGTAGCTAATTTGGTGAACCACGTAAATCGTCGTGTTCTTGTTCGCGTTTTTTTCGTTTTGCTTTTCGTTGTGTTGTTGAATCGCTCCAGAGACGATCCTAACAGTCCCGGGGGTCATCCGTCTGATCCTCCACGACTGTTTCGTTCAGGTTGTGTTAGTCAAAAATTTATCTTTTAATCTTTTTTTCATTACTAATTTATATATAATATGATCATTTTTTTCTAATTCTAAATTATATTTTTCACCATCTAGGGTTGTGACGCCTCGATCATGATCCTTCCCACGAGGAGGAACGAGACCGAGACAGACCACCCGGACAACGTCTCCATCGTGCAGCAAGCTTTTGACAATGTTGTCGATGCCAAGAAGGCTATCGACGATACTCCAGGCGGCACCAACAAAGTCTCCTGCGCCGACGTTCTTATCATGGCGACCAGGGATGCGATCGTACTGGTGCGTCCCATGAGACCGCATCTTTTTAGAAATTACATTTTTTTAAGAACTTTTAGAAGTTACTTTTACGACAAGTGTTTTTGGGCATTTAATTAATGTCGTTTGTTATTTCAAATATGCAGGCTGGTGGCCCCTCCTATCCCGTCGAGCTCGGGTGGCTAGACGGACTCTCCTCCACGGCGGCGGCAGTCGAGGGGAATCTTCCCAGTTCCGACTTTGACCTGGACCAGCTGGTCCAAATCTTCGCCGCCAACAACCTCACACAGACCGAGGTGGTTGCGTTGTCCGGTAATCGATTAGTTTATTTTTTTCCATTGCTTGTTAGTTAAATTAATTAATTTATCGTATCAGGATTTTTATAAATCTCTTTTCGCATGCATGCAGGTGCGCATACGATTGGGTTTTCGCACTGCAACCAGTTTGCCCGGCGCGTCTTCAACTTCAGCCAGGAGTCTCCCGTCGACCCAACAATGAACAAAACTTTGGTCGACGAAATCCATTCCAACTGCCTCAAGGACGACAACCCAGGCCCCTTCGTTCCCTTCGACCCTGACACGCCCCTCCGCTTTGACACGTCCTACTTTCGGGGTCTCCAGCAGGGTCGGGGCCTCCTGGCCTCCGACCAGATCCTCCACATCGAGCCCACCGTCGACATGTGGGGAGGGGACTCCAGAGCGTTCGCTCGTGCCATTGTGGACGCAATAACGAAGCTGGGGAGGGTCGGGGTGAAGACCAAGCCGGGGCAAGGGAACATCCGGGCTGACTGCACCCGGTTCAACAATTAGTTAACTAGGGAATTATGCTGAATCGGTATAATAAAATGTAATAAATTATAGTACATTGATTATAATTGTAGTTTGTGTTTGATTAGTAGTCTTTGGCTTTTATAAGAGACAAATTCTGATGCTACTTAAGATTTTGATTTTTGTTCAAATATGGTACAGTGAATTTTTTTTTGCTTATTCGCAATTCAAACTTTGCAGGAATGAAATGTGAAACAAAGCATATACATATATATATGTATATATATATATATATATATATGTGTGTGTGTGTGTGTGTGTGTGTGTGTATGTACTGTCTATACATTATATTTGCACCACAGTTTACCTGATCCCATCAGCGGAAAGAGAAAAAAAATGTAGTGGATAGACTGTCGTCGTCACCTGAAGTTACTAAACTAAAATTTAGTAGTGGATAGATTGTCGTCATCACCTGAAGTTACTAAACTAAAATTTAAAATGAATGTTGGATCGGGGTTTCGTCATCCCCTTGAATTCAAGAATTGTAGGAAGGTGGAATAAACAAATATTGCATGATTATTGTGATTGTTTTAGTAATAATTGTTACACTAGTAGTTACTATTGCTACCTCAAAAAAAAAAATCATTATATTGTTGTTACTATGTTTCTATTTTTCATTTTTTTTAGAACTATTTTTCATAATTTTCGCTGTCTTCTATTTTTCATAATTGGTTATACATCATTCTGGTAAAATTTATTAATAAGAAAAATTGAAAAAATAATGGGACATGGACAAATTATATTTAAGATACAGAGAGGAATATACACATAAGAGCATCTCCAACAATAAAATTACAAATTAGCTAAATTTTAACTAGTATGAACTCAAGTTAACATGACTTTCTATTGTTTGCTCCAATGGTGTTATATATTTTACATAAGTTTGTGGGTTTTGAATTATAAATAAAATATTTATTAAATTAAAGTATGTGAGAGATAGACACAAAAAAATTTAACCACCTACATTCTAGCTAGCTACTTTTATTGAGTGAGATACATAATATGTAAAATATTGAGTCGTTTAATTAGCCAACTGAAACTCATTGTTTCTTCTAGTTATATAAATTATAACTAAACTAATTCTTTTACATAACTATTGGAAATGCTCTAAGATAGAGAGATTACCCAGACTCATCCAGCACTTGCTACAAAAGTAGTGTTCGACCGGAAATTGATTTCAGTCCAAAACAGAGCAGATGTTTGAACAATAACTCATATTATAAGGCCCAAGAAAGATATATAAATGGATCCATTGATTCGTGGGCTGACCCAGATGGCCTTTCTGTGAAAAATTTTCTTTTTCAAACCAAAAAATCTAGGAAACAAAGCCCATAATTCAGAACGTTGTTGTTTTAGTAGTAATAAGCGGAAATCACTTTTGTCCCAAAAAAAAAAATGTATCAAAATTGAAGGTGAAAGATATCAATTTCAGCTTGGACTAAACTGCAATTCATGTCAAATTGATGACATGAATTGAGAGTGTTCAGTAGCCGTTGGATTAGAAGAGGAAGAATAGCAGCTACCGTTGGATCCACTTGAACGTTAGTTTTTGAAATTTTCCGTCCCCTTTAGTTGAACGGCGTCGTTTCAATAATGCAGCAACCATCAGATTGCGTGGCACATTCTGATTGGTTCTTGCTTGCCAAACGGATGCTGACTAGGCTAGGTTGTTATTTCTTTCTGTTATTTACATTTACCTCCCCCCTCTAGTTGAATATATAGAGCTGAGCTCTCTCCTTTGTGGTTTAAGCTTTGTAATCGAAATACATCAATGAAATGGAGATTTCTCAGTTTCTAATATGGTATCAGAGCTCGGTTCAGCTGGATGGCACGAGCTAGGGTTTCTGGATCTGAAGCAACAAGGAAGGGTGCTGTGATTTGAAGGTCACAGAGATAGGCCTAGATCTGTTTGTGCTGCAGTTTGAGGTTGTAGCCGATCTGGTGCTTTGAAGATGGCGACTGATGGAGAGTTCGGTGTCAATGGCTCGCAACGAGGAGCTGGGAGAGGTATGAATCCGAGCACAGAAAGCTCTTCTCCATTTTTTATCAGTAATTCTGAAAATCCTGGTAGTGTGTTGGTTTCTCAAGTTTTGACTGGAGAAAATTTCAATACATGGCATCGATCTATGCTTGTAGCTCTAGAAGCTAAAAACAAACTAGGATTTGTTAATGGAAGCATTGAGATGCCAGATCCAGGTGATGAGCTCTATCCATTTTGGAAGAGATGTGATGCTATGGTGATTTCATGGCTGCTTAGTGCTGTTTCTAGGGACATTTCTGGGAGTGTTATGTATAGAACAACAGCTAGGGAGATATGGATAGATCTGTTTGAGAGGTTCTCACAGAAAAATATACCTAAGATTTTTCAATTGAAAAAGGAGATTAGCTCTTTGAAACAAGGAGATATGACTGTTACAGTTTACTACACAAAATTAAAAACTCTGTGGGATGAGTTAAGTAACTATAAGACAGTTCTCTTTTGTGAATGTGGTAGAGTGCAGAGTTCAGTTGAGGAGGATTATGTGATGCAATTTCTGATGGGGCTAAATGATTCTTATACTTCTGTGAGAGATCAATTGTTGTTGACAGATCCTTTGCCAAGTATGAACAAAGTTTTCTCTAAGGTTGTTCAACAAGAGATGCAGTCACAGATTAGTATACCTCAAGTTTTGAATCCAATGGCAATGTACTCTAGTAATCAGCAAAATGTGGCTATGTATTCAAATTCTATGCCACCTAGAAGCCCTAAGGAGTATGATGGAGGTGGATACAATTCTACTCAAGGTTCTAATTTGCTCATGGAAATTACAATACCAAACCTACTTGTTATCATTGTGGAGGGACTGGTCATATTAAAGCTAAGTGTTGGAAGTTACATGGCTATCCAGCTAACTATAAGCCAAAAGGAAAGGCACAAGCTCATAATGTAATTGGATCCAAAAGTGTCAATGCAGATGTGCAATCCTCCACTCTTACACAAAGTCAATGTCAGCAAATGATGAGCTACATCAACAATCAAATGCAGAATTTAAATGCCAGTCATAATGGAAATACAAGTTCTGGAAGTTCTCATGGCATGGATAGTCCTCTCCAGCAATCTTCTCCAAGCAATGCAAGTGAAAACAGTTACAGTCATCACTTTCTGGGAGGGGTAAGCTCATATTCCTTTCAATCCACTTTTTCTCCAAATATTATGCTGCCAGATTCATGGATTATTGACAGTGGTGCTACTGATCATATGTGCTGCAATGAGCTATTTATGCATGATATGATTTCTGTGAGAGATACATATGTTTATCTGCCAAATGGAGATAAGGTGCTAGTGTCATCTATTGGCAAAGTAAAGTTGAATGATGCTTTGGTTTTAGAGAGTGTACTATATGTACCTGACTTCAAGTTCAATCTAGTGTCCATGTCTCAATTAACAAATACACATAAATGTGTTTTTGTGTGTGCTAAAGATAGCTGCAATATTGAGGAGATTAAGACTAGACAGGTGTTGGGAGTTGGAACCAAGATTGGAGGTCTCTATCTCATACAAAATGGAGGAAGAAATGATAAAACAAATGCAGTTTTGAGTTTGAATGCCTTATCTGAGAAGGTGAGTTCTGAAATATGGCACAAGAGATTAGGACATCTCTCAGATATGAAGTTAAAGAGAATGATGAGATCTTTGGACTGCAAAAGTAAGGTGAATAACACTCATTGTGATATTTGTCCATTAGCTAAACAGAAGAAATTGCCTTATAAGATAAGAGGGAACAGATCTAGTGTGCTATTTGAGCTTATACACTGTGATATCTGGGGTCCTTATAGGACAGCTACACACTCTGGACACAGATATTTCTTGACACTTGTTGAAGACAAGAGTAGAATGACATGGGTGCATCTTTTGATTCACAAATCTGAAGTCATTGGTATCATTCCTCAATTCTGCAAGATGATTGAGACACAATATCAGATATCAATAAAGAAATTCAGAAGTGATAATGCCAAAGAATTAGGACTGTTTCCTTTCTTTGCAGAGAAGGGAATAGTGCATCAGCTGAGCTGTGTTGAAACACCTGAACAAAATTCAGTAGTAGAAAGGAAGCATCAGCATTTGCTAAATGTGGCTAGAAGTTTGAGGTTTCAATCTAATCTCCCTATCAGATTTTGGGGTGATTGTGTTTTGACTGCAGCATATCTCATCAATAGAGTGCCTACAACCATTTTGGGTAACAAATCTCCATATGAAATTATGCATAAAACTTTGCCTGATTATGAATTTCTCAAAGTTTTTGGTTGCTTGTGCTATGCATCTACTCTGAAGCAAGGAAGACACAAATTTGACCCCAGGGCAGACACATGTGTGTTCATTGGCTATGTCTTTGGAGTTAAAGGTTACAAATTATATAATATGAAGACAGGCACATTTCAGGTTACAAGGAATGTAGTCTTTCATGAAGAAGTCTTTCCTTTTCACAAGACTGATGATCTGAGGGGAGCAGTGTTTGATGATTTTACTCTACCAGCAATAGTAATGGAGAAAGAAGATCATGATATTCAGCAAAATGGGGAACTCATGGAAGAGATCTTAGAAGAAGAAAACAGCAACAATGAAGCAACAACAGTGAATATCTCAGCACCAAGAAGGTCAGAAAGGCAATCTAGAGTTCCAGCTTATCTCAGTGAATATGTCTTATCAGCTCAGAAATCAAACTCAGCAAAGAGAGAGATACACATTTCTAAGCCAATTTTTGATTCAGCCAAATTCTCTGAGAGATATGATCACTATGTAGCTCAAGTCTCAGTGATGAAAGAACCAGAAAGCTATGCAGAAGCAGTGAAGGACACAAAGTGGGTAGATGCAATGAATGCAGAAATCAAAGCTCTAGAGCAGAATCAAACTTGGATCTTAACAAACTTACCACCTGGACATGATACTGTGGGATGCAAATGGGTATACAAGATTAAACTGAGATCTGATGGGTCCATAGAAAGGTACAAAGCCAGGCTTGTGGCAAAGGGGTATACTCAAACTGAAGGAATAGATTACACAGAGACTTTCTCACCTGTGGCAAAGTTGCCAACTTTTAAGAGTGTACTAGCTATAGCAGCTTTGAAAGGATGGCACATTGTGCAACTAGATGTCAATAATGCATTTCTGCATGGAGAATTAAAGGAAGAGGTTTATATGGACTTGCCAGAAGGATATAATCCAGGAGTGGATAAGAGAAAGCTGGTTTGCAAATTGGAGAAGTCTTTATATGGTCTTAAGCAAGCATCAAGAATGTGGTATAGTAAGTTCTCCAATACTCTCATTGAAATTGGTTTTAATCAGTGCAAAACAGATTACACTTTGTTCACTAAGAAAGTAGAAGGACACTTTATTGCTTTGCTTGTGTATGTGGATGACATTGTGATAGCTGGGGACAATGCCAATGTCATTACAGCTCTCAAATGTTCTTTGAACCACAAATTTCAGCTCAAAGATTTGGGAAACCTGAGGTACTTTCTAGGTTTTGAGGTGGCAAGGAATGATAATGGAATCTTCTTATGTCAAAGAAAGTTTGCAGAAGATATACTGCATGAATTTCACTACCTTGATTGCAAAGCAGCTTCTATTCCAATGGAGCCAACTAATAAGTTGAGGAGAGAATCTGGTGATGTTTTGAAAACAGTTGATGTTATTGTTTATAGAAAAATTATTGGCAAATTGTTGTATCTGTGTCATACAAGACCAGATATGTGTTTTGCAGTGCATAAGTTGAGCCAATATGTTTCACAGCCCACTAGTGCTCATATGAAGGCAGCTCATCATGTACTGAGATATCTGAAGTCAAATACTGGACAAGGGCTATTCTATTCAGCTACAAGTAGTTTGACAATTCATGCCTACACAGATGCTGACTGGGCAGGGTGTTTGGATACCAGAAGAAGTACCAGTGGTTATTTGGTTTATATTGGTGAGTCTCTTGTCTCATGGAGGTCAAAGAAGCAGAGCATTGTTGCCAAAAGTTCTGCAGAATCTGAATACAGAAGTCTCTCAGCAACAGCAAGTGAGGTGCAGTGGTTTTTGTATCTGCTCAAGGATTTGCAGTGTGAGTTGCTCACCATTCCCATCATCTACTGTGATAGTGCCTCAGCTATTCAGATAGCTGAAAATCCTATATTTCATGATAGGACAAAGCACATTGAAGTTGACTGTCATGTTGTGAGGGATATGGTGCAAAAACAGGTCATAAGTCTCAAGTTTGTGCCTACTTCTCATCAGTTGGCAGATCTCCTGACAAAGGCTTTGCCATCTCCCATCTTTCACTTCCTAATGTCCAAGTTGGGAGTGTTATCACTACACTCCTCAACTTGTGGGAGGGTATCAAAATTGAAGGTGAAAGATATCAATTTCAGCTTGGACTAAACTGCAATTCATGTCAAATTGATGACATGAATTGAGAGTGTTCAGTAGCCGTTGGATTAGAAGAGGAAGAATAGCAGCTACCGTTGGATCCACTTGAACGTTAGTTTTTGAAATTTTCCGTCCCCTTTAGTTGAACGGCGTCGTTTCAATAATGCAGCAACCATCAGATTGCGTGGCACATTCTGATTGGTTCTTGCTTGCCAAACGGATGCTGACTAGGCTAGGTTGTTATTTCTTTCTGTTATTTACATTTACCTCCCCCCTCTAGTTGAATATATAGAGCTGAGCTCTCTCCTTTGTGGTTTAAGCTTTGTAATCGAAATACATCAATGAAATGGAGATTTCTCAGTTTCTAATAAAATGGAAATCACTTAAAACCAATTTTTGTTCACCTGTTAGTTGCAAAAAAGTAAAATCAATAAATCACCGGTTAGTTCCCTGAGTTGCGGAAGAAAAGAGAAACTGAAATTGAGACAAGTTTCGGGTTTGTCGAAGATGATATCAGAAGAATAAAATTGATTCACAAGTTGTGATCTTGCTTACTTGAACTCTTTGAAACATGGAGATCTGAGTTCTTCTCATTATTTAGATATGGAGTTTCTGATTACCCACTTTGGCCCGTGACCACAACTTGACCAAGTTGAAGGGGACAAAGATAGCAAACGAGGTAGGCCATGCCACAATGGTAGTTACAATTATGTCTTTTTGACTCAAATCGCTATGATAAATATTTACAAAATCATTCTTACAACTAGCTCCAATTCGGCCATCAAGTTTGACGGGTCCAATATTTACCTACCCATCGAGGCCTCCAGCTATAATTATTAAGTGGAATCTCCATCTGAAGGTTCTTGCTATGAGTGCTCAATTTTAGGTCCTAACCCAACCTTATTGACCTCATATATTTATTTATTCTTTAAAGCAAATATGTGTAACTATATAATACTACTTATGTTTCTTCTCTTTCAACTTACTTCACTTTTTGACACTATTCACTGGGTCACTTTGTTCCGGTAATTTGGTTAGCAAAACGATACACGAATTTGGTGATATTTGCATGATCTTGTAGAGTAAACTTTACTCTACAATATTATGAAAAAATTGAAAAAAAATTACATCGTTTTGCTATCCAAATCGCCGAGTCAAAGTGACTCAATTATGGGTAAAAAATCAACCGCATTTGAAAGAGAAGAAACAGAGGTAGTACCAATTTGAGATATATTGACGAGCTGTTGATCAATTTCTGAATAAGAAAATATATCGCTCAGCTTTTCACTTTATTGCTCCGTTTGGCTGGCGGTATACTCATTTTCTCTACAACATTTTCCCTCAATTTGGGGTTTTGTTTGAAATTTGTCTTGTAAATTATTTACCAAGCAAAATGTTTCCCTTAAATAAAGTAAAATGACTTGGACGTTTCAAATCCGTTAGTCGTTTTCCGAAAAGTGAAGCATTGTGATAGCAACTCTTTACTAACGTCTCCACCACCAATCGCCACCGCCGCCGCCGTACACCACCTTGAGAACGAACACCCTAATTGAACTGCCGTCCATCACTGTACTGTTTCCACGCAACACCACCATCGCCGCCCCGCCGCCTTGTTAAACAATTCAGAGATTGAACTCCTGCTCTCAATGGAAGAATGAACATAAAGTTTATCCATTATACACACTCAACTGTTAACAGCAAAATATTATTTATTGATCTTATACGAAAAGTAAAATATATTCTAAATGTTAAGCAAACACATGAAAATAAATGAAGGAAGATAATTTTATAAATTTTTTTATGCGTAAAATGTATTATCTTGTATAGCGGTGGTATCCTGAATATGCTTGAAATCATCATATTTTTGTCATCATATTGGTAACGGTATTGAATTACAAAGATTATCTCTGACTTGACAACTAACACCATGCTGACTTCAAGTGGAACCACAATAGTTGACCACAACTTGTATATTGTCAAAGATTGAGAGCATGGGCATATTTGAACCCATCATCTCATGTAAGGTTTAAAACGCTCTACCATTGAGCCATCACTAATTTGTAAGTAGGTCCGGATTTAGGAATAAGATGGAGTGGGTGTTAAAAGAAAACAAACTGTTTTTCAAAAAAAAGTAAGAAAGAGCAAACAAAATTTAGTAGAAAAATACTTCCTCGCAGTTCTAAACTATAAAGGGTTAATGCCTCTGAAAAAGTAACCGTTCTTTTTTCTCTCTAGAGAAACATGTGATCAAAAAGTGTTTGACCCTCTTTCACGCATAACCTGACAGTTACTTTGTGCCCTATTTTTCAGCAAATTCAATTTACTTTGCTTATCCTGTTAGTTATCTCCTTCTGAAGGAGATGACTGATTTGTAACCTCCTCTTTTACTTTTGTTTTTAGCAGTTTCTGGCAGTTACGCCAGTTATCTGTTGGTTTTTTATTATCTGACCATCCAAATTCAGCCTACCAAATTCCAAAAAGCAAACTCTGTTTCCTGTTTTCGCTATCTGTGTTCAATGGCGTCCAGTTCCAAAACAAACCAATTCGATTTCTTGGTTGGCAAATCTGCGACCGAGATAAACGAAATGATGTTCCATCTCCAACTTACGGATAAGGAGAAGAAAGGTTGTCAAATCAATGAGTCTTCATTGGCCGAAGGTCGGAGCATCTGCCGCCGTAGTGTCTTTGGTAAAGTAATCACTACCAGGAACATAAATCTAAGCAATCTCAAAAATGTGATGTCCAGGGCTTGGAAAGACCCAGAGGGATTTGAAGTGAGAACTTTGGGTGCAAATCTGTTCCAATTTGTTTTTGAATCAGAAGACCAAGTGGAATCAGTTATGGAAGCACAACCGTGGTTCTACAAAGGAGACATGATTGTAATGGAAAAATGGTACCCGTGGCGTAAGATGTTGGAAGCACGTTACAACAGAGCTTTTGTTTGGCTTCAAATATGGTACTTATCGCCGGAATGTCTAACCCAGTCGGTGGCTGAAGACATTGGTAAGTCTATTGGTACTGTTCAGGAAATAGTCATTCCTACTTCGGGTCCTTTGGTGGGGCGTTGTATACGCATGAAGGTTATTATAGATGTCGGTGAACCACTCAGTCGTGCAGCATTGGCAACGATTTCTGCTGAACGTAAAGAATGGGTATTTATTCGTTATGAAAAATTACCCAATCTTTGCCATCATTGTGGTCGCATGGGTCACGAAATTAAGGAATGCCCGATTGCGTTGGGATTGGGTATCCCGTTAGAAGAGGTTCCACTACGATATGGAAATTGGATGACTGCAGCAGCCATGTTGAACTTTGTTCTTGGGTATAATACTGAAATGTCATCGGCTTTTGGTCCATCCACTTTGTCCCCGGAGGAACGCAAACAGAAATTCCACATTGACCAAATTGTTAGGAATGACTACACGGGCGATAGTCAAGAAGAGAGTGAAGATGAACCAGAGCCTGATTCTGATGAGGGACAGTTTCTTTCTAGACAGAAAGAAAAAATCTCTCACGCAGAATATTTATCAGAAATGGCAGACGCGGATGTTGGTCAAGATGAACCCATGGAGGATGAAGGAAATATAATTCGTCTTCGTAACTCGTCTAAAAGGTACTTCAACATTGCACCTTTTGAAGAGCGGTTTGTTAGGGGTGGGAATCTTGGGGAGGCTCTCGACAACGCTGCCTCTAACAAAGTTGTTGTTGAAATACCGTCGGCCAAGTTAGACTTTACCGCCGGTGATAAAAGATCTCCAGAAGCAATGTCTAATTCGGAGGAAATCGCGGTTGCGGATGCAAAAAAGATCAAACCGGGAAATCGAGACGTTTCTCTTTCCCAACAATCGGCAGAGGTTGGTGAGAACCAACCCTGCCGATCGCCATGAATATCCTTAGTTGGAATGTGCGAGGTCTGGGGAGTACCTCCACATTCCAAAGTCTAAACTTCCTGGTTAGGGATAAGCATCCTGATTTTCTTTTCCTTATGGAAACAAAAATGCTTATCCCACAAGCGGAGGCCATTCGTGTTAAGTTGGGATTTGATCTTGGTTATCATGTATCGCGTGTTGGTTTAAGTGGTGGGCTATCACTTTGCTGGAATAATAACTTTTCTGTCCAAATTTTATCTAAGAACAGTTACCACATTCATTGTTATGTCAGACCCCCAGAATTCGGGTCTTCACCTTTTTATTTAACTGGGTTTTATGGCGACCCGGTTACTCAGAATCGCAAATTATCGTGGGATTTATTGCGACGTCTGAAGCCAAATCCTAACACACCCTGGTTGGTAGTTGGTGATTATAATGAGATCCTTTCAAATTCAGAGAAGCTAGGGTGGAATGAGCGTAACTGGAACCAGATTCAGGATTTTGCTGATGCACTATTTGACTGTGGACTGTTTGATTTGGGTTTTAAGGGAGAGAAGTATACCTGGTGGAATGGACGTGCAGAACCTTATTCGGTCAAGGAAAGACTTGACAGAGCTACTGCCAATTCAGCCTGGGACGCAGCTTTTGCAAATACCTCTGCAGAGATTTTACCTTACGTTGGATCAGACCACTATCCCTTGCTAGTGACATTTTCGAGAGGATATGTTCGGTGTACATCTCCGCGCCGATTCCACTTCGCTGCTGAATGGATCCGGGATCAACAATGCCACGAAACTATACAACGGGTATGGCCTAACACTATCTCTAGTCCTAATTATTTACATACTTTTCCCTATCAAATTTACAACACTACTGCTTCGCTTCAAAAATGGGGTAAAAAGAATTACATTTCTAGGACAAAAGAAAAGAAATCTTTGCTTGGTCGTTTATCTTGGCTGAACTCTCAACCTGCCACTCCTGCAATCCTGAACCAAACAAAAGAGCTGAATGTTAAATTTCAACATATTTTGGCTGATGAGGAATTAAGTTGGAAACAAAAATCGCGTGTAAACTGGTTAAAGGAAGGTGACCGGAATACTAAGTTTTTCCATAAATGTGCTTCTAATAGAAAACGTAGAAATACTATTTCTGCAATTTATGATCAAAATGGAAATTTTTTCACAAATATTGAACAAATTAAGACCTGTTTTAAGGACTACTATTCAAAGCTTTTCACTGCTGAAACTGATCTTTTTCCTCAAGCGGTCAATTGCATCAATAATTGTATCAATCCTGACTTTTATAACTCTTTAGATGCACCTTTTACTGAAACTGAAATTATTGATGCAATCCATTCTATCGGCTCTTTAAAAGCACCTGGACCCGACGGTCTTCCTGCCATTTTTTATACTACTTACTGGAACATCATTGGTAAAGACGTAATTAATATGTGTTTGCAATTTCTGAACAATGGTGGTGACATTTCTATAATAAACCAGACTTGTATTGCTCTTATACCAAAAATTAAAACCCCCAAGTCGGTTTCGGATTTCAGACCAATAAGTCTTTGTAATGTTTCCTACAAAATTATTTCAAAAGTTTTGGCGAATCGTCTAAAAACAATTCTGCCCACTATCATTGATCCCGCCCAATCAGCCTTCATAAAAGGTCGTCATATTTCCGATAATTCTGTAATTGCTTTTGAAACTATTCATACCATTCAAAATCAAAAGAATAGAACGGGATCTTTTTCGCTAAAATTAGACATGGCTAAAGCTTACGACAGAATTGAGTGGTCCTATTTACACCAAGTCCTAATTAAAATGGGTTTTCCTACAAACTTTATCAATCGCATTATGACTTGTGTGTAGGGTTTTGATTCATGGATCGCGCAAACGGAAGCATAATCAAACAAATAACCATGCAAAACCCTCCAAGGATCACAAGTCTAGATGCATAACGATAGTGAAGGTAAGAAATCATAAACACACCTTTGGGTTCTCCTTGATGACTTCAAACGCGAATAGTGTCACGTTCTCTATAGTTGATCCACGCCTAGAGTTGTTCCTAGATCTCCAATCACCTTGGTGCTAGCCCGGATTGAAAGGAGGGTGAAGAAATCACGCAAAACGAGACACCAAAAGGGGTTCGGCACCCTTTGTGGCGTCGGGGACGAGGGGCGGCGGCAATAGGGGGCGGCGTCCCTCTTTGCTTGCTCTCTCTCTCCTTTGTTCTCTCCTACTCTTGTTATGTTCTCTCTAGAGCATAAGTATATGTAGGGAAGGAAGGAGGAGGGTCCTTTATATAGTCCAACAACTCCTTGTTAACTACCTAAAGGACTTATTCTAGTCCTACTAGAATTCAATTTAGTCCCTTCCTTGCAAATTAGTCCCTACTAAGTTTGCAAGGGTTTGCAAAATGATCCTTCTAATTAATTAATCCAATTAATTAATTCCACAATCTAGTACAACTCTATATAGCGTGTGACCCCATAGGTTCTATCTAGTTGGTAGCAACTCTTTGCTAATATGGAGCGGTTTCTAGCAAAACATCCATTCTAGCCAACTAATAGAATAGTCATCTAGACAACCTTGTACAAGTAATTGTCTCATCCCTTTGCCTCCATATCCGGATTGGACACGAGACATACAAGTCACACTCGTATATCCAATCCCTAGTTCCTCGATCCATGGAATAGCCTTATTCGTGCAAATAACATCAATATCCCATATATTGATTTATTTGAGTCTGGCCAGACATTCTATAAGCACTATCCTCGAGTGGCCTTGGATATTTGCTCCCGTTATGTGGGAGGGGCAAATCCTCTCTACGTCCACTACGATCTCTAAGCTTGCTTCTCATTGTATCCAGTACACGCCTTTATAACTACCCAGTTACGGTGTAGCGTTTAACGCTACCAAGATCACAATGATCCACAACTAGAATATCTAGTGACTTCAAGTCTAAGGATGACAATACCATTGTACCCGAGAAGCACTTGTGACTCAACATAACGTGTATGTAGCCTTCTCGGTAATGGGTCAATCCAGTGCAACATTCCGTAATGCACACCTATGTGTTGGATCGTGATATCTCCATATCAATCCAACCCCATACTAGTCTATAGATGATTGTCCCATTTAATCATTATACTTTGACTAGGGATATTTTAAGATAAACAACACAATTGTAAATCTAAGGACTTCATTATATTAAATATCCAATAAATAATAAATGAATTTCTAGCCAATTACAAATTCATACTAAACTAGATTGCCTCTAGGGCATCTATTCCAACAGTCTCCCACTTGCACTAGAGCCAATCTGGCGCATCTCGTATGCCCATACTCCTAGTGTGCCCTTCATGCTTCCACTGCGTGAGAGGCTTTGTAAGCGGGTCTGACAGATTATCATCTGTAGGAATCTTGCATATCCGAACGTCTCCTCTATCGATAATATCTCGAATCAGATGAAACTTCCTGAGCACGTGCTTGGACTTCTGGTGCGATCTGGGTTCCTTTGATTGCGCGATCGCCCCAGTGTTGTCACAGAACAACTCCACTGGATCCGCAATGCTAGGGACCACACCAAGTTCAGAAACAAACTTTCTGATCCAAACAGCCTCCTTTGCTGCGCCATTTGCAGCAATGTACTCAGCCTCTGTTGTAGAATCAGCTACCGTCTCTTGCTTGGAACTCTTCCAGCTCACCGCTGCTCCATTCAGGCAAAACACATATCCCGACTGTGATCTAAAGTCATCTCTATCGGTTTGGAAGCTTGCATCAGTGTAACCCCTTACACGCAACTCTTCTTCACCGCCAAACATCAAGAAAGCATCCTTAGTTCTTCTCAAGTACTTTAGGATGTTCTTGACAGCAATCCAGTGACTCTCACCCGGATTGGATTGGTATCTGCTTGTCATACTCAAGGCATATGACACATCTGGTCTAGTACATAACATGGCGTACATGATGGATCCTATGGCCGAGGCATAGGGAATCCTACTCATGCGTTCCTTCTCAATCTCATTGGAAGGACAACCACTCTTTGAAAGAGTGATTCCATGTGACATGGGCAAGAATCCTTTCTTGGAATCTTGCATGTTGAACCGTTTCAACACCTTGTCAATATATGTACTTTGACTTAGGCCTAGCAACCTCTTAGATCTATCTCTATAGATCTTTATACCGAGTATATAGGCTGCTTCCCCTAAGTCTTTCATTGAGAAACACTTTCCTAGCCAATCTTTTACAGATTGCAGCATGGGAATGTCGTTTCCAATGAGCAGTATGTCATCCACATACAAGACCAGAAAAGCTACAGAGCTCCCACTAACCTTCTTGTAGACACAAGACTCATCTTCGTTTCTGATGAAGCCAAACTCTTTGACCACTTCATCAAAACGTCGATTCCAACTCCTAGAAGCTTGCTTCAACCCATAAATGGATCGTTGCAGCTTACAGACTTTGTTGGCTTGCTTTGGATCCTCAAAACCCTCCGGCTGTATCATATACACGTCCTCGAGGAGATTCCCATAAAGGAATGCTGTTTTGACATCCATCTGCCAAATCTCATAGTCGTAGTATGCTGCAATTGCAAGTAGGATTCGGATGGATTTGGTCATTGCGACTGGTGAAAAGGTTTCATCATAGTCAATACCATGAATCTGTCTGAATCCTTTAGCCACCAATCGGCCCTTATAGGTAATCACATTACCATCCATGTCGATCTTCTTCTTGAAGACCCACTTGCACCCTATGGGCTGCGCCCCATCAGGTGGTTCCACCAAAGTCCATACTTTGTTGGTATACATGGATTCCATCTCGGATCTCATGGCCTCAAGCCACTTCTGTGAGACTGGGCCATTCATGGCCTCCTCATAGGTAGTAGGCTCATCATCTATGAGCATCGTGTCACCGGAATCAGTTACGAGAAGTCCGTACCTCTCGGGTTCCTGGCGCACTCTACTAGATCTACGAAGCTCTTGTGTTACCTGAACAGGTGGATCCACAACTGCTTGTGATTCCTGTTCATGTTCCATAATCGGTTCAGTAATGTGTGGTTCTTGAACTTCTTCAAGTTCTACATTCCTCCCACTTGCTTCTTTAGAGACAAACTCTCTTTCTAGAAACACGCCGGTCCGAGCAACAAACACTTTGTTCTCAGTTGGATTGTAGAAGTAGTATCCCTTAGTTTCCTTAGGGTACCCCACAAATTTACACTTATCCGATTTAGGCCCTAGCTTGTCTGATTGTAAACGTTTTACATAGACATCGCAGCCCCAAATCCTCATGAACGACAGTGTGGGACGCCTCCCACTCCACATCTCATATGGTGTCTTCATGACTGATTTAGATGGAACACGGTTAATGGTAAAAGCTGCACTTAATAGAGCGTAGCCCCAAAATGATAATGGAAGATCGGTTTGACACATCATAGACCGAACCATATCCAATAGGGTTCGATTCCTCCTCTCGGACACGCCATTCCATTGTGGCGTTCCGGGTGGAGTGAGTTGGGACACAATCCCACACTCTCTAAGATAGTCGTCAAACTCTTGGCTCAAGTATTCTCCTCCACGATCCGATCGTAGAGCCTTAATACTTTTGCCAAGTTGCTTCTCTACTTCATTCTTGAATTCTTTGAACATTTCAAAGGATTCGGATTTTGCCCTCATAAGGTACACAAATCCATATCTACTGTAATCATCAGTAAACGTAATGAAATAGACATAACCACCCCTGGCAGGCGTGGCAAATGGCCCACATACATCAGTATGTATGAGCGCCAATTGCTCACTAGTCCTCTCACCTTTCTTATTGAAAGGGGACTTTGTCATTTTTCCCAATAAACAAGCTTCACATGTCTCATATGATTCAAAATCAAATGAGTCTAGCAATCCATCCTTATGGAGTCTAGATACACGTTTCTCATTTATGTGGCCTAAACGACAATGCCACAAATAAGCAGGATTTAAATCATTTATTTTAATCCGCTTGGTATTAATGTTGTAGACAGGATTACTTAGATCAAGGACATAAAGTCCATTAAATAATTGCGCACTAAAATAGTGAATATTATTCAAATAAAAGGAACAACAATTGTTCTTTATTGAAATAATAAAACCTTCCTTGTCCAAACAAGAAATAGAAATAATGTTTCTGCTCATAGCAGGCACAAAATAGCAATTATTTAATTCTAAAACTAATCCTGAAGGCAGAGATAGCTCGCAAACGCCTATGGCCAACGCAGCAACCTTTGCTCCATTCCCAACGCGCAGATCTACCTCCCCTTTAGCCAATCTTTTACTTCTCTTTAGATCCTGCATATTTCGACAAATATGAGATCCACATCCAGTATCTAATACCCATGATGTAGAGACAGTTAAATTGACATCTACAACAAAAATACCTGGTGGTGGTGGAATCACTATTCCAAGCCGCTTGTCCTCCAAATATTTTGGGCAGTTCCTCTTCCAGTGTCCAGGTTGACTACAGTAGTGACATTCACCCTTAGTCACGACCTTGGCAATCCCACCAACAGGCTTAAGGGCTTGTTCCTTGGACTTAGCAACTGACTTGCCTTTGCCCTTGGAGGAAGAGGCAAACTTTTTACCCTTTCCTTTATGCACCATCATAATGGCCTTGCCCTTACCCTTGTTGATGCTCTGTTCAGCCGTCCTCAACATGTTGAGCAGATCTGGCAGTGGTTTAACGATCTCGTTCATGTTATAGTTCATAATGAACTGTCCATAACTCTCGGGCAACGATTGCAACACGAGATCGGTTGCCAACTCTTGGCCGACCGGGAACCCAAGCCGGGCGAGATTCTCCAAGTACCCGATCATTCGGAGTACATGGGGTCCCACCGGGTTCCCTTCTGCCAGATGACATTTGAACAGTGCCTTTGAGACCTCATACCTCTCTACCCTCGCCTGCTCTTGGAAGAGCTGCTTTAGATGTTCGATCATATCGATAGCATTCATGTTCTCATGTTGCTTCTGAAGCTCAGAGGTCATGGTGCAAAGCATTAGGCAGGCCGCATCATTAGCATCATCAACATGCTTTTGATACGCCTTTAAGGCAGCAGGTGTCTGATTGTCTGGACCTTCTGGAACTTGCTCCTCTATTGCGTACAGCTTCTTTTCTTGCTTGAGAACAATTCTCAAGTTTCTGTACCAATCGAGAAAGTTGGTTCCTGAGAGCTTGTCCTTCTCAAGGACAGATCGTAGGGAATGTTGTGAACTCGATGAGTTGTTTGCCATTTGGAATTCTACAAAAGGAAAATACGCAAGTTTTAGTATTTGTGAATTTTTGACTATATTTAATAATGGCTAGTTTATTAAATATAGCTCCCACTATTTTTCTACGGATTAATAACCCTCAAGATATTAATGCGGAAAATATCCTTATATTTTCTAGTGGGCCAAGATCCATCTTTTTCATCTCCTTATGAGCTTGCTTTGGCAAGTCACCCATAATTCGATTACTTCTTAGGTAGGAACAATTCCAATTGCATCCCATATGCAACTCTTGGTTCAATCGGGCAAATAACTCCTTATTTATCCATCCACATGGATAATCCCAATTGATTGCCTCTAGGTTTCTTAATCAAATTAATAGCCTAGTTGTGTTCAACCTCTTACCTAAACAATTGCACATTGTTACGTGCCATCGCATTCCATCATTATGAACCAAGTCGCCATGCTTTGGCACGCACGAACTTGATAAATAATGATGATAATGAGTGTTTAAATAACGAGAAGGCAAGAACACAATATTTTAAAATTTGAGGGATTTTCTTCAATTTTAATTATTTTGTTGATCAATATCAACTAATCTATCTATTTGAGTTTGGGCACAACTCCAAATAATAGATCCGGGTTGTCTAATTATCTTATTATCCTAATTGCATGCATCATCCATACACCAACCACACAAATAATAAGACAATAAATAAACAACCACAAAACAGAAATTAAACGTGACGTGGATATGGCCTTTTCTAGACTAAGATAATTCCAAGCCAATGGAATTATCTATGAACCCTAAACAAACACACATCTCCATGCGTCTTGATCTTTTGGTCCATCCTTCATAGTCATGTGGAATGCTCCATGCTCCATGCTCCATCTTTTGTGGCTTCTTTGGCTTTGGGCTTCTTTTCTTCAATCTTGGCTAACAATCTACTTTATCTAGCACTAGCTAATATCTATACTAAATAAAATAAATCTCACAAGTTGAAAAAAAAAAAAAATGGCACGCAGGCCATAAAACCCTAATTAATTATTACAATTAATTGATCGGCTCGCAGGCCGTAAAACCAAACCACAAAATTAAACATCCACATCAAACCACATCCTAAGGCCATATCCAATCACCATGCGATTTGCACATAAACAGTTAAAATCCAATTTTAACGCGCTTGGTCAATTTTAATTGATTTTAGGATTTCTAGGGTTAAAAACGGTCCATGGGCCCAACAATCCAATTGCCCGGGCCCAAATAAGTGAACCATAAAGCCCTAGGGCCGGCCCGGCCCAAAACCCGCAAGCTAGGCCCGCGGGTTAGGGCCGCCCGGCCCCTTAGGGCGCCAAGCTTGGGCGGCAAGCAAGGGGGCGGCTCCCTAGGGGGCCGAACCTCCTTGTGGAGGTTGTTTCCAAAACAACCTCCTTGCTTGGAGCCCAAGTTTGGTTGTTTCCTTGTTGTGGGAGAACTCCTTCTTCCCCAAGGATGCCCAAACCCTAGATCTATGATCCTAAAATTTCTCAAACTCACCAATTCATGCATCCAATGCAATAATTGGGTCTTGTTATGATTAATTCTTTGACAAATTGCATCCAATGCTTGATTTGCCTTGTTTTACGCGATAAACAACAAATTAAGGTGTAAAACAACAAGAATGTAACACATAAACTACGTTTATGCTCTATGACCTGTGGCTCTGATACCACTGTAGGGTTTTGATTCATGGATCGCGCAAACGGAAGCATAATCAAACAAATAACCATGCAAAACCCTCCAAGGATCACAAGTCTAGATGCATAACGATAGTGAAGGTAAGAAATCATAAACACACCTTTGGGTTCTCCTTGATGACTTCAAACGCGAATAGTGTCACGTTCTCTATAGTTGATCCACGCCTAGAGTTGTTCCTAGATCTCCAATCACCTTGGTGCTAGCCCGGATTGAAAGGAGGGTGAAGAAATCACGCAAAACGAGACACCAAAAGGGGTTCGGCACCCTTTGTGGCGTCGGGGACGAGGGGCGGCGGCAATAGGGGGCGGCGTCCCTCTTTGCTTGCTCTCTCTCTCCTTTGTTCTCTCCTACTCTTGTTATGTTCTCTCTAGAGCATAAGTATATGTAGGGAAGGAAGGAGGAGGGTCCTTTATATAGTCCAACAACTCCTTGTTAACTACCTAAAGGACTTATTCTAGTCCTACTAGAATTCAATTTAGTCCCTTCCTTGCAAATTAGTCCCTACTAAGTTTGCAAGGGTTTGCAAAATGATCCTTCTAATTAATTAATCCAATTAATTAATTCCACAATCTAGTACAACTCTATATAGCGTGTGACCCCATAGGTTCTATCTAGTTGGTAGCAACTCTTTGCTAATATGGAGCGGTTTCTAGCAAAACATCCATTCTAGCCAACTAATAGAATAGTCATCTAGACAACCTTGTACAAGTAATTGTCTCATCCCTTTGCCTCCATATCCGGATTGGACACGAGACATACAAGTCACACTCGTATATCCAATCCCTAGTTCCTCGATCCATGGAATAGCCTTATTCGTGCAAATAACATCAATATCCCATATATTGATTTATTTGAGTCTGGCCAGACATTCTATAAGCACTATCCTCGAGTGGCCTTGGATATTTGCTCCCGTTATGTGGGAGGGGCAAATCCTCTCTACGTCCACTACGATCTCTAAGCTTGCTTCTCATTGTATCCAGTACACGCCTTTATAACTACCCAGTTACGGTGTAGCGTTTAACGCTACCAAGATCACAATGATCCACAACTAGAATATCTAGTGACTTCAAGTCTAAGGATGACAATACCATTGTACCCGAGAAGCACTTGTGACTCAACATAACGTGTATGTAGCCTTCTCGGTAATGGGTCAATCCAGTGCAACATTCCGTAATGCACACCTATGTGTTGGATCGTGATATCTCCATATCAATCCAACCCCATACTAGTCTATAGATGATTGTCCCATTTAATCATTATACTTTGACTAGGGATATTTTAAGATAAACAACACAATTGTAAATCTAAGGACTTCATTATATTAAATATCCAATAAATAATAAATGAATTTCTAGCCAATTACAAATTCATACTAAACTAGATTGCCTCTAGGGCATCTATTCCAACATTGTGTGTCTTCGGTTTCTTTCTCTATTCTTGTCAATGGTCAACAAACTGATTTTTTTCGACCAACTAGGGGGATTCGCCAAGGTGATCCTATTAGCCCTTATCTCTTTTTAATTTGCACGGAAGGTCTGTCTTGCCTTATCAAAAATGCAGTTTCTGAAAAAATTTTAAATGTAGTCAAACCTGGCTTTTATTCCCCAAGCATTACCCATCTTCTTTTCGCCGATGATAGTATCCTCTTTGCAAAAGCTACAAAGGAAAATGCCATTACCATTAATTCCATTCTTTACCAATATTGCCAATCTTCGGGTCAACTTATAAATAAAGACAAATCTGCAATTGTTTTTGGTCCGTGTGTGCCTACTGAAAATAAAATTTTAATTGGCAGTATTCTACAAATTCCTATCCTTCCTTCCCATGTCAAGTATCTTGGTTTACCAATTAGTACTGGTAGGAAAAAAACAAAAGATTTTCAGAATATTAAAACTAAAATTTGGAATAAAATGCATGGTTGGACTGAAAAGTTTTTATCCTTGGGTGGTAAAGAAATTCTCATTAAATCTGTTATCCAAGCGATTCCCACCTATGTTATGTCCAATTTTCTTCTACCAGAATCCTTTTGGGAAGATATTCAAAAAATGTGCTCCAAATTTTGGTGGAGTAACGACTTAGACAAAAACAAAATTATTTGGAAAAAATGGGACAAAATGTGCATTTCAAAATTGATGGGAGGTTTAGGATTCAGACACCTTTATGCTTTCAACATTGCTTTACTAGGGAAACAAGCATGGAAAATTTACAACAATCCACAATCTCTTTTAGCACGTGTTCTTAAAAGAAAATATTTTCCAAATGACTCCATTATAAACGCTGTTTCTACAACAGGTTCTTCTTTTGTTTGGAAAAGTATTGTGACTGCTAAAAATACTATTTTCCAAGGTGTTCGACATGGTATAGGGAATGGTCAAAATACTTTTATTTACTATAATAGATGGATCCCTATAGGAATGGGTAGAAAACCTCTTAGTCCACCCAAACTTCCCTTGCATTCTAGAGTTTCTGATTTGATTTCTGCAACTTTTACTTGGAATGTTGACCTCATTAAAGAAAAATTTTCTGAAGATGAAGCAGAAGCAATTATTAAAATCCCTCTTTCCAGTCCTCATAACCAGGATAATCTAGTTTGGTCCCAGACAGATAATGGCGACTACACTGTTAAATCTGCCTACAATATGTTAGTAGCTAATTTCAATTTTCTGGAAATTCCTCAAAATCCATCCTCTTCCAGTAATCACAGAGATTTGTTTTGGACAAAATTCTGGCAGATTAACATCCCCAATAAAATAAAAAATTTTATCTGGCGATTACTAAATTCGTGCTGTGCAATAAAAGAAAATCTGGTTAGAAGAGGAATAAATATACCTGCTGATTGCATTTTCTGCTCAAATAAAAATGAATCCTCTGCGCACCTTTTCTTTGACTGCAAATGGATCCGTAAGATTTACACTTCCCATGTTTTAGATTTGCATGCTCCTCCTTCGGATCTGCCTTTCAACTATCGATTTCGTCAATTTTTCATGTCTTTGGGAAAAAATCAGCAGCAGATCCTTTGCTTCCTGTTTTGGAACATATGGTTAGGAAGGAATCGAAGAATTTTTACTTCGAAATTGAAAAACCAAAATGATATTATCATGCAATCTTTATCAGAAAACTTAGAATTTCAAGATAGTACTTATCTTGGTCGGGAAGTGTCTTTTGCAGGTAGTGGAGAGGACTCTGCTACGGATCGTTGGGAGCCGCCATCGCCGGGAACCTTCAAGCTCAACGTCGATGCATCAATAGCCACAGATCGAACCAGATCTGCAGGTGGGGGAGTGATTAGGAACTCAAACGGACAATTCATCCTTGCGATGGCTTTTCCTATACCATACACGGATGACTCTCTCATCGCAGAGACCTACGCGATGAATCATGCAGTAAAGGAAGCTGCAAAGAGAGGATTTGTGAATCTAAGTGTTGAATCTGACAACAAAACTTTGGTGTCGACTGTGGAGAAAGAAAGAAGAGAGGCGGTAGCAATTTCAGAGAAACGGCGCCTCACAAATGAGCTCTTCCAGAGCCTTCAGCTGCTTATAAATCCTAGGGTTACTTGGTGTAGACGTGGGCAGAATGGGCTGGCACACTGTTTAGCCCAAATGGGCCTTTCTTGTAATGTTCCTTCTTTTTGGGCTGTTGTATGCCCCAGTAGCCTGTATACTATTTGGGCCAAAGACTATGCCCACTATTAAATAAAAGTCCAGGCTTTTAATCTCAAAAAAAAAAAAAAAAAAAAACTATAAAGGGTAAAAGGCATTTTCCACCCTCCGACTATGGAGAAAATACATTTTCCCCTTGTTTTATGGAAAAAGACATTTTACACCCTTGTTAACTGATGGAGGGTGGACAGATAACACCCTTCTGTTACAATCCATTAGTGGAGGGTTGCAAACTCACTTTTTGTGACCATTTTACCCTTTATTGATTGTGGACAAATAACATCTTTTTTTTTGTTTGTTTATTATTGGATTCATCATATTTATGATGTTCTTGGTGTTCTTGAGCACCACCTCCACTACCACCACCACCAACTTCAACACCGCCACCACCACCAACAACAACAATAACAACAAATCTTCAAAGTTGTCATTCCAAATTGTTTGAAGCCCAAAAACTTCAAAACTTGTCAACCTACATCAAAAACTGAAATTAAAATTAAAATTGGAGGGTAACTCTGATAAGGGTGCAAAATGTATCTGTGTATGATGATGAAGTCATACACAAATACACCTGGGCCATAAATAGTTGTGGGCGTGTGTTTGGTTTTGGGTTAGGGTCTGGGGTAATCTGAATGTGCTTTACTGGTGGTTGGAGGTGGTCATGGCCATCGATTGAAGACCTACCTTGCTCAAATCGAGCCACAAATAGGAAATTGTCTTCATCTCCACAACCATCACTGCCAGCTTGCCCTCCACCTGCAGTCTAAAACCTATAAACACCAAAAAACCCAATTTGTTTCGCCCAAAATGAGAACCCACTACAAAATTTTGAAACAACCCACGAACAAAACAGAGGAGGAAGAAGAAGAAGAGAGAGAGAGAGCGGTGATGTCAGACGACCATAGATGGACTTCTCTGCGACCTCCCTTGCCCCCTCAGAGGAATAATCTCATTCACCAAATTGGTAAAGTGGAATGAATTGAGAATCACAAATACTATCAATGAGATCACAAAATCAGCCATAATTGCTCTGGGAAAACCCCACTTCAATAACATAGAAAAACGATAGTTTTGAACTGATGATATACACACTCCATAAAAATCAAAGCTTGTACTTACATAATTGGTAACCAAACAGCAACGACGACCCAGCGAATCCTAATCCCTGCCTCTTCTATCTCCTGCTTTCGTAATCGACGATCTCGTTATCCGTCACCGATCTCGAGTGCTGCACAATGGATCTCCCAATCGAGTTGATCCAGTCCTCCTTCTCCTTCTCGGAATCGGAAATGAAGTACATGGTGTCGGACCTGGTGATGGTGGATTCCTTGAACCAGAAGAGCTTGCCTTGCTTGAGGACGAACCATCGGCGACTCCAGGTCTTGATGTACTCGCCTTGCTTGGTGAGGTAACCGGTGCGCTCGGGGGTGGACTAGAACTCGACGCCGTTGTAGTCTTCGGTGGGTTGGGTGGCGCCCATCGCCGCTCGCCAGAAACTTGGGTCGGTGAAGGAGAGGGATGGAGATTGTGGTGGTGGTGGTGGTGGTGGTGGTGGAGGAATTTTTCTATAAATTAAGGGGAAAAATGTCTTTTCTCCATAGTTGGAGGGTGGAAAATGTCTTTTACCCAACTATAAATTATACCCATAAACATTGGACTCATTTAGAAAATTTGTATTTTGAAAAAATACAAGTTGTTTGTCCACGTATAGTTGCGCCTCTGATTAAAAGTTGATCCCACGATCATATAAATTATACAAGAAAAAGCATTGGATTAGATATTACTAAAAAGGCATTCCATCGTTATCTTAAAAGTTAGTTAAAAAAGTTGAGATCCCAATCAAATAATCTCACTTCAAAACGTAGCCATAATATGACAGCTGTATTAGGTCTCATCGGTATCAATTTTGGCTATTATTAATCTCCAGAATTTAAGTTCGCTCAAAAAGTTAAGATCGTTAGTGGCATATAGTAGTAATCTCACCTCAAAAGGTAGGCACGCCACCCGCCAAAGTTAGGTTATATTATTAGTAGATTCACTCCTTATTTGGATGATAATTCAATCATAGTAAATCAAGATTCACCGCTATAAGTAGTCATCTTAATAATGAACGCGTTTATAAGTGGACAAGATATGAACCGTGGAAATGTGATCCATCGCAAGTGTGAATCTTATATCCTATTTTTCAATTCGGGTTCAAGTGAATGCATGCACATTGTACTGTAGTGTCTTTGACTCTTGAGTGCACGATGTTGTGTGTCATGTGTGATATATCTCTGTTTGGTACTCGTTTAAAAACAGAAATAAAATACGTTTAAAATTGAAAGGAAAAAATGCCGGGTTTTTTTGTTTGAGAAGTAAAAATGCCGGGTTTATAATGGAAAACACTATGTAAAAATCACATAAGGTGAATCTATAAACTTTAAGGTTAACTTACTATAATATCCTCGTGTTGATGCAACATCTATGTATGCGCATAATTTCACCCATCCAATAAGTAGTAGTCCCTTGTACACAGAAAATATGAAAACAATAAAAATCACAATTTTCTTTAAAATAACAATCAAACACAGAAAACTGCATTATCATGAGAGTCCAAACACCAAACCAAGGGACCTCTGATTTAGCAAGTGGACGCCTAGGTTGGACCTTTCTCACTTGCCCACTTCTCTACTTGAAATCGGTCTTATCCAAACGCTTAGAAAAATGCTACTCATGGTTAAGTTTGACCTTCCCTGGAAAATCCAAAAGTTCCATCAAGAGAAATGTTTCTTAAAAAAGACAAGATTTTACAAGTAGAAAAATATCGCCATTGTCTTCTATCACAATTGTGGACATTCCGGGTTGATTTTTTTATTTTAGTGGAGCCAGATTTGTGACGCAAGCTACTTGTTAACATAAATCAAATCCAATTGTTTACAAAAGAGATTCGCAAACAAAAACCAAGTTGCACTATTTCATTACTTAACGCAAACTTGGGCCGCTGGGTGCTTTCTTAGGCCTAGTTTGGGTAAGGTACCAGGAGGAGGGATAAGGATAAAATTGTACCTCCTGCTCCTTATCCCGTGTTTGGGTGCAGGATAAGGAGATGGTACAAAACATCTTTTCTTATCCCTTAGGTACAATTTTAATTTTTTTTGCCTACAACCTTGTACCACCTAGGGGGTGGTATAAGGTAGGATAAGGGGTGAGGGTATAAGGAGGGTGTTCTGAAATGACAAAATTGCCCCCATATATACATTCATATATTATGTATATACATATATGTATATAGATATTTATGTGTGTGTATATATATATGTGTGTGTATATTTATATATGATATATATGTATATTTATATGTATATGTATATGTATACATATAAGATATATGTATACATAAATATGTAAAATACATATATGTATGTATTTATGTGTGTATTTGTATATATACGTATATGTAAGTATGTGTATATATGTGTGTGTATACACACACACACACACACATATATATATATATACACACACACACACACGTATATATGTAAATATGTAAGCAAAACCATGGCAATTACGATTTCAAGACGCAACAACACCTACGATATGAAGCAAGGAATAATCGACTTACATCACGATATCTTGAGCTAAGATTTATAATTATCTCTACTCTAATTGTCACAGTTAACATGTCAAAATGTGTGTAATTTTATTTGTTGTTTACATTCTACAGCAGAAGACAAAAATAATTTTAAAAAACAAATTTTAAACAAGCAGGGCAATGTGGTCATTTACACACATATCCTGCAGCTTATCCTATCTCATATCCTGCCATAACCAATCACTCAGCACGAGTACAATTTTATCCTGCCTTATACCTGTACAATCATATCCTACCTCTTATACCAGTACATCTCTTATCGCCATCATTTTTGTACCTTACCCAAACGAGGCCTTAGAGTATATCCAACAGCAAAATCCTCTTTACACTAAATTTGTACATGTATTAAATTTTATACCAGCAATATTTTAGTTTTCTCAACAGATGGCCTAAATATAGGCTACCAACATTATTTTATGAGTATATAAGTAGCTCACTCCCGTAGCCATAATAGTAGCCCGAATGTGATGAGACATGCCACATCAACACATCGAGTGAGGAAAAGAAGAAAAATAATTTATCAAATTTTCATTTGTTTTAATTACATGCATTTTCTTTCTAATTTGTTTTGATTTCTTGCCTTTTCTTGTTGATCTTTTTCCCTCTTTCTTTACTAATTTGTTGATGTGGCATGACACATCACATTCGACCTACAATTCGGACTACGAAAGTGGTTTGCTTATCATTACCCTTATTTTTATTATTACATAGTTTTTTTTAGAAGACATGTTGTGTCTAATGATGTTATTTCATAGTTTTCATTATCGAACAATCATATTACTATATATATATATATATATATAAAATAACGATATAACATTTTGTTAAAAGTACCAATTTAATTAATTTGTTTTTTTTTGTTCAAAGGTAAGAAATATCATTACTACCAGGAACGCACCAACCGGCAGGTACAAAGCAGTTTACATACAAGGAAGCTCGTCTACTGCTACTTAGCCCTGTGCGACTAAAAAACAGCAAAAGTGTCACATGGGCATATAAAACCATACTCTAGGACTATATGTACAACAAAAGTGTCTCTAGAGCCTGACGTCAAAGCTACTACTAACTGCTATCGTTCCTCGAGCAAGGCGGTGAGCTTCCGTTACACGCCCCCTTGGAACCTTAAGTACTAGACAGTCATGAAACCAACCGACCTCCTGCCATATGTGCAACAAAAGTGGTGCGTCCTGGAACGAAGGATGTTCAATCTCCTGTAAAAGTTTAAATGTAATTAGGCTATCTGTGTAAATAATAATGTGTGATAAGTGTAAAGCTTTTGCATAAATTAAGCCATGGTAGACAGCAAAGAGCTCCGTCTGCAGAGGCGAGTCCACGGTGCATTGCTTCGAAGTTGTGTACACTTCTCCTGTTGGGGTGCGAACAAATACCCCTGCTGCTCCTTCGTGCGTACTTCTTTCCCAAGCGCCATCCACTGTTATGTGTGCGTAGGATTCCGGCAGTTGGGAGCAATCCTGGCTACGATCCCTGATTTTAGCGCCACAACGCCTACATCAGGACATAGCGTTCCTTTGGGTAATATGGAAAATGAGAAACGGCGCCCTCTACCGCGGGACAGCTTGGACTGACAGTCAGGCTATTATTATTTATTATTATTATTATATTTTTTTTACAAAGGTCATATACCAACAACTATATTGCAACAGTTTTGCCCACAAATTGGAACGTTAGATTTGCAGGAGAAGAGGAGAGGAGGAGCATAAGAGGATGAGAGCATTAAAAGTGAATTTTTTAATTTTTACACCAGGATCCAATTGCCTTTGATTTAGCTCAGATTTGGTCCAAAAATAGGCCAAGTACAAATACATGTCAGATTTTGCACTATTGTTGGAACGGGATTTTAGGCAAACCTTACCTATAATTATGCCAAAGAGAGTTCATACACAATATGTTGGAGATGCTCTTATAATGGCTGCACGGCATAATCTCTTTTTGGGTGTCTTTTGAAATTTGAGATCAATGTAGTCTTTTTCGCTATGTTTACGTGATAAAAGAAAGAAGAAGAGTGTTTAAATTGAAGTTTTGAGGGTGTCGGTGGAGGTTTATGTATTTGTGGGATAGTCATTCTCAACTTGAGTTTATTTGCTACACTTAATTAACTTCACACTTATTCCTTCATTATTTTCCATTGACTTCTTCTAATTAGACTTTTAAGAGTAAAAAATTAAATTTTACTAAATTTCACTTTCTAATTTTACAGTTAATATTATGTGTATTAGAGTAGTTTGGATTAGTTATTTTTTAATTACTTCTTACAAAAAATTGAAACTGAATACATAAATACAAAGGAATTTGGTCACCACATTAACCAAATACCAACAAAGAATTAAAATTATCCAAACAGCTTTCGCATAAATATATCTGGACTTAACGGCCTTGAGGAGATTTGGACATAAGAGGATCCAAATCCTTACCTTAATGCTATGTATCGGTCCGTCTCAACTCTTTGTTCCCATTTGACTTTTTTGACTCGTATCTGAGTCACTTTGACCGGATAATTTGGATAACAAAATAATATTATTTTTGATAATTTTTTCATATCATAGAGTAACTTTTATTCTACAACACCATGAAAAAATTATTAAAAAATTACATCAATTTGCTATTCAAATTACCGGGTCAAAGTGACCCTGTAAATAAAGACAAAAGTCAAATTGAGAACAAAGAGGAGAGACAAACTGGTATCGACGAAGAATGACAAACTGGTATCGTAATTAGCTTTCTAATAATTGGACGCATTCATTGGTCTACAGAATACATACCATAAAAGACGGGATAAGAATGAGTATTATATGGAAGATAAACATCAATTAATTGAAAAATAAATTAAATATAGTAATCTGGTAACTCCAAATTTTGACTTGAGATTTATTTGATGGTGACGTGTGTCTATCTTGTGCCTACCACGGATCTTAAAATATCAAGTTTGTATTGTGTGTTTCAAGAGCACCACACTGCAATGCTTCAACAACTTGATATGATCGACATGTCACCCACACATAGTAAATCATTAATGTTTTGTTGGCTAACTTATCCATAATCTCCTTTATAGCAGTACATCCAGTGCACGAGATGATTACGATTTCCAACTTAGCTGTCTAATTCTTCAAACCTGATCCGAAAGGGATTAAACCGAAACACTCTATTTATTGAAATCATTCCCGCAACTGAAGAGGAAACAACCCAAAGAAGAACGTCTTATTGAGAGAGAGATAGAGAGATATTGAGAGAGGGAGAGATTTCAAAGAGAGAGAGAATTGAGAGAGAGAGAGAGATTTGGCAACAATGGAGGAAGGTGCAGTAGAGAAAGAGAGGATGAATAAGTACGCGTTTGCCTGTTCTGTGGTGGCTTCCATCATATCCATCATCTTCGGCTATGGTACGTAACTCTTTCCTAAACCCTTTTCTTTGTTACGGGGTCTTTCGCACAAACCCCTAATCCTTAAAAGAATTAAACTAATCTCTGTTTTGTTTTGCAGACACTGGTGTGATGAGCGGAGCCATGATCTTCATCAAGGAAGAACTCCAAGTCAGCGAGACCAAGATCGAAGTCCTCGCCGGAATCCTAAACTTCTGCGCCCTTTTCGGCGCCCTCGTCGCTGGAAGAACCGCCGACATCATCGGCCGGCGTTACACCCTCGTCGTGGCATCCATCGTCTTCTTCCTCGGCTCTGTCCTCATGGGGTACGGCCCCAATTACGCCGTCCTCTTGATCGGACGTTGTACCGCCGGATTCGGCGTCGGGTTCGCTCTCATGATCGCTCCGGTGTATTCCGCCGAGATATCATCCGCTTCGTCCCGTGGGTTCCTCTCTTCCTTTCCCGAGCTTTGCTTAAGCATGGGAGTGTTGTTGGGTTACGTGGCAAATTACTTTTTGTCGAAATTGCCCCTCAAGGTTGGTTGGAGAGTCATGTTAGGCCTTGCCGCTATCCCCTCCATCGCTCTAACCTTCGGGTTGCTCCCAATGCCGGAGTCGCCCCGGTGGCTAATCATGCAAGGGAGACTTCGCGAGGCGAGAAAAGTCTTGGCCCGCATATCGAATTCTAAAGAAGAAGCCGAGAATCGGTTTCGGGACATTGCAGTCGCAGCCAACATCGACGAGAACACCAAAGAGAACGTCGTAAAAGTAACCGGTCACACACACGGAGAAGGCGTCTGGAAGGAGCTTTTGTTACACCCCACGCCAGCTGTCCGCTGGATGGTGATCGCTGCCGTAGGGATCCATTTTTTCGAACATGCAACAGGTATAGAGGCGGTAATATTGTACGGTCCCAGAATATTTAAGAAAGCCGGGATCAAGACTAAGGACAAACTACTGCTCGCCACGGTCGGGATCGGGATCACGAAATTCATGTGCATCCTTACGGCGAATTTGTTCCTGGACCGGGTCGGGAGGCGGAGGCTAGTGCTGTTGAGCGTGGCGGGGATGATCGCGGCCTTGTTATGTTTAGGGTCAAGTTTAACTGTGGTGGAGCACACAGATGGGGAGCTAGTTTGGGCCCTTGGGCTCAGCATTGCAACAACATATTTGTATGTTGCATTCTTTAATCTTGGTCTTGCACCAGTGACATGGGTGTACACTTCAGAGATATTCCCATCAAGATTAAGGGCACAAGGGCATAGCATTGGGGTGGCTGTGAATAGGCTCACGAATGCTGTAATTTCTACGACCTTCATATCAATCTACCGTGCTATTACAATTGGAGGAACTTTCTATTTGTTTGGGGGAATGTCTATTTTGGCATGGATCTTCTTCTACTTCTTCCTGCCTGAGACTAAAGGGAAGACTCTGGAAGAGATGGAGGAGATGTTTAGTAACCTGACCAAGAAGAGTTCTAAAGGAGACAACATAGAGATGAAGTCGCAAAAGGGGACTCTTCAAGGCTGAGGATCTGCACATCTAGGTACATGGGAGCGAAATAGCGCATTCTGTGATTTTAGCTTGTACGGCAATTGTGATTTTATCATAGTTTCATTGTTTGAAGATGTAATTCACTTAAACTGTGATGAGATATGTGAAGTGAATATGTTAGCAGAATGCAAGAGAAATTGAATTGTTTCATACTATAATTACTCTGCCGCCTTGAAAATTTAACTTAACCCTCAGTCTGATGGGCAGTAAACGAAAGAATTTCGCAATTGAAGGTTACTTTTCATGATGAGTACCCAGAGGTCCAACAAAATTTCAAACTAATGATTTTTTTTTTGGGGCAATAGTAAAATGTATATATATAAAACCGAGAAAAGCACCAACTAATGAATTGGATGACCAACAGCCCACAAGGTATCGTCCTAGGTCTCCTAAGGTTTGAGCCTTGGTTGGTTCTTGGCCCATAAACATAATCTTTAGCTACATTCTATGGGTGACACACTTTCACGCCCTCAAGTTTGATGCAATGACACGCTTACACCTTTCAATTTGGTAAACAACAGTTTCACCATTTCTCTCTTTCAAATTTAAGGATTTTTACACTGTTTGTTTATAGTTTGGGGGCCAGTGTTCATTAATATAGCAGTTTTGGGTACAAATGAACTCTTCTAGAGTATGTTATAACAAAACCACGGAATGTAAGTGTCATTAAGTTAAGAACACAAACAGATGAAAGTGTCATGAAGTTATGAACACAAGGGCGAAGTGTCCCAAATTTCATACTATATGTTTTTATAAATTTATGATGGGTTCAACAACGTTTCGCGAGCATACGACTTCTCAACACTTTATTTTGTACTTTATTTGACATACGCTGGTTAATTTCAATTAGAAGTTAAGTTGTTCTAACTGAATCAACCAAGCATGCAAAAATAGCACGAATGTTAGTTGATTTACTACGAAAGAAAAATCCAACTCGTATAATCGTAAAATTTGGGAAAAAATCAAAGTTTTGTATGAGTTACGCCGTTTTAGCTAAACCAATCAGCAATCATGCTAATTTTGCAGGCATGGGTTGTTGATTGAGAAACATAAATAAGCAAGATTCACGCCCATCCTAATTTTGTGTGTACATAGTTATCTCTTACATAAATTAAACAAGTTTTTTAAATCTTTTGTAAGACTTGTTAATATATGTATATCTGATTAACTTCCCTATTGCACTCGTTTTTATTATAAAAGTTCTAAGATAAATGCTTGGAGATCTATCAATATCTCTTACTCATTCTTGTCAAAAAAGATATTTCTTACTCATCTCCCACCTTCTTTCTAGACCAATGCAATCATGTCAAATGAATATTTATTTTTCTGATTCTGCATTTGTGTGGGAGATGAGTGGGTGATATTGATGGGTTCCGTAAACAAAAATTAGACATTCTTTTTTTGCTTTAGTAATTTTCATTAGTTGTTAATTTTTCTTAGGAGTTATGCATTTATTTAGTAGGGTTTAGTTTTACTACAGATTTATGTTTAAAATTATATCCATAGCATGACTTGTTTAATTATTTTCACGATAAGGAAATAATTCCTTTTTCTTAGTAAAGGAAAGAATTCCTCTTTGAATCACTAGTTGTGATAATTTGTAACAACGTGTCTTTTTCAGGAGAACTAAAAAGAAATCCAGCCACCTGGAAGATCAAATGAAAAATTCAGCGTACACTGTGCCTAATATCTCGAGAAGACCTAACTCGAATAACATTGTGTTATTATTGACCAATTAAACAAGTGATATGACGACACAACCAAACATTTTGTATCATTTCCTATAAAAAAACATTTGTATCATTCTTGTCTTTAAACCACTTTCATACTCGGTAGACATCGAGATCATAGAAGGTTCTTTGACTATACTCCTCAATCCTCACAAACTCCCCTCAAAAGCCATCAAAAGGCCTAAAAGTCAATTTTGGAAGCAAAATTGCAGGTCATATTCGAACCAAATAGTGTCTTTTCTTTGATCCTTCCTACTGTTCTATTATAAACACTTCACAATACTGTGTTTCTACTCACTGTCCTACGTATGACAATACACATTACACAATAATGCGAAGTATTGTCTAATGAAATAAATCGCGTTCTACAGTACTCTTCTATTTATATCAGTTGGTCTCTCTCTATACGTCAGACGTAGTGTCAAGTGCATCATTCTTTCTACTAAATTACATTACACACTAATCCTCTTATTGAAGTGACAATACAATTAAACAAATAATAATAAACAATTTAATAAGTACTTCTTTATTTTAAACAACCTTTTATTGGAGTTTTTCATAATGGTAAAATCTAGAAGCAGCCATAATGATACTAGTCGTTGCACTATACTCCACTTTGAATAGATAAGCCATGAAAGAATGCAGTTGATCGTCTAGTGATTATAATTGGCGGTGAGACTTTTATTTTACCCTATAGAAGCTTCTTTTGACAATCTTCACCTCAAGAGTATAAAAAAGATCAATAACCTCAAGTGTGCATATCTATCAAAGTCTAGTCAATAATTTGAGAGGCTCCTTCATCAACCGCGTTCATGTGAAATTATCCCCCCTATATTTAAGGAGAGGCTTGCAAGGATCTCAAACCACAACCAAAGCCCTTAGCATCTCTCTCTCAACACATTCGACACTTATTTCTGGAGATCTCTTATTATTGTCCAGTCAAACACACATTTCAGATGATGACCGATAAGGAGAGACAATCACCCCTTCCCATGTTGCCGACGCACAGTCATCCCCGGAGCGACGACTCCACCACCTTGGAGAAACGCCGCCAGAAGCGCAAGAAATTGATAATCTACGGAACCATCTTCGTGGTTGCTCATATCATCATGATCTTCGTGTTCTCTCTAGTCGTCCTCAAGTTCAAAACTCCAAAGTACCGCCTTCGCTCTGCCTCTTTCGACACTACCTTTGATATCGTCCAGGCACCAAACGCTTCCTTCAACTTGAAGATGAAAGCTGAGCTTGGTGTGAAGAACCCCAATTGGGGTGCCTACAAGTACGATAGCTCTACCATCATGTTCTATTACAGGGACGCATTGGTTGGAAGTACGATTGTCCCAAAATCTAAGGCTGGTTTCAAGAGCACCAAGAAGATTAAGATTGTGGTTGTTGATTTAGTGTCGCCTACCGGCCTAGCAAGAAACTCGGATTTGGGAAGGGAATTGAGTTCTGGGATCGTGCCACTGAGGAGCGAGTCGAGATTGAGCGGGAAGATAACGATAATGATGATGTTCAAGAAGAAGAGGATCAGCAACCTCAACTGCACCATGGATTTGAACATCAACAACAAGCAGCTCCAGAATATCAAGTGCACTTCTTAAGAGAGTTTCTTGGACAAGAAACTACTACTATTGCTATCACAAAAGTTAATTTCATTTACATGTATTATCATTCTTATGTTCCCCTATTATTTTGTTGTTGTTGCTATCATCTTTGTTCGATTCATATGTTTCCATACTATGATATTGATTTTGTATTTGTGACCATTACTTTGTATAGTTATTATGAGTTGTTACGCATAGACCCCCTCTTCTAGCATGCATTAGAATTACAGTCTTTTCAGTCGATAGTCAGAAACTAATTTTGATGAGTCAAAATCCTGAATCGCTACTACAAGGAGATACAAGGCAAAAAAAGGATCATGCACCTCTGTCAAATTCAGTAGAGGACTTCGTATAGGAGTTATTATTGACCGAAATAGTCGTATTGAGACAACAAACCATCATGGTCATTTAATTTTGAGACAACTTCAATAACCATTTAAGAGCATAGAAGGTTCTTTGACTATCACCATAAAGCTAAAGTTACATAATGTAACCCTTATAAGGTTCTTTGACTATCACCATAATGCAGTTAAGCACGAGTAACTTTATGATCAACTAACCTACAAATATTCTTATAAATTTGGAGAAAGTGACAAACACCCAAATTACTCAATATCTAAGCATAACAAAAAAAAAACTACAAAACTAAGTACATTAAGCGCAGAGCATTAGGGTAGCAGTCAGGGGCTGAGAGGGGAATTAAAAAATTCTAGAGTACAATCCTAATTTTTAAAGAAATGTGGCGTATTTTCATAATTTTACTAGGGGCACTATTAAAAAACTGTGTTACAAAAGAGATGTTACCGTTGTCTTTTAAAAATTAGGGTGTGGTGCTTGCGCCGCCGTGTTGTGCTAACTCCGCCCCTGGTGGCCAGTGACTCAGCTGCAGTTCTAACAGTGGCTGACCTAGGGGGTGGCCCTCAAAAGCCGCGGCCGCGCCTAGGTCCTAAAATTTCAATGAAACTCCAATGTGATTTAATATCTTCTAATGCAAATACTTCATCTCCGTCCTTATAAAATTTAAATTTTAACGTTTTCTTGTCCATTAAAATTAAATATTAACGTTGAATTCTCTCAAAATGTAGGCACATAATGTAGCTTGGCCCCAATTGATCTTGCGTCCACCATTGGCACTTGATGTTGAGATGCGTCGGAAATATAGTTTCGGGGTCAATCGGTGGCGATTTGGATTCGTCTAGGGCGCTTTTATGGAAAAATTGACGGTTTTAATCGTAATGTATGGGCTACCTTACACACACCTCAACCAATCGACAGTATCCCGGCAGAAATGGAAAGTGAAACCCATGTGGCCCCAAGACTTTCGACTTTCGTGGAGATTAGCTATTATGATTTTATAGCCTTTTTTATAAGGAAAGATGTATCACAATACTTTGTTGGTACATGAATGCTGGAGAATTGAGAGAAATTATAAATGGGTGCTAGTAGAGTATTTGGAACTCCTGCATGAGGTTTCCGGGGTTCGACCCCTGCTATATGATGTAATTTTTGAAAAAGAAGGAATTGAAAGAAATTAATACACATGCATGTTCAATTACAAAGAAACGATAAAAGGAAATGATACATCGAATCATAATGTACAATAACAGAACGATACGAAACTTCATAAACTAGACAGTATGATATGAACTTAGTTGCGTGTAACGGACATTCCATTAATAGTTGTATTTATTAACCTACATTTTATGACATGGTTACATTGTGTGTATTGATCTATTTAAGAAATCCCTCAAGAAAAATCTATTGAACAATAATTTCTCCCTTCATATAAGTTAGTAATGAAATTGAGGGTGATTAAATATTGTAAGCTATTTCCAATTCTTCATTGTAATTGTCCTACTAAAATATTGTTTGCAATTAGGACACATTAATATAATGAATACGTTCACCAAAAAAAATATAATGAATATGGAATAATTCTAAACTAACAGAATTTTAGACATCACTACGGAGTACGGATCCAGGATGACACGGGTATGATGTGGCATTACCCGTTTAGTAACATTGTAGTAGTTGGAAGGTATTTTATGATGATGCATTATCCGCTTTTAGTGAAAACCATATTTACTCGCTGGTTGTCATGCAAAATGAACACATCCATGTATCTTTTTAAGAACAACATATTAAATGACGAATGATACGATAAGATTCAACCTGTACATTTTTCTCACGATCACCCCCTTCTCATGTCGTCCACCAATGGTTTGACCCAGAACGACGACACCAACGCCTTGGAGAAGCGCCGCCGCAAGTTCAAGAAGTGGATAATCCATGGAACCGTCTTTGTGGTTTCTCATCTTATCATGACGGTGGTGTTCACTCGGGTCATCCTGAACTACAAAACTCCAAAGTACCGCCTTCACTCTGCCTCTTTCAACACTACCTTTGATGTAATAATAAGCCAAGCATCATCCACCAACAACGCTTCCTTCAAGTTGAAGATGAACGCTGAGCTCGGTGTGAAGAACGCCAATTGGGGTGCCTACAAGTACGAAAACTCTACGATCAAGTTCTATTACAGGGACGCGTTGGTTGGGAGCGCGATTGTCCCAAAATCTAGGGCTGGTTTCAAGAGTACTAAGAAGATTAAGAATGTGGTTGTTGATTTAGTGTCGCCTACCGGTCTACGAAAAGATTCGGAGTTGGGAAATGAATTGAGTTCGGGGATCGTGTCTCTGAAGAGCGGATCGAGATTGAGTGGGAAGATTACGATACTGATGATATTCAAGAAGAGGAGAATCAGCAATCTCAATTGTACAATGGATGTTAACATCAACACCAAGCAGATCCAGAATATCAAGTGTTTCTAGTGTTTAAGGTAGTTTTTTTTTACAAGAAACTTTTTTTTTTGAGAAATTATTTTTACAAGAAACTAGTCACTGTCCAATCTGTTTAAATAAGTTTTTTTCTTTTATTTCAAAAAAAAAACGTTTGTTTGTACTCTGTAATAAAGCCAATGACATGATTTTCATTTACATATAGCTTATTCTATTTATTTATTTGTTTCATTAAATTTTCATTTTACTTTTTGCACATAAAAGAGTTTATTGAAATTAGTATTTCAGTGCAAATGGGTGCTGGCTTAATGTAGAGCTTTTGAAGCCCCTGCATGACGTCCCGAGTTCGAATACGGCGATATGATGTAGTTCCCGAAAAAGAAAGTGGTGTTTCAGAGCCTATTTTGAAGGTGGGGTTTTGATGTGCATCGCGATCTTAAATTTATTTAGGAGTATGAAAACATCAATGTCTAAGTATTGTGCACAAGATATCTGTTTGAAGATGATCTTCACACCTATGAGGAGGAAATATAGTTGCAAACGCTCTTTCTTGTCATAGATGTCTCGCCGCTCGTATAATTTTTATGAGAATCTTCCCATTTAGAACATTTACTTCCTCACCTGCGATATGATAAATTTATATTTGTATGTTAACGGTTTATTCATCTGATTTACTTCTGTTATTCTTTGTGCATTGTATTAAAAATTTAAAATAATAAATTTATAAGATGTTATTGGAGTTTTCATAAGGCTATCTAGAAGCAGCCATAATGCTACTGGTCTTCGTACCATACAGGCACTCACCACTTTGGAGTTGAGTTGACCAAATGCGCAACGGTGTTAATGAGAAACTTTTACCCGAGGAATAATCTTATGTTTAAAGAAGCTTCTTTTGAAAAGATTTTAACTTAAAACACCAAATAGATCAATAGTCATAGTGTATCACATTCTAGTCAATATTTGAAAGCCTTCATCAACCGCGTTCTTGTGAAATAATGCACCCTATATTTAAGGAGAGAGCTTGCAAGAATCTCAAACCACAACCAAAACCTAAATATCCATCTCATATCAGACACACATCCAACCGATTCTGCCTGAACTGCTTTACCGATCTCTCTCTCATATAAGATGATGACCGATAAGGAGCGACAATCACCCCTCCCCATGTTGCCGACACACGGTCATCCCCGGAGCGATGACTCCACCACATTGGAGAAACGCCGCCAGAAGCGGAAGAAATTGATAATCTACGGAACCATCTTCGTCGTCGCACATATCATCATGATCATCGTCTTCTCTCTAGTCGTCCTGAAATTCAAAACACCAAAGTACCGCCTCCGCTCTGCCTCTTTCGACACCTTTGATGTCGTCCAGGCACCAAACACTTCCTTCAACTTGAAGATGAAAGCTGAGCTTGGTGTGAAGAACCCCAATTGGGGCGCCTACAAGTACGATAGCTCCACGATCATGTTCTATTACAAGGACGCGTTGGTTGGGAGTGCGATTGTCCCAAAATCAAAAGCTGGTTTCAAGAGCACCAAGAAGATAAAGAATGTGGTTGTTGATTTAGTGTCGCCTACCGGACTAGGAAGAAACTCGGATTTGGGAAGGGAATTGAGTTCGGGGATTGTGCCATTGAGGAGCGAGTCGAGATTGAGCGGGAAGATCACGATAATGATGATGTTCAAGAAGAAGAGGATCAGCAATCTCAACTGCACCATGGATGTGAACATCAACACCAAGCAGCTCCAGAATATCAAGTGCACTTCTTAAGAGAGCTTCATATATTACTTTGTTATATGTTAGGTTCATTATATGTGTTCTGTGTGCTGATTTATATGCATTGGATTTCTTGTTGTTTGTGGAGTAGTATTATTTTCTGTGTATACCCATGAAATAAAAGTATGATTTTTCAGTCATAAAATGCTGTGATGAATGTACAAGGGAATTGAATGCAATGATTTAAGTCAAAATAGTTGAAAACATTGAGGCTTACCAAAGTTGAACACCCCATGCAATGATTTAAGAAATTACATTTTTCCTCTATTACTGTGTGAATTTCAGGACACACATACTTCATAGTTTTGACATTGTTAGTCTGTGGCCCATGAGTATGTCGGACTCTGTCGATGATTATAGTAATTTAGGGGACAATTCTGCTATCAAGAAGTGCAGGTGTTTTGAAGTTTGGTAGACAAAAAAGATGGAAGTGTCCTTTCCAAAATTAGAAGGGGTGTAAGTGTCTTTAAGCCAAAGCTTAAGGAGTAAAAAGTGTGTTTTACTCTATGCAAGGTCCAAACTTGGCACTTGCAATAGTGAAGGGGCTGGGATGGAATTTAGAATGGAAATAATCGTGCCCACACGACACCTACAAGAAAGGAGAGCCTTGGACCAAAGTGACAACCGATCTAAGTTTTTTCTTTGTCATCTCTTCTATCTCCCTAAGTTTGCACTAATACAATTCTCTCTCTAGATCTCTCTCGCTTTTATTTCTTCTTTCGTCTCGTTGGATTGTTATGATGAGGAAGCTATGCCCGAATTTCGACAGAGAAGATGGCCTCGAGACGGTCCTTGAGATTCCGATCCCGGAGGAAATGTTCACGAGTATGGGCAGCACGGTGGCGTTGCGGTGGCAGAACATGGCCACTTGGATGAAGGCACAAACCCCCGATAAATGGTCTTCCCCTATAATAGCCGGCCGGTATAACGAGTTGAGCTTCCTTCTCTTCGTCGTCGGATCTCCTCTTATACCTTTCCAGGTTCAAGTTGAACAGCCTGCTCAACGCCCCGTTCGACATGCTTCTATCGTAAGATTCGTTTTCTCTCTCGTATTCTCTTGCCATTAATTACATTTTCACATTTCGTGTCTTGCATCATTACGATGATCTTGATACTATATTGGACGCTGTCTGCGGGTCGGGCCCGGCCCGCAGAAATTTTTGCTATCATGAGATGTAAACGGGCAATGCTAGGCCCAAGCGAACTCTAGGATATTCGGTCTTTTCGAGCTTGGCTGTCGTTTATTAATATGATCGAAGCCTATGACTATCCGATGAGCTTTTCTGCCACAAAGGGATTTTGTTTAATTATAGAAGGCTTTATTGTTCAATTTTATCCCTATTTTTTTTGGTAACTTAACTTTTTTTTCGACACTTATCCCATCCGACAAGGGGTAAGATGGTAATATATTAAGAATGACCAAATTTCCACTAGCTACATTTTCCACGTGTTCATGATCTGCAACCTTTTTTTTTTTTTTGACGATTCTATGTCTTGCCGGGTTTGATCATCCTGTTCCACAACTAGCTACTAGTTCGGTAGTTCCTACAACTTTACAAACATTAGCCATTAGAAATAGTATTATTGGCTCGTAGAATAACATGTCAGCACTATTATGAAGTGTTCTACACTATTCATTAACTGAGATAAATTATACATAATTGACTTTTCTTGTAAGTACCTAAGTAGAATTTATAATTTTGTTGTTGTTGCAGGAAGCTTCAACAGCAAAATACATAGTACAACAATACATGGCAGCAACAGGAGGACCAGCAGCAATGAACTCATTGCAAAGCATGTGTGCGCTGGGTCAGGTGAAGATAAGCGCGTCGGATTTCCACCAAGGAGACGAGACGGTGAACGTGAGAAGCACCGAAGAGGCTGGTGGTTTCGTGCTCTGGCAGAAGAACCCGGACCTATGGTGCCTGGAATTGCTTGTTTCCGGTTGCAAGGTCATTTCAGGAAGCAATGGGAAGATCTCATGGAGACAATCTTCAAACCAACAAACACCCATCACCAAGGGTCCTCCTAGACCCTTGCGTCGCTTTCTTCAGGTACCCCGGACATCTTCATTTTTCCCCCAATAGACTAGGCACATTTACTTTAGCTATCACAGTATTGAGCAACGTCCGAACCATAAATCAAATGTCTGCTAGAAGACACTGCCTGGTTAAAATTGTGTGAAATTGATTGAAGTGTTGGAGGACGCCTTGCTCTTATAAGAAAGAGAACTTCATTACTCTCTGTAGTACTCTTGTTGTATTTGAACTTTCCCAAGCTTTATCCTTTGGACTTCAATAGATTTTATGGGACAATAACTGATAACTTCGTAGAATTAAGGGCGGAGCTACATTGGGACTAGTGGGACAACTCAACTTCTTTAATTTTGCAAAGTATCCTACTTTCTTATAAAATTTAACTTAACCATAACAACTATTTTAGATTAGTTCAATTTATTTCATACTCTACAGTTTGATCCCCACTAATATTTTTTTCTTAGTTTTAACTTTTTACCCCATTCTAGCATATTCCTGGATCCGCCCCTGTGCAGCATTATAACATGCATTTTCTTGGTTGTTGCAGGGATTAGACCCGCGATCGACGGCCAACTTGTTCCTCGATGCAGTTTGCATTGGAGAGAAGATCATAAACGACGACGACTGCTTCATACTCAAGCTCGACACGAGCAAATCAGCGCTCGAGTCGCAAAGTGGTCCGAAATACGAGATTATCCACCACACAATTTGGGGGTATTTCAGCCAGAGGTCGGGACTTCTAGTCAAATTCGAGGACTCGAGGCTGCTTGCGGTGAAAAAGGACGAGGATGACGGAGACGGTATCTTCTGGGAAACGAGCGCGGAGACGGTTATTGAGGATTACAAGTATGTGGACGGCGTTAACATTGCCCATGGCGGGAAGACTTGTGTGACAGTGTACCGGTACGGCGAGCAATCGAGTAACCACCGTAGGGTATTGGAAGAGAAATGGAAAATTGAGGAGGTAGACTTCAATGTCTGGGGTCTGAAAAATGATTTCTTCATGCCTCCTTCTGGTCTCAAAAGTTGAAAGGAGAAATAAATAGCTCAAAATTGATAGGAGGTGAATGTAAATAGGGTAATTCTTTGAGTAACAAAAGTGTGAGATGTGTAGAATTTTCTTTTGTTTATTTCTTGTATTTTTCTAAGAAGTTATTGGAGTGATGTTACAGTCATTAGAGATGTAGTGTTCCATCATACTTTATTCACTAAGGATGGTCAAGTCTCTACATATTATGGTTCAATTTGGTGAGAATTTTTTTTTTTTATTTTATTTTATGATATACGTCTCCAATCTCAAACTTCGATATAGTGAAGAAGGGACAAGAGACACTCTCACCCCCTCAAGCTTGATCCAACCTATATCTCTATATCTTCTTCCATTATTTATTTCTGGTGATAGTAGAAAATATAGCAATCTCCTAATCTCCATTCCACATTTTTTAATGAAAGATTGAGATTTTGGATTAATAGCGATCTAATCAAAATCTTCACTAATTATAAAATGACATATAACTTTAAATATTTATTTTTAGAGAATAGAGATATCAGTCTCTAACATGTTATCACCAAAAGATTAAAAGTATATCCAGGCTCTTTGGTTTTACTAACGGAGGAAGCACAAGAGTTACTGAAAATGTCTCTATCCATCAATCTCCCATCAACAGGAAATTGAAGGTATTTTGTGTTAAAAGAGCTCACGCACAATTCCTTCAATAACAGTATATGGAATATTTGTGTTTGCTAACAAATACTAGTACTTTCTTTGTTCCTTCAATTTCTCCATGTTTTGACTGTAACTACTATTCATTTGATCAAAGTGGCATGGTTATAGGTGAGAAAAAGTCAAACTCCAAGAAGTATTTTGCTAATACTTGGGCTAAGAGATTCTTCTACTGTTTATTTAGCACATATTTGGGCTAACAATAGATTTTGAGGCCCAAATAATACAAGCTGGCAAAACCCACACCTAACGTGTACGTTGCTCCATAAAGCAGTCGGCCACATAATTATTGAATTAATTAATTAATTATTGTGGCCTCCCACAAATCATAAAAGTTTCATCAGCAAACACAGTTTCACACACACAACCCCCACACCCACCCACTCTCTCTCGATCAATTCCTTCAAATATCTCTTTTATACTCGTACTACGATTTCTACTCTACTCTAGAAGGAGCTCAAACTCAGCTGCTTTAGATCTGATGAAGGACGGCAACGGCCTACCGATAACATCATCACCGACGACGTCTCCGTCCGGCACTAAGAGAGACGTGTCCGATTCAGGAGCAACCGGTAAAGGAGGGCGGTACAAGATAGGCGCATTGGCGGCGATACTGGTGCTTGCCATGTGGTCCATGTTCACCGGTACCGTCACTCTCCGCTCCTCCTCCGCCGGCAGCCTCAACTACTTCTCCGACGACTTCAACTTCAACCACCTCCCTACTATCCCCGACGATCTCGACATACTCGTACGTCTCTTCCATGGGATTCCACCTCAAAACCAATTGGCCCAGAACACTTATTAATTCATTTTGTTTTTATTGAATGTCCGATATGGGACTTCTCAACAGTTGTTTGTTTACTTGCGTACAGGAAAGGGAGGAGAGGGAGAAAGTGGTGAAGCAGATGTGGGATGTGTATACGACGACGACGAGTAGCTCTCGGATCAGGCTGCCTCGTTTCTGGCAGGAGGCGTTTGAGGCTGCTTACGAGGACTTGATCAGCGACGCCCCTGGGGTTCGTGATGCTGCAATTGAAGAGATCGCTAACATGTCTCTGCGCACCGTTGTTCTCGACCCCGAGCCTCTCGAATCAGAGGTTAGTTTCAATTTAAGATGAATCAGTAGTACATAATTGTGTTTGTTCTCTCTAGTGGTGTGATCATCATTTGGTGTTTACTGAAGTAGTAGTACAAATTAAGCTATGAATTGGTGAATATTGGGGAATTTAATGGGATGCTAATTAATAGCGAGTCCGGATCTTCTGTGTCCTTTCTGTGTATCCTTCTCTGTATCCTTATGATTGGTACATTTCATATTTTTTTATTCAATTTGATAGAATTTTGAAACAACTAAATAGAATAAAAAATATGAAATCATAGTAAAGATACAAAGAAGGATACACACGAATGATACAGATGATCCGGACTCATTAATAGCAGTTCATGTGATAGCAATTTGTGGTAACTTTTGAATAGATACTCAATACTGGTAGAAGTTGCTTCCTTCCTGGTTCGGAAAAGATACTGAGAAGATTAGTTGATAGAAGAAGAAAAGAATCAAAGGTGTTGTGTTTATTTATTCCTGTTAGTTGTATCCACTTAGCAGCACCTTATATATCTGTGGTCATTCTTAGGAATAATAATAACCAAACCAGAATGTAATGTGAGGCTTTTCATTGGAGTGCCTTGATAGCGGCAAAGCTATCGAATAAACACAGATATCACTTTTCCGCCCTGATTGAAACAATTCTATTTTGGGGCTACAAGCCTACAAGTGGCCTTTGCTTTGAGATTGCGGACGCTGTAGACTCTTGTGATCCTTATTTTCGGTTCAGTCTATGCATTACTTTCACATTTAGGCTCATTTTGAGTTACAATCAACACAGAACTATTATCTTCCTGGTGTTTTGTTTTATCATATACCTCCAAGGAAACCATGCTGCTCTTGTTGTTACAATGTTGTGATTGTTTGGACAGATTATTAGTCTTCATTATTTTCCCAGTACTATCTTCAACATATTATTGTGCCTTGTGTAGGGATTTTTGTTCAAACGTTCCTCACCCTGACCATTTCAGGTTGCTCTGCTCAGCAGTCGTATATTCTAGAAACTATAAGTTTTGAAGAAACACGTAATGCCTCTGCTTGTCTAAAATGCTTATACTCATCAAAGAATCATCAAATGCATAGTTCTCACAATTCATATCCTGCATTCGATTCAATCCACCCATGAAACAATGTGAACTCCTTAATGAATCTTAAATGGACTGAAATTTTTACTGAATCCTGATTCAAGAGCGATTCAGGCCGATGGCCTTGTGGGCTGGCATTGTGATGCATACATCACGTATTTTTCCAATTTTCCTTGGAAGAACAGAAACATTCTTGGCTTCAGAAAATTGTAGATGTTTGTTCATTTGAAGAACGGAAATCAAACTAAACATTTGCATTACTGAAAACCATAGCTGACCTCAGATCCTTATGATTGCATATCTAATTATTTAAGTACTTTCTTTGCTTTCTTTTCATCTCAATTCGGTTAACTAATTTAACTAAATATGATGGGAGATAAATATATACCTTTTCAGCTTCTACTCTTCCAAAGTATTGGAGATAATATGTGTGACGACCCGCGTCACACTTTTATTACAAAATTATCGATTATTAGATAAAAATCACGGTTTATTGTCAACCCGCCTGACACTTTCAGACGTTCAAACCTCAATCAATTGGACACACAGTCCACCAGACAACATTTTTAATCAAATTTTTAAAAAAACTGGTACGTGACTGAATTCTCAAAAAAATACGAAAAATCACAACAGCAGTATACACCGTAATTGCCGGAAACTTAGATATGAGATTTCCCCTACCTGTTATAAGAACCCGTCGATATAAATCCTAGGCAACAAAATTGATGTGAACTACAGCCAGAGAATATGTCAACAAGTGATTTAAGATCACGGTTTGAGTTCACAGCGCCACTCTTCCCTTTTTCTCCATGAGAAAATTCAACACTTGAAGAATTGAAGAATAATTAGAACTAAATAACTCTAATTTCAGAAGTACTATAGCAGACTGTCAATTTTCTCTCCGTGTCTCTCGTATGTTTTCTCCCAAACCCACCATAAATAATAGTAAACCTTTCAATAGGTTAGCGTGAGATGTCAGGAGATAAAGACACTTCCAATGGACACATGGCAACAAGCAAAGAGCAATTAGATATCCACACATCTAAAAAAAGATTTGCATCACAAGTTTTTCTTTAAAAGGTAAATGTACCAGTACCAATATGCTGAAATAAAACCCATAAATGAAAGTCACCAAAAACTGTAATGTTTTATGTCGTTTTAGAGTTACTAAAGCTAGACGTATGGAAGTACCACTCCACCATTGCTTATGTTAGCCATGACCATAGAATATAAATAGCAATAATGATCAAATATTTCAAATGATCAATTAAATGCACACAGTAAAATTTCAAAATGGAAGTTTTATCGGTTTGGGCCTTGGGGTCTCACAATATGTGACTTATTCTCTCGTGTACTTCAATATTAGCTCAATACTTCATTAATTCATGACCTATCTTACAAGTCTATTTTTGGCGCCACTTGTTTTAAGATCTTCTCATGAAGCCTATAGCACTTGCACCAACTAATATAGGCTGAATCAACTAGAATTTACATGTATTTTTCTCTAATCACCTCCCCCAGGTCATGAATTAGACGATAGAGATGGGACCTATTAGTGAAATCTCCATTCTCATGTGCAACTCAGGTGTATCGTTCTCCCAGTGTCATATGTCACTTATTGGAAGGTTGCCATTACCAGTTTATTTTTCATAAAACTTGAAGCAAATGACTTGTTGGCCAACAGCGAGTTTCAGACAATTTCTTGCTGACGGAAAGGAAACTAAATATATTATCTGGCTGGGACATTGAAAAGGGTGTCCTCTTTTGACACTTGATTTATATTCCCTGCTATTACATCTTAGTAGTAGTTGTTAGTTTCTGTAGAGATGTTTTATTTCGAGTGGGGGTTGCGTAATGTTACTAACTCTGGTGGTGCCCTTGTTTATAACTCTCTTCAGAGCATGCATGAGTTGAAGCTGAAACAAACAGTGCAAGGAAACGCTGGGTGATTCTGCAGGGAAGTTGCTGCAAATGAGTGGAGTTCATAACCAGACAGGTCTCGTTCTCCTTCACACTTCATATATTTTATTGCTAGCCTGCAACTCAAATTAGAGCAATGCGGGTTTTCAGCAACTGTATACTTGTATTCGAAGTTCATAGAATAGACCAATATGTGTAACCATCGGGTTCCTTTCTTCTCATACTTCCTTGTCTCACAGTTAGTAATGAAAGGCATGCTCGTGCTTTAATGAAATTCAAATTTAAGTGTATCATAGATAAACCCAATTGAACACCTTTCTTTACATTGTTGTCAAACTTTCCTTTGTGTGTTGCCTTGCATGATTTATGTTATGTTTTGATTGGAAAGGAGGATCAATGGAATTGGTTCGCATTCATATGTGGTAGTTTGCACTTGAATTTGCTGAGACTTCATGTAGCATTAGTTATCCTAGCGACATCGTTGTGAACGTGTACTTCTCATGGTGTCAATTCGGGCCGACCCGCGTGCCATTTTGGCACGGCCCGGCACGACCCGCCCTCGACGCGCCCCTAGCACGGCCCCCTCCCCCGCCCGGCACGGCACGACCCGCTCAAGGGCGTGCCTAACCCGTGGCACGAGCGGGTCGTGTTCCTCCCCTAGCCAACACGGCCCGGCCCGGCCCGCACCCCCGGGTCGTGCACGACCCGCACGAACAACCCATTTCCGACCCCCTCCGACACGGCCCGTGCACGACACGCCCTAACCTCGACCCGGCACGTGCCGAGATTCATAAAAGTTCGAGCACGGCCCGGCCCGTTGCCACCATGATGTACTTCAGCAAGCAGTTGGTCTAAGAATTCAATGTGAGCAGAAGCTTGTACTTTGACTGATTTTGCGCATGTACTTGTTATCCGAATATCTCTGCTTTCTCCATCTACCCCTCTGTGTTGAGCTGTCAAACGGTATGGCACAGTCCAGGACCGGACCAGCTGAAGGAGGATCCATATTTTCTGCACATTTCTTGATCCCAAGATTCAGTGTTAGAGAATATTGTTACCCTGCCAGGGCCTTGTTGAAGCTCTTTTACCTTTTAAATCCAATTCCACGCCTCTCTTTAGATGAAGTAGCACAATCTCAACTTATTAGAGGCAGTTTAGCATGCTCCACAACAACACGAATCTCTTAAGATTTTAATATACTTCAACCGTAACAGAATTGGGAAGGAGAGTAGTCTGCATAGCATAAGTATGAGTAGCTTGTAACACAAATCTCTACTACTTAAAAGTTTGTAGTGTTCCTAACATTTTATTGTTCCTAACCTTTTCATATTGACAAAAATACCCCTTTATAACTGAGTTAATTACCACCAGACAATTTTGAAATATATAACTGTTAGAATGCATCGTTTCTGAAGAGTCACAACCCTTGCAGAATTTCAAAAGAGTCACAACTCCTTCAGTGCATGACCAATCGACCCCAAGAAGTTGTATATATGTATCCACTCTGGCGCCATGACGTACATATACCCCTTTTGACAAAATCATGTCATAGATCCAGTAACCCATCGTCGTCTATTTATTACCTCAGTGATACTCCTCCTCTATGGACATGATGAGATTCACGCATTTTCATCTCTCAACTCCTCGCAGCATATTCACGTCAAAACAAATAGCACATCTCCTACATCTTTGCATATTCTTCACCGTGCACTACTATCGGTCCGGTCCCATGACTATCTACATCCACCGGTCCCATTCGTTGTAAACGAAGGAAGTTATGGGATCTTCGGTCTCATTCGTTGTAAACGAAGGAAGTTATGGGATCTTTGGTCCCACTACTATCGGTTCTATGCATGGCCTCTCCCTGGTTTTCAAAGAAAGGAAGAATAATGAGGCTCTTTCAGAAATTGATTTCACAAAAGCTGATATTTGGTTCCAAGTTCATAATGTTTCTTTTGAAGGCTTTGATTTTGAAACAGCAGAAAGAATGGGAAATTTGGCGGGGGATCTAATAGTTGTTGACTGGTCCTTTGATAGAGTCCGTAGCATGCAAGGGTTACGGATCAAATCTAGGGTGGCTCTAGATCAAGCTCTAACACCAGGGGCTTACATCAATGTCCCTGGAGAAGATGAGTTGAAATGGGTGTTTTTCAGTTACGAAAGAGTTTTCAAGGTATGCTATAGATGTGGCTGTATTGGACATGACAACAGACATTGCCATACTAACCTTGTGGCGGTTTTGGAGAAGCTAGAGGCTCGTTACCTGCAATCCCACCACATTTCTGCTTACCCCTTTCATGTCAACCCCCAACGGAAAATGTTTACACACTTGCTAAAATTCCACTCCAAGCACGGCCCCTTCCGCACCATGAAGTTAGATACCAGTGTTAAGCCTATCTACACCTTTCAAGATCTCTCTGTCTCTCATGATCCTAACCAAGCCCCCCCCCCCTACCACCACACCAGCCCTCTTCTGACCACTCTTCCTCCTCTACTGACTCTGCAAATTTCTTTACACCCCCTTCCCACCCAGAACCCATAAGCTCGAATCAAACCTCAATCTTGGAAGCAAGGGATTATTTTCCCAACACCAGGCATTTAATTCAGCAATCCCAAACGTTCCTTATTCCCCTGCAAAGTGCTTCCTCTTTTTTTTCGATGCATGCACATGTTCCGGAGACAGTTATGAAAGATTCTCTCTCTCTCAGCCACCCCAACCGTCTCCTATGAATGTTGTTTCGGTTCCAGAGAGTCTATTCAATAGGCACATGCATTCAAATTTTGAAACTGGTGACTCTTTACTTCAGGAACTGAAAAAGCCTCCCCCCTATCAACACTATAAATCACCACAACCAATCTCCGGAAGCTTTTTTACAACAACTGCCCACTCAATCTCTCTCTTGTCCCAACCTCCCTCATCTTCAATCAAACTCATCTCAAATGAGACAACTCCCAACCACCTATAAGATGCTCTCCTCTCACTCAGGCTTCTCCATTAAAGCACCTGAGTTCACTCCCTCCAACACCTCAGAAACAGATATTGATAGAGACCAGAGGAACCAAGATCTTGTAGACATTGATAAAATCCTCAAAGAGTCAGGTCCTTCAATCCCCAAAAAGAGCAGTGGGAAAAGAGGAGAGAACAAGAAGGATATGGGGGTAGTGCAGAAGAAAGGAACCAAAAAGAATTTGGGTAAAGGCAAAGAAGAGATCAACAGCAAGCCAAGGGGAGCGTTGCAGATCCCAGCACTGAAGAAGGTGGCAAAAAAGAGGGAAGTTCTTGTAGTTCCTGTGCCTGATCACAAGGGGAAGGGTAAGAAGCAGAAAACCACGTCCAGATTGGAGGCTCAAAAAGTCACCCTGCAGTTTCTTCCTAATGTTTTGCAATTCCTTAATTTTAATCCCTTTTCAGATCAATTCTTTAAATTCAAATTCAAAAAAAGATTAAGACTATTTAATGAAACTGTTTCTAATGAGTTGCATGTAAGTAAAAAACTGAAATCTGGGTTTCGGGTGGTTGTCCCTGAACAACCCCCAAGAGAGCCATGAATATCATTAGTTGGAATTGCAGAGGTTTAGGTCAGGACTCTGCAATTCGTGAAGTCTTCTCCCTGACCCGAAAATTTAAATCTGTTCTTCTATTTTTATCAGAAACTAAACAAAAAAACTATTTTATTCAAAGAAAATTTCGAAAACTGGGTTTTGATAAACACTGTTTCGTTGATCCCATTGGATCTAGTGGTGGTCTTTGGTGTGCATGGTCTTCCTCCCTTCTTTCTGCCTCTGTGAGATGGTATTCTGAGAATTTAATTCTTCTTGAAGTTTCAAACACAAACTCTTCTCTCCCTGCTTGGTACTTAGGACTTGTGTATGGAAACCCAAATTTTGATCTACGTCTTCAAGTCTGGAATCTTTTTGATTCCATCCTTCCTATTAATAGTCCTTTGGTGCTAATAGAAGACTTTAACCAAGTTCTTTTTAAGCACGACAAATCTGGTCCTTGTGCTTCTAATATTAGGGGAGCTGACACTCTTCTTAGATTTCTCAATGACTGGGCTTTGTTTGAAGTTAGAAATGTTGGCCCTTGGTTTACTTGGACTAACAACAGGGTGAGTAGTTCTCCCACTTTTGAGAGACTTGACAGAGCTTGGTGTAATGTCAGTTTGATAAATTACTTTCCTGATCTTACTCTTCATAATCTAGGCATTGGGTCCTCAGACCACTCTCCAATGGTCTTGAAATTCTGTTCCCCTAATAACCGTAGATCTCCTCCTAGGCGTTTTGAAATTTGGTGGCTTAATGTCTCAGAATCTAAGGAGCTTTTAGACTTCATATGGCGTCTTCCCATTCCAGGGTCTCCCTGCTTTAGAGTGGCCAAGCTGCTTGAAATAACCCTTAAATCTTTTAGAGTCTGGGCCTCTTCTAGGCCCTCACTCATTAGTAATATTAAACATCAGATTGCCACTCAACAAGCACTTCTTCCTGACCCTCATGCAGCCTCCAATTATTGATCTCCACAAATACTTGCAGGATCTTCTTGCCCAGGAAGAACTCTACTGGGCACATAGAGCTAGATGTAAATGGCTTAAGGAGGAAATAAAAATACAACATTTTTTCATGCCTACACCAGAATTAAAAAGACCATTAATGGGATTTAGAACCTTCAGCTCCAAGATGGCAGTTTTGTAAATGATCACAATGAAATAATGAACTTGTTTCTTGAACACTATCAAAACATTTACTCTGAGCCATCACCTAGTATGACTGAACTTTCAGCCCAAAACAATAACTTGTTTTCTTTCTCTCTTCTCTTCAATATCACTAAATTCCTTTCCCCAGAACAGCAAGATCTCCTTTCTAACCCATTCACAGCTCAAGAAGTTTCTCAAGCAGTTTTTGAAATGGCTCCTTTAAAAGCTCCAGGTTCAGATGGATTTCAACCTGCTTTTTTTCAAAAAAACTGGACTCTGATTTCTACCACCATTACAACTGTGGTGCTTTCTTTTCTCAACTCAGGTCATCTGCTTAAAGAAATTAACAAGACTCACATCATCCTTATCCCTAAATGCCACAATCCCTCTAAGAGTTGGAGACTTTAGACCTATTAGCCTGTGTAATGTTTTTATAGAATAATTGCTAAAATTTTAGCTAATAGGCTTAAGCAAGTTCTTCCCTCACTTATATCAATTAACCAGAATGGCTTTATCCCTCATAGGTTAATACAAGATAATATTTTCATTGGCCAAGAGCTTGTTCATACTATTCAAAAAGCAAAAGCCAATAATCAAGCCAAACTACGATCCCTAAAGTTGGATATCTCCAAAGCTTTTGACCGCATAAGATGGGATTTTCTAGAACATGTTATGGTGCAAATGCACTTTCCTTCACACTTTATCAAGCTTATTATGCAATGTATTACCACTGTCTCCTACTCCATCATTCTGAATGGCTCTCAATCTAAGTTCTTTAAACCTAGTAGAGGCCTAAGACAAGGAGACCATTTTTCCCCTTTCCTTTTCTCACTTTGTGCTGAGGTCCTTTCTAGCTCACTGGCAGCAGCTGAAGAGGATGGTTTGATACAAGGCATTCCCTACTCCAGAAATCAAACCATTTCCCACCTCCAATTTGCTGATGATACCCTGCTCTTTTTCAAAGTAAATCCACAGGCTAGTGTAAATATAAATTTCATCCTTGACCACTATGCTAATCAATCAGGACAATCTATTAATCTAGATAAGTCCTCTCTGGTCTTCAGTCCTAACTGTTCCCCTTCAGATAAAGACCGTTTCATTAATACCTAGGTCTTGCTCCTAATGAGTATATAGGAAAATATTTGGGCATCTCTCTTGACAATAGAGGTACTAATAAGGAAGTTATCAAAAATACAATAGCCAAGGTTGTCAATAAATGTGCAAGTTGGCAAGGTCTCCTGCTTAATTCCCTAGGTAGAGCCACTTTGATTAAATCTGTTCTTAGTAGTTATCTTGTCTACCCCATGTCCATCTGTCTCTTCCCCAAGAAAGATTGCAATACCATCAAGTCTGTCCTCTCTAGATTCTATTGGTCAGGGGACTGTAACAAAAAACGTATTCATTGGCTCTCTTGAGATTTCTTATGTAACAAACCCAAAAATGGAGGACTAGGTTTTAAAAACTTACATTGTTTTAACAATGCTCTCTTGGCTAAAAGTAGTTGGAGAATTCTCAATGATCACAACTCTCTTTTTACAAAATATTTTACTGCTAAATACTGCCAAAGGAAAACTTTTTTGAGCCCCAATCCTGCTACCACTTCCTCTTGTGCTTGGAAAAATATTTGCAAAGGAAGAAGCACTCTCAATCTTGAAATGCAATGGAAGATTGTTAATGGAAATTCCATAGGACTTTGCACAGATGGATGGGTTAAGGATGTACCAGGTGATTCCATTAAGGAATGTTTAATTCAAACAGACCCCCATAACACCTTCTTAAAGGTTGGACAATTGATTGATCAGCAAGACAAATCGTGGAAAATCAATCTGCTTAACACCCTTTTCCCTAACTGGTTGATAGATAGAATAATTGGTACAGCTATTGGGAGCTTGGATAGCATGGATACCCCCTTCTGGAAAGCTACCTCCAATGGAAACTATTCAGTTAAATCAGCTTACTTCCTTCAAAACTACAATAACTCCTCTCCCCTGTCTACAGCTGCTAGTATCCATTTCAATCCAAACTCTCCTAACTATAACTGGAAAAGACTCTGGTCCTCCGTCCTTCCCTCAAACATTACTCATCTCTTCTGGAGAATTTGCACTAACTCTTTCTAACATTAACTCTAAGATTAGCTCTTCCAGTCCCTTTTGTCTTTACTGTTCTAATCAAATTGAAGACTCTAATCACATCTTTCTTCACTGTAATAAGGGTCGAGAGCTTTGGGATAGAGTACCCCTCCCCCCTTATCAAAAACCAACATATTATTCTTGTAATGTTCATACTTGGCTTATGTGGTGGCTAAGAAGGAAAAAGAAGCTTCACAAAACTAGAAACTGGCATTGGATCCCAGCCATCTTCTGGATTCTATGGATCACCAGAAACAAGCGATTATTTGATAACCAACACACTTCAACTACCAATATGTATTGTCAGGCTGAGGCACTTGCTAGTTTCATCTTAACTTATTAATTAATGGTTGTGAGCTTATCTTAATTCAGTTAATGAAGGTTGGGTGGAAGTTGAAGTCAAGAAAGGAAGACCAGAATGGTTGCCAGGTCAAGTGCAGTTTTACCCTCAAGCTCTGGTGGAAGTCTCTCAAGCTATTCCTCTTGCTGTCCTGCCTCCTGTCCATGGCTCATTTGCTTTCAAGGAGTCCTTTGCTCCTGAGTCAACAGCTAAGGTCTCTTCTGCCGGAGAAGGAAGTTCTGAAGTCCCTGTGATTCAATCTCATGATGCATCAAGTGTCAGTGTTCCAGGAGCTGCTTCTAGAAGATCTTCCTCCCATTCCAGATGACGACCTTATGTCAGCAGTGATCCCTTTCATTGATGCCTGAAGAGAGTTTGTGATCTTCTCTACTTGGAGTTGGGTTGATGTGGATTCTGTTTTAAGTGTCTGTTTTGAACAAAGTTGTGTTTTGTGAATTCATGTACTTCTGCTACTCTAGTTCTTCATGTTTTTCTTTGGAGTCTCCTGCTGGTTTGCTTTTGCCATTGCTAGGTTCTCTCAACTAGCTTTGGCTCTTTTGTTTGGTGCTAGCCAGGGTTTGGTTCAGAATTTTCAAGGTGTCTTTCATGTATCTCCTAGTTGCAGCACATGCTACTTCGTGCTCGTTTTGTGTATCTATCGTATGTATCTATCGTTTGTACTTTTGCTATGCTATTAATGAAATTCTTCTTTCTCTGCAAAAAAAAAATAAAAAAAAAGGCAACCAATGCACTTGATTTTTATTTTTTAAGGAAAACGATTTTTTTGTTTTTTATAGTGCATTTTTTTTTTGGATAAGTTGTTTTTTATAGTGCATTTGATATCACTTTTTGTTTTATCCATAGCTAACCAATGTAAGAGCAAGAATAGGAGTAACTCCGTCATCGTAAAGAATTGAAAATTCGGATTTCGTTATCCTCGGTTCCTATCCAAACAAGTTCGGGTCTCCTCCCAAAACCGGATCGGCCGGGTACGAAGTCCAACACCCCGTATTCTCGTTTCGACCCGTATAAATAATGGCACTTGACGTAAATAAACGAGGCAGCGGGGGTAATCCCGGTTGCTGCCTCGATATTATTTCCACAACAAGTGACGTGTACGATTTGGCGTGCAATGTCCTTCCTCTATCTCTCCCTCTCTCTCTAGACCTTCTCAGAAGGAGCAAGGAAGCACAATATCTCTCATCTCCACCGTAGAACCCTCCACGTCACCGATCCGCACCATCTTTATCCAACGGCCAAAATCTCTCCCCCTTCAAATCGTCAACCACGGTTAAAACTTAACCGGAGAACGAATCGAGCGTGTCCACGAGTCGTCTCGCGTTTGGGCTCATTCCGACTCGCTCTAACTCTGCGATATAGAGAAGGCCAGAGAAAGGAGGAGGCCAGAGAGAAAACAGAGAGAGAGAGAGAGAGAGAGAGAGAGAGAGGGGTTTCTTGCTTTCTCTTTTAGCAGAAACTTGTAGATATCACCACCTGCTAGTATTATTAGGGTTTAAGCCCCTCTTCTGGATTATTTTACAGTTTTGCCTCTCCATTTCCATTTTCTCTCCAGTTAGGGTTAGGGTTTCTGATTCATCTCCGTTGTTCTGCTCAGAGTCCATCCCTTGATTGACTCAATTCGTGCTCTCAATCGGTTGTTTTGATGGACGAGATCTGGGAGAGAGCCGTCGACGCAGCGCTCGACGGCCAAAGAGACGTCGCCGCCGTGCGAGCCCTGACGCTCGACGGCGCGGCGAAGTGCGTTCACGGCCGTCTCCCACCGCCGGCGCTCCTCGAGAAGTTCCAAAACCTCGAGCATCTCTCGCTCGCCAACATCGGCTTATCTTATCTCGACCAGTTCCCTCGCCTCCCGAACCTCCAGAAGCTCATCCTCTCCGACAACCGCATCGCCGGCGGTCTGGACCTCCTCGTCGACGCCGGCCTCGAATCGCTCCGTGACCTAGATCTGTCCAACAATCGGATTCAGGAGATTAACGATCTGGTCCCTCTAGCGGAGCTTAGGCTTGTCTCGCTTGATCTGTACGAGTGTCCTGTGACTCGGATGAAGGATTACAGGGCTAGGGTTTTCGGATTGATTAAGTCGTTGAAGTATTTGGATAAAATGGATTTGGATGAGAATGAACGGCCTGAATCAGACGATGAGGATGAAGAGGATGAAGATGAGGAAGAGGAGGATGATGATCCAGGGAGTGGTGAAGTGGATGGAGAAGATAGGCCTCATAGGAGGGGGTTATTGAGTAATGGACATAACAACAGTGTGGTTGGTGCTGATGATGGAGTGTTTGAGGTTGATGAGGATGATGAGAGTGATGCTGATGAGGAGGAGACTGAGACATCTAGAAGGGCTAATAACGGATCTAATCCCTCTTCGTCGAATAACAACCATTCGAATGGGTTTGTGGAGGAGGATGGAGAGGATGATGAGATTGATGAAGATGAGGGTGAGGGTGAGGAGGATGTGATTGAGGTTCATGAAGTGGAAGACAGTGAGGATGATGAAGATGGGGTTGAAGATGATGAGGAGGTGGATGAGGATGATGAGGAAGACGATGAGGAGGATGAGGATGAAGAGGAAATTGACAATGATGATGGGGATTTGGGTGAGCCAGAGAGCAATGGGAGGTTGACAAGTACAGAGGGGGAGATTGATGGACATGAGCAGGGAGAAGAAGAAGATGATGAGGATGATGATGGGGAAACTGGAGAGGAGGAACAAGTTGTGGATGACAATGGGGAATATCAAGATGAAGAAGATGCTGAGGATGAGGTAGTCATCTTTTTTACCCTTCTAGTGTTCCTAATAGTTGCATCTAGCTCACTGATTGTCATTTTACTTCTTAGATTGTCTTTGTGTGTATTGTTGCATGTATTTGATATATGCTCTATCATGATATATTGCCTGAACAGCTTTTTGTCTGTAGATATTGTTCATTTTGATTGCAGAATTGTTAGTTGTATGAAAGTTGGTAGTATTTTCTCATGATTGTGTATGATTCTTTGTTGTTTCTCTTATTTATATACTTGTATGATGAGTTATTAGCAACGCATTACACTTTATCCTTGGCATGAATGGGAACTGATTCTGCACAATTGATATTTATGCATTGGGGGTGTTTCAGAAATTGGTTACTTGGTATTTTAAATTAGAACTTTTGACAGAAAACCCCCCTACAGTATGGTCTTGCTGACACTTAGCTACCAGTAGTATTGATTTTGTCAGAAAACCCCCCTGCAGTTTCACTTTTACCGACATCCCATACAATTTTTCAAACAAAAACCTCCTTACAGTTTCAATTTTACCGACACTTAGCTACCAACAGTTTTAGTAAAATTGTGCGCGATGTCAGTAAAAGTGATACTGCAGGGAGGTTTCCTGACAAAATCAATACTGGTGGTAGCTAAGTGTCAGCAAGACCATACTGTAGGGGGGTTTTCTGTCAAAAGTTCTTTAAATTATGTTCGATGTTTGGTGTTAGTTTTGTTAGTCAAGATGCATCTGACCACTTGCTGGATGAGCAGTCTTTGCTTCACTGTCTTTTATATTCGTTACCTGCCGTCAATCTGAAGTGTTACCGATGTGCTGGTTCTGAATTGCTTACCATATTTTGTGGGCTATGGAAATGCTTGTAATGAAGTATTGGGAGCTTTTACTTGTTAAACTCACCGTGTGCAGCTTGCTCACTTGTTATGACTCCTGGGATTTCAGGCACTTTCAGTTTTTCACTCTGAATATGATTCCTTTAAATTTCCTATTTCTCAAATGGTTCCTTGTGAAATGTGACAACTACCCTTTACGTCTTCAAAGTGAACCTTTAATCACTATTTGCTTACAAAATCATATTCTTGACCCGGCAATATTTTACTGCTGCCATTTGTGCAATAGACTTTACCGGCTCAATTTGTAGTATATTTATCTTTCTGATTATTACAAGTAGTATTTTGTGTTGTGTGTGACTTTCCTATCTGCCACTCAATTTCTTATTAGATTTCATGTCTCTGAGTCTATGGCCCCTGTTTCGACCATTCTATCGTGCTGTTGGTGAATCTAGTATGCTCCACAAAGATTTGGCCATATCAGTCTAGTTTTTTGTCCTTGACATCTTTACTCTGCTGTTATCCTCTCTATAAATCGTTGAAGTTGTGTATTTAACGGGGTGCGGTTTGGGTTCCTTCTTATGAAAGGGTGTTCCGGATAGAATGGTTGGTTTTTGAGAAGCATAAAATTTATCTTATCATGGATTTCACATTTGACAACCTTCGACCTGATTCTAAGATTTTAGTCATCATCATGTTGGTTTACCGAGGTTTTTGTTTATTTCTTGAGATAATATCTTTAGTCTCCCGACCATTTTCCATGCATTTGATTGTTTAGGGTGATCAATTTGATGTTTTTGGATTGGCAGAGCTTTGATGTCTTGTGTAGTCTGCTTGTATTGTCTTGCACATCTGTCTATCGTTTCTCAATATGGTAGTTAGCAAGGTTGACTGTCATCTGCATTTGTATGCATATATTTCTTGTCTTTTGTATTGCTGCTGGTGATGATGATGATGATGATGATGTATGGATGGGGGGAATTGCAGGAAGAAGACTATGGTGCTGGCTTCCTGATTCAACCTGTGAGGCAAGCAGAAGATGATGATGATGCTGGAGGTAGTGATATGGATGCTGGGAATGATGATGAGGAAGAAGAAGATGAGGACGACGATGAGGCGGAAATAAATGAGGAGATTGAAGATGAAGATGGAGAAGTTCAGGTGCCACCACCTCCATCTCGTTCACAGAAGAGGAAAAGAGATGAAGATGACAGCGACGATGAGGAAGATGAGGACGAGGATGATGATGATGTCGGGTTGAACAAGTCTTCAAAGCGGCGTTGAGTGAAAGAGCAGAGCTGAGTTGAGGTTGTTGGAGAAGACGGCAATGGTGGTGTGGTGGGATGGGAGGCAACTCTTCATGTCTGGTGAGGGCAACAATGGAGGAGGAGAGTAGGTGATGGGGAAGTTGGTTGGGGGTGGTGGTTGTTATGGATGATAAGAGAGAGGAGTACATCTATCTATATATATCTGATATCTGGGGATATTTCAAAAGGTAGTTAAGTTTGTTGTTCTTCCTGTTCAATCTTTCTTTTTTTTCTTGTGTTGGTTGGAAGAGAGACCGTTGATACTTTTGGGTATTCAAATGGTAGTTACTTTTGGATCATCAATCAGTGCAATTTGTCATCTGTTTTCCCGCTCCCTCGCTGTAGGAGGATGAGGAATCAGTTGTTTTTGTTTCAAATTTAGGAGGGAATGAGTGCCCCCTTTAAATATGGAGGGAAAAGAAACTAGTATGAATATCCGAGTTAGCTACTAATCAAACTCTACCGGGCAAGATCATCTTCTTCTGGGGCTATGGGGGCAAGCAGAGAGGAAAGGAATTCAATTGGTTGGCAGTAAAAAAAGGTTGCTAAGCGTGTGTTGCATTGAATCTTTCCTTCCTTCCTCACATGCTTAGTAGCTACAAGAAGCTTTTTGACAAGCTGACGGGGGGTGGGGTGATTCGGGGCAACACATGTTTGACAGCCCAACTCGGGCTGGGGAAATTTTGATGGGTTCGGATCATTGGATCGGGTGAATCATCCAAGCAACAGATGGATACAGATGAATCATCCAAACAACAGATGGATACAAACCACCGAACGGAATACACTATTCTTCCTTCTCAAACCCCCCCCTCATTGACAGAAGTTCAATTTTAATAATAATTACTAAAAATAAATAAATTGGCATCAGCAATTCGAATCAGTAAGTTGCTGGAAGAAAAATAAAATTCACTACTAATAATAATAATAATAATAATAATAATAATAATAATAAATCTTATTGTTTGTGCAGGTACCACGTGGGAGTTAGGGTTTCATTTGAATTGGACTGGGTCGAGGCAGGGATGATGTGTGTGCTTTAACGGGGTATCGAAGTTGGACCGGACTGGGGGCGCTCAAAGCCTTCTCACTTTATGTAGTAACGTAGTGGGCTTCTTCCCTTGGCCATTTTTTGTTAGAGGAAACACACCAACCGTTAGTGTGGTCTTTTAGCCGAGTCGAAAAGAATTAGACGCAGTATAGTGTATGTCTCTTGACACCTGTAAAGGCTGTGATGATGTAGTATTGGCGAGCATTTTTTTTTTCTTGTGAAATGATGTAATTAGAGAAAAATCTCAGAGTTTTTTTAGAGGAAACAAAAAAAAATCTCTGAGAGCTGATAATACATTTTTTTTTTGAGAAATTGCTTTGTTTTCAGCCGGGATTGAACCTGATACCTCATGCAAGGGCTTCCAACGCTCTATCACTTGAGATGCTATTCTAGTTTAGAACTTCACACTTGCACTTAAAAAAAAAAACATATCTTAAAATGTTTGCTATCATCATTATTTATTTACTCTTAAAATTTCATTTAAAAAGAAAATGCTGGTTATTTATCCCCAAAGAAAGAAGAGTTCTCTCTTCTCTTCACCTCACCTCTGCCATGAACACTTGCAACATGGTGTTGCTCGTCTCACCGCCACCCACCCTCCTTCCACCACAACCACGCCGGCTTAGCACCACCCTCCTATTCAAGAATCCCCACCCCTCACGTAGTAGACTCCTGACGTCTCGTTCCCTCAAAATCTCCTCCATGGCAAAAGAAACCAACGAAAGCACGGCCACCACCACGGCGGAAGTAGCTGCGATAGCAGGAGGTCTGATATCAAATCCAGTGATAGGGTGGTCATTGTACACCCTGAAAACCACGGGGTGTGGACTGCCACCTGGTCCAGGTGGCTCAATTGGTGCACTTGAAGGGGTGAGCTACCTAGCTGTGTTGGGGATCGTAGGATGGTCTGTCTACACCAAGTCCAAGACCGGAACGGGCCTGCCCAATGGGCCTTTTGGGTTGCTGGGGGCAGTGGAAGGGTTGTCATACTTGTCTTTGCTGGCGATTGTGGTTGTGTTCGGGTTGCAATTCATTGATCAGGGTTCAGTTCCCGGTCCACTTCCTTCCGACCAGTGTTTCGGCTGAAGAAAGAGAGATATTTTTTCTTTTCTTTGTAGATAATGTGAATTGTGATGTCTGTGGCCATGGTTGGTTGTGAAATGTGATGTCGTCACAGGAGTAAATGTTGTTGCTTATTCTGTTCCTATTTTTCCTCTAGCCCAAGCCCCGTTAGTGTATGCAAAAATTACCTACTTTGTGATCAATTTTTCTATGGATTGGCACTTTCAATAATAGGTTCAACACAAACTTACCCAATGATTTGAGATACTCAAACCAATACTCGGACCGGTTCGGACCGGTTAAACGGGTTGAAAAATCTTCAAATTTTACTTGAAAAGATATATTTACTTGATTATGTTTGTATAAAATTTGAAGTTGGAAACATAGAGTGATTTTTTACGAAAGAGAAATAGAGTGAGAAAAATTAAGTACGAAGATGGTGTTAACTAGTAAATCTTTATTTCTAACCCATTTTTTTTTAATTGTTTTTTTTTACATTGAGAATGTTAGTCGGACCGGTTCGGTTTTTAACGGTTTTTCCACTTCCAAACCCATGATCAATCGAACATTGTTCGGGTTGACGAATCTATAACCATAATCAATCAATTAGCATTGATCGGGGCTAAATTCAAACCGAGGGCGGTTCAAGAGGCGGGTTGGGCCGGGTTTTGCTCACCCCTACGAGTTCACACTATATTCCGCACAGAAACATTCACTTATTTGCATTATTGTCTATAGTGCAAAGATAGACCAGAAAAGAAATCAATATCAGGACATCATGAACATATTGACAATATTAAGAGTTTTAATTATTTTGTCTCTGAGTTCAAAACTCTCTTTTATTTTGCTAGGTATACATTCCTCTCAAGTTTTGATTATTTTGTCTCCAGTTTTGATTATTCTCTTTGCCCAACCCATAAAATCCATTTGGTTTATTTTTTTTAGAATGAATCCATTTGTTACATGGATGCTTATTTGGCTAAGTAAGTACTCAAGTATAGACGTTGGACATTTATTTCCTAGCAAGTTGAAACTAATTTCAAATTTTTTGCAGTAAAACTGCTTTTTAGTTATATATATAAATACGAGTAAACAATTACGTACTATCTCAATTTCTTCTTAATCTTTTTTAGTGTTATTCCATTTTGATCATAGTGTCACAATTTTACAAACTGCATAGACGATAAGTGATAAAATCAATACTGCATGTAGCTAAGTGTCGCGAGCCAAGTTTTCTGTCAAAAATTCTATAAGAGATTACCAAAAAAATAAAAGGGATTTCAAAGAAAGGGATAACCAGCGGTAGACACATTGACTTAGCAATTAAAATTAGATTATCCCGGGATTAGATATTCCCCCTCTAGTAGGGTTGGTTATGCAGCAGCACAAGGTCAAACCTGAAAGTCCAAGTCGTCCTCCTAGTATAAATAAATATCTGCCGTCTTCCTCCGATCCTTCTCCGTTTCGATCTCTTCTCTGCAAGGTCATTGCCAGGTACTACGCTTCTCTCTCTCTCTGTCTCTGTTGGAGTCGAGTCCTTTCAGTTGAATTGTTGTCGCTTAATCGCCAACGATCTCTCTATCGCTCTGTTCGGTGATTAGGGTTTTGCATTATCCTTGCTTAATCTCTTTTCGGTGATTAGGGTTTTACCTGCTTTGGCTCTTCCGATATCCTCTATATTTGCTGCTTTGTGCGATGTAATCGTCTATTGATTTCTATGTATGTTTGCATCTATCTGTTTACGCAATTGCCCTCATCTGAATTATGCTTTGCCTTGGGCTCATCTGTCTGTGTGATTCTGCCTGCTGTTTTCATTAGGCCGCATCAAAACAAAACTTCACAATTCTCTGAGCAATTATCGTTATGTGATTCTAGTTAAGCATGGTTTTTTTGGTAATTGAGAGAACAAGTCAGGCTGTTATTCACTTCATTCAGTTGAGTAACAAGTTTGGTATGGTGCTATATAACTAGGAAAACCAATGTGTGTTAATTTATCACCATTGGATTGTTAGTGGCTGTTTTTGTTGTGAATTGGCATTGGAATTTGTAAAACATTATTCTGCATCTTAACCACTATTTGTTGTGAATTTGGCGATGAATGACTTGGCTTCATGTTTGGATATGCTTAGTGACATTTGTGGGAGGTATGCTTACCATGGTAGTTTCTCCTAATAGGTGGTCTGTCACACACTAGTCTTCAATGAAGATGTTTGCTATGCTAGGAGAACTTTAACACCAAGGATACTTCATTCTACAAGGCAATTCTTGTATCTAACTCAGAAATCGCTCTATCTTAAAGCATTAGATTTGACTTTCACATTAGACTATACATTTTGCTTTGTAAAGTTTGACGCAAGTACAGGGTTGGTCTCATCTCTGTGACCGCTTCTTTTCCGTTCAACATAGAATTAGCAGTCTCAATTTTCAACAATAATACAACTAAACATCCAGAGTTCACCATTAGTTACTGGTATGTCAATGTATTTTTGCCGTTTGGGTTTACAGATTGAAGTAGAGTCAGTGTTGGATTCCAGTTTAGTTGGGTGGTATTTCTCATGCTGTATCCTTGGTTTTAATTTCTAGTTCTTCTCTTCACCTTCTTTTAAAATTTGTTATTGGTTGGGATTCTGGAGATGGGAGACTAGCAATTATCATTCGACCTCTCAAATCTTTGTTAATGCATCAATGGGCAGTAAATTCCACGACCCTGTGGCAAACCAAAGAACTGCATGCGTTTTCTCCCTTGCTTTGTTAGCTCTCCATGTGTCAGTAGGTCTTGAGATATTACCACAACTACACAAGCAATGCTATATTTGAACTTTTTTTGGTATTTTCAAAGCACTGATCAGATGGAAGCTCTGGTAGCTAGCTCATTGAAATTGAGCTGGATTACTGGGTGATTGAACTAACATTAATATTTTGTTTTCCCCTTTAAGATATATTTTCAAGAAAGATTATAGATTGAGCGTTTATTAACTAAGATATCTCCTAAATTATGCTACTAGCTTCTTCATGAATGTCTTCCTTTAAGAGTTCTGTTGATTGATCTAGGACACGTACTTCTATCTGAGTACCTGGTGTTGCTTGTGATTACAAAGATCCTTATATTTTACTCTTCTTCTGACAGCGGAGAGAAGTGACAATGGATCGAGGAAAGAAACCAACCAGCTTCCTAGGGAACAGCAACAACAAGATGTATATGGACCTCAAGGACATAATAAGGGAGCATGCACTTTCTTTCCTTCCTGCAAAATCAGTGATGAAGTTCCGTGTAGTCTGTAGAGATTGGAAGCTCCGGGTTTCAACTCCATTCTTTGCCCACAACCAATCCATCTCCTTCAAGGGCGTATTAGGCATCTTCTGCCAGTCCCCAGGGAATCCACCCTCATTCATCTCCCTCGATCCTGAATCCTGCGGCGTGCCTGATCCGTCTCTGAGCTTTCTACCTGAGCCAGTCACTATTAGGTCTAGCTCCAACGGACTGATTTGCTGCCAAGGTCACACTGGTTACAACGCTTATTACATCTGCAACCCAGTCACCAAACAGTGGGTGAAGCTTCCCAAACACAGTGCCAACCACGGGCCTAACCCACCCATAGTACTGGTCTTTGAACCATCTCTCCTCAACTTTGTGGCTGAGTACAAGCTGATATGCCCTTTCCGGTCAGAGGACTTTGACAACGCGATGGAATTTGACATCTATTCGTCGTCGCAGGGGAGTTGGAAGATATCGCCGGAGATTTGCTTTGCCAGCAGGGCGGTGACGGCGGGGACGGGAGTGCACGTGAAAGGGGTTGTTTACTGGCAATCGGGTGGTCATGGGACTTTGTCTTACGACATGAAGCAAGACAAGTTTGAGATCAAGAATTGTTATGGCGGCTATTACGACTATGGCGGCTATTCGAGCTCTGGCAATTCCAGCCATATGTATGGGGCAAGAGATGGAAAGCTGTTTTCAGTGTGTGTGACTGGTACGACGTTGACTGTGAAACCTGTGCAGTCTAACTACTCTTCCAGCATGGTTACAATGGGCAGTGGCGTCGGCTACTACAACACCAACATCATGAGTTCTGGGAGCATCAACACAGCAATCAGCTTCTCGTTGGACACGAAGGCTCTGGCGGGATTGGGTGGTTATCAGCGTTTGGAAGTGATAGCGGCGGCGCAGGACGTGGTTTGTGTTCGTGCTGGGGGTACCGTCCTTTGTTACGACGTGGTGAAGAAAGAGACCAAAGTTGTGGGCCAGACATCTTCTGGGGCTGATGCTAGGTTTCTGCCTTATGTCAACAGCCTTGTTTACATTTAGCTTGAGCTTCTTCATCTTCTCTACTTCTTCTTTACTTGATTAGGAGGACATATGGTGGTACTTGGTAGTATTTTGTGGCAGCAGTTCTTATTTCAGACTGTGTTTGGACTGGTGATATGTTTCTAGAAATCAAATTTGAAGACAATAATCTTTCCTCCTATTCCTTGTCAGTGGGGGTTTTTTGTTAACAAGTTCCCCAAATGAAACTTCTTTTCTTTTCGCTCTTTAGGGGAACTTTTTAACAGAAAACTGCTTTACTTTATTATATTGACTCGTGGATTTTTTGATAGTTTTGCTCGTCAATTAAAAATCTCATGTGATCCCTTATGTGAACATCCTTGTCTACATTTAGCTAAGCCTTTTTTTTTTCCCGCATTCTGTCTCTTTACTTGGTTAGGATTGATGATAGCTTGTTTAGTAGTACCAGAACTTATTTCACTTGTGCTCTGGACTGGTGAATGTTTTTAGAAACAGAGATGGAGCACGAGGGACTATCTATTGTCCTTTTTTTTTGTAGTACTAGGTACATTTTGAACTATGTCCATGTGACTTTGGGCTTAGGAAATAAACATGATAAGTTTAGCGTTTGACAATTGATTATCTTTCCGATACAACGTGCTTTCACACCTCCTCCTTTGATGTATAGTTCACACGTTCCAGTTCATTTGAACTTGAATTCTACCAGACGGAAACCATTCTTTAATAGTCGTTTTGGTAGTTGTAATAAACCGAAGTCCGCTTTCCTTATTTCCCTACGTTGTTTTAGTGGTAAGTGAGGAGGCGCAATAAGCCCGATCGTTTCACTAATGCATGATTTTAACTTTCCGAAGCTATGTTCCCGTTTCATTTCTAATTTTTTTCCAGTCGTTTGTGTGCAAATAAAATAATGGGTTATCTCAATTATTGAGAACATCATGTTATTTTCCAAGGGATATTTAATCGAGTGTTGATGATATTATCATGCAAAGCATCAACTTTTATACTGGAGATATTATGAACCTCTGTAATTATATACTACTATTGAATATGGCTCATGTGCGTGCATCTTATTTCAGTGCAATCATTTGATCAATGACAGCGGTGAAGCCATTCTAAAAATAGATCAACTGTCTGGGCATAGAATTAGAGGTGCTCGATGAGAGAAGATTTAGAGAGAGTCCCTACATTTTAGGGAGGCAACCGAGGGAAGGAGGTTTCATCTATCTAAGAAAAAGAGAATTTGATAATGCAACAAGTTTTCTCTCTCCTCTCAAATTCTGGAAACCTTCAGGCTTCTTCATTCAAGGTACTTTTACTTAAGATTGGTGTGTTAATGATTGATCTGTTTTCACAATGTTTATATTTCTCCAAAACATTATTTATTGAGAATATTTAATTTCTTGATCAAAGTCATTGTTTTAATAACAATGTTATAGTTTTCTATTGATGTTGTGTTTTCTTTTGTTCTGTGATAATTTTCCTCTTTTCAGGTCCTGTATTGTAACGATTAGAGACTACCACAGTTAGGAGGGAATTCTCCGGCGCTGATTCACACAAACCTTCGCCGGAATTAAATTTTTGTCATGGCCTCCGACGATGCCAGCGCCCCCAATGGGAGTTCCACTGATAATAACAGTACAAATTCATCTTCTTCTTCATCGCCCCCACCACCCAGTACATCCCCTCCATCACCTGATACATCACCACCACCCCAACTATCGCCGCCACCGCCAGAACAATCACCTCCCCCGGCGGTCCCTTCCCCACCACCGCCAGAGAACACGTCAACTCCACCCCCGACTCAATCCGATTCAGGAACCAAATCGCCTTTTCCGCCACCTCGTGACTCATCGTCAGGTTCAGCCCCATCGCCTACGCAGAAATCACCTCCACCGGCTCCTAACAAAACGCCTGATTACTCCCCGCCACCGTCGCCGTCTACTTCCTCTGGGTCCCATTCTCCACCAGCTAAGGCATTGCCAAAGTCACAATCTCCGCCAAAAGACTCTGGCGGGTCAAAGTCGTCTCCATCGTCATCTTCTTCTCATTCGCCAAACACAATCGTGGTTGTGGGAGCAGCGATTGGGGGTTTTGTGATACTTGTAGTGGTGGTGGTTTGTTTGGCATGTACACGCAAAAAGAAAAGGAAAGAATACTACATGGGCCCTCCTCCTCCCGGAAGAGGTAACCATCACGCACTTGTAGTATATGCAATCGATAATTAAATTTTCTCGATAATTTTTCATTTAGGTGGAATGAAATACTAATAATTTTTTTGGGCTTACCCAATTATTTTGTTCCACTTTTAGATGAATACTACAACGGCCCGCCAAATTGGAACACCCGACCGGGAGAACATGTGGTTAAGGTTCCACCACCACCGGGTCCTTGGGGAGGCCCGTCTCCTCTAGGGCCCCCAAGTGGCGAGCAAAGCTCGGTCTTCTCGGGTAGCCACCCAATGACCAATGCCTCTCCGGGCTTCAGAACCAACCAGAGCGATTTCACGTACGAGGAGCTAGCAACGGCGACAGGCGGGTTCTCTGAGGCTAACTTGTTGGGTCAAGGTGGGTTCGGGTACGTCCACAAGGGAGTACTTCCCAATGGGAAAGAGGTGGCGGTGAAGAGCCTGAAGATAGGGAGTGGGCAAGGTGAGAGGGAGTTTCAAGCAGAGGTTGAGATCATTAGTAGGGTGCACCACCGGCACTTGGTGTCTTTGGTTGGGTACTGCATTGCTGATGGACGGAAAATGTTGGTCTATGAGTTTGTACCAAACAAGACCTTGGAATTTCATCTACATGGTATGTCTTCGTTTTCCTGTGATGATCAATGTGTTTCTTCTGCTAATTCAACTTTTCCATGCATTTCTCACATTGCACATGTTGGATCACATTGCAATTTATGTTCATTTTGGGTTAGATTGGGTGACTTATCTTCTAATTCAAAAGATTTAGGTTGAATCATATTTTTGCCAAGTTTGTAGTATTCAAAATGTATATAGAAACATATTGGTTATATATCCTAACATATAACACATACCCCACAAAATAATATAAGGGCTTTGCTCCGAAAGCTTTTGTGAGTAGTCTCTCCTCCGGACCATCGACGAGTGGTTGTCACATCCCCTACTTCAATTTGAATGGGAGGTTATCCAACAATCACCAAAAGAAACTTGGTATTTCTTATTTTACTCAACTTTGTGCACCCTCTTGCGATGCCTTTCAACGTCTTTGTTAGTTTCGTGATAAACATGAGTTATTTCAATGCTAACTATGAACACCCTTGTTTCATTCAAATACAGCTCAAATGATGCTCACATATAACTCATTAGGATGAAATATTAAGTTATTCCTTCTCTACCATAAATATTCCCATCACTGTTCATCTTTACTATTGACAAACAATGGGAACACAATACAAGTTAGCAGTGTTGACATTTGCATTCCATTGCAAAACCAAATGACTTTACAATTAGGGATGAGAGTAGTGCTGACTGTGATTATACCTTAGCGAAAGATGATTTATTTCTCTAGTTTTCCCTGGGACGTTAGTCCTCATATGCACTTAACAAAAAGAACACACAGACACAATATGCATTCAACTACCTCTAAATTACCCTTTGTGGAATGTATTACAACATGACATGTATTTTTTTGTCTATTGAATGAGAAAGATCGAAGAAATATGGAATAAACTCCAAGTAAAATTACAATCGAAATTCACTTGTGTACGTACTTTTATTGGAAACTGTATGAATTTTCAACTTTTTAGTTAAACCTTAATGAAATCATCATAACCCTCGGTTATGGCTAAGGCATCTCGGTCAAAACTGAACTAAGAATTAAAGCGGTTGGAATCTAGAATGGTCTTTAGAGAAAAATAGTAGTTAGTTGATCTCATTGTTCTTTTTCCATTTCCACCTCGTTTACGAAGTTTTTCTTATTACTAATAATTTTGTGTTACCTACAAAAATTATAATCTACACCTTGATTGCAGGAAAAGGTCAACCAGTAATGGAATGGACTACAAGACTGCGTATTGCTTTAGGCTCTGCTAAAGGGCTTGCTTATCTTCATGAAGACTGTATGAAACTCAACTCTCTCTCTCTCTCTCTCTCTCTCTCTCTCTCTCTCTCTCTCCCCGTTGTGTGTGTGTGTGCGTGCGCGTGCGCATGCGTGTCTCATATAAAAAAAATGCAGGTCACCCTCGGATCATCCATCGGGACATAAAAGCTGCCAACATTCTCTTAGATTATAACAATGAAGCCATGGTAAGTTCTTTTTTTTTAAGCAAAAGTAGTTGTGCTGCAAAATAGGTTAGTAACGATGAAGAATTGAAACTTTCACGTTTCAGGTAGCAGATTTTGGACTGGCAAAATTATCTTCTGACAACTACACTCATGTCTCCACTCGCGTAATGGGCACATTCGGGTAAATACTCTAATGTCCGTCATTTGTACTTTTCTATGATAATTTCATACCAACACTTGTTTGTAATATTGAGCCCTTGATCAAGTTTCCATTCATTTTCAGCTAAGTTCATGACTAAACAGTCTTGAGGTTTTCTTTTGACTTGTTTATAACACCCTCACCCATCTCAAACTAACTTGCATCAAATGAGTAATTTCATGAAAATATTTTACTGATTGGACGATATTTTTATGGGGAGTAATTACACAGGTATTTGGCTCCAGAGTACGCATCAAGTGGCAAGTTAACCGAGAAATCGGATGTCTTCTCCTTTGGGGTCATGCTCTTAGAACTCATAACCGGTAGACAACCAGTGGATCTTACAAATCAGTACATGGAAGACAGTTTAGTAGATTGGGTTAGTACCAAAGTTTTCTTATTAGTACATGGAAGACAGTTTACAATGCTATTATTTCTTGCATCCTTTCAGCACATTGAGGCATGTCTCTTTTTTTCGTTTGCATTTCGCTTTTGCAATAAACAGGCTAGGCCACTCTTATCAAAAGCATTGGAAGATGGTACCTATGATGAACTTGTGGACCCGCGGTTAGAAAATCGTTACAACCCTCAAGAGATGGCCCGCGTTATTTCTTGTGCTGCTGCAAGCATACGTCACTCTGCTAGGAGACGACCAAGGATGAGTCAGGTAAGGATTACATAGTTCGGGTATTCTTGAAAAAATCATGACTTTTGAAATGAGAACTAATCCGTATGCGTTACCATTGAGAGTAGATTGTTCGTGCATTAGAAGGAGATTCGTCCCTAGACGACTTGAATGACACAAAACCGGTGAGAAGTTCTCCATACAACACAACCCCAGAGAGCTCAATTTACGACACACGTGCATATAACGCTGACATGACGAAGTTTAGGCAAATGATTATGACCGACGGAGACTCTAGCAGCGAGTTCGGCACCACAAGCGAATTCGGACACAACTCGTCCATTAGAAGCAACGACTCCAGTGAACAGAAGCAGAAACTGTAGAAGATAACATTATTTAGCTCATTGTCGTAAAACAGTTTTACTGATAAAGCAAACCCTGTAGGTTTAGACTTTTTGTGTAACTCTTGTGTAATTTGTATTGATAAACAAATATGATAGAATTCAACAACATGATGTTCACGAGGAATGCAACCGGTTACTGATGATCTCATGACCTTATTGCCTCCTTTAACTACAAACTTTATACAAATAGCAAACAATAAAGTTTAGTGACTCAATGTGAGAAATACTATCAAATATGTTGGATATGTCACACCAAAAACCTAAGACAACTCTACGTTCAGTAGAACCATGCTTGACTACAACCATTACACCTAAAATCTAAGACAACATTTGTTTGAGAGATATACTGCTCACGCAAGTCTGGTCGAGGATGCACCCAATAATTTCAGAAGATTATAGAGCGGATCAGTGCATTGCTGAAAAGGTAGGAAGTAGGGATGCAAGTTCAAGCCGAAAAACTGCAATCCGAGCCGAACCGGGCGGTTTGGTTCGGTTCAGTTTGGTTCGGTTTGGAAGCTATTACGGTTCGGTCCAGGTTTCAAAAAATCCCAAACCGTATAATACGGTTCGGTATAGGTTTGAGATACCACAAAACCGTAAAAACCGAACCGAGTTGTTTTCGTAGCATATTAGGCTATACAACTACCTTATTTTATAACTTCTACACATATATCATATACAGTGTGTACCTAAAAACCGAACTGAACCCATTAAATGGTTCTGAAAATAATATAATATTTTCTATTTATTTTTTAATTGCTTGACACAAAAATTTTAGCAATCATTTGATTGTTGATGAACTATTAAGAAATTTTAAATGAAATAATATATTTCCAGAAACTGCGGTTTAAAACCGAACCAAACCGCTCATTCACGGTTCGGTTCGGTTCAGTTTGGAGCCATGAACGGTCCGGATTGGGTTTGGGTTTTGCCCGAACCGTTACATGCGATTCGGTTCGGATGGGTGCCAAAACCGGACCGAACCGAACCGTTTTCATCCCTAGTTGAAAGCAAAAATCGCTTTCTGTTGCAAAAGGTTGTGGCTCAGGAGATTCCAAGCTATGATACGAGTTGTTTCCTCCTTCCCAAAGGACTCATTGATCAGATTGAGCAACTAATTAGGGATTTCTGGTGGGGAGATGAAAAGGAAAAAATATCGCTTCATTGGATTAGATGGGATAAACTTAAAGAAGACAGAGAAAGAGGAGGTTTGGGCTTCAAAGATTTCTACAGTTTCAACATTTCCCTACTTGCGAAACAAGCGTGGAGGATTTCATTAACTCGAACTGCCTAATTAATAGATTATTGAAGCACGTGTACTACAAGAACTCGACATTACTTGATTGCAAACCGAAGTCGCAAATTTCCTTTGCTTTCCTTAGTATTCTTGCAAGACTGGAACTATTTGAAGAAGGGGTTAATATGTAAAGGTGGGCAACGACACGGGTATCAATCTCTTCCATGATCCGTGGAGATCATCACTAATATGTCAGCCTCTATCCACTCGGCTGAAGACCAGGGGCTCTGGGCCTATTCGGAGTCGGGAGTATACTCGGTTTTATTCAGGTATCATTTCTATAGACAATTATCGAGTGAAAATATTAGTACTTCTTCGGGGATCAATTGATCATGGCTTCGCAATCTTTGGAAGACAAAGTTACCAAAGAAGACCCTTTTCACTATTTGGATAGTCTGAAATCGATCTCTTCCCGTCGCAGCCAAACTTCAAGACAGAGGTGCCACCGTGGAGGTCGAATGTTCTCTCTTCCACTCCCATGCAGAGACTAGAGATCACATAGTCATGGAATGCCCAATAACGTCCTCCCTCTGGAAAGGGTTACTTGGAGACGAGTTTATAAAAACAAGTTGCAGCCACGCGGCAAAAGTGGATTGATGTCATATTTAGCATTGAACCCATAACTACTCGGGAAATTTGGGCAACTAGACTGTGGGTTTTATGGCACGGGCGTAATAAGAGTAGATTCTAAAATGAAGATATTACAATCTTGAACTTGATAGCTAAAACCCATCACTTTGTCTCAAGCAAGAAAACTCGATCATTTCTCGGGTTGAACCTTTTCCTACAACTCCTGCACCTACTGGACTAAACTGCCGGAGCGATGGGTCAAATTGAACAATGACGCGGCAAGAAGTACTGATCTCGGCCTGGCTGGTATCGGTTGACTCCTACGTGATGAGAAGGCACTTTTATCGCCGATATATTTGAACGAACTCAGTTCAGTCCATCGGTGTTGATCTTGGAAATTCGAGCAATCCATCAATGTTAAAGATGACAACCAATGCCCGCTACAACAATCTTTGTGTCGAATAAAATTCCCTCATGGAAATTGAGCTTATTCGGAGTATGGTTGCAAAACATCACCCAATGGACATTTGCGCAAAATTGAAGACGGAACTTGAAGACATTTTATGCAGATGCTCCTTTTTTGATATACTGAAATTTACTCATGTGGCTAGCAAAGGTAATAAGGGAGCTCACCTCTTCGCTCAGAGATCGCTCGTAACTTCACAATACAGTCTTCACAAAAAAAGCCTTGCCTCCGATGTATTGGACGCTGATTTACTCCCCTTTGGCATGTGATTATAAAACTTTAGTTCCTACAAAAGCCAATACTTGTTGATTATTTTGCCCTTATAAGTAGTAAGTACTACCTCTGTTTCTTCTCAGCTTACTTCACTTATTGACACTATTCACTGAGTCACTTTAACCCGATGATTTGGTTAGTAAAACGATATACGAATTTTGTAATCTTTGCACTACTATGAAAAAATTGTCAAAAAATTACATCGTTTTACAATCCAAATCACCATGTTAAAGTGATCCAGATACAGGTAAAAAAGTCTACCCTAAGGCCTCGTTTGGGTAGAGGATATGGTATGCAGGGATAAGGCTTATGCTGGGATATGAGCAAGGATATGAATGCTGTCAGATAAGCCCTGATAAGATATGCTGGATGTCTGTGTTTGGGTGCTGTCGGATATGATGCAGGATATGAAGCATGACATGTGCCAAAATACTGTAACACCCTCGGTGCTGTTAGTTTGTATAAAAGATTGTATATTTCAAATTGATGAGGAAAAATGTATACAAAATGTATCAGTATTTATGCTTTTATATTTTCATACATTTTTTTTCCTACACAATAATTATGTTGTCAAAATGTATATTAACACGCAAAATAAACTTGTAGTAACATGCAAACATAACAAATATTCATGGATACAACATGGTCACAGCTTAATATGGAGTATAAATTAATAGTACTTATTGGCATATTGGCATGGTGTTACCAAATCTACAATAAATAAGTTAAATTAAACGAACGAAATTTCAGCAAGCACGGTAAAATGTCTTTGTATTTATCTCAACCATACATACTCAAATAAAGTTATGCAATCCCAAATAGTAGTTATCAAACCAGTGAGGACTTCCTCCAAAATAAAGGTACCAAAACATTGAGCTAGTTCACATAGTTATGCAATCCCAAAATAAAGTTATCAATGTAAGGAATCATTGTTTGTGGGGGTATTTTTGGCAACCTACTAGCATCCTAATTTGCTATATTTTCTTATCCGACCTTATACCTCCATGCTGGTGGTATAAAATTTCTTCATTAAAAGCTCCATCAACATAAGCCAACATAACTTATCCCCTCTCTTATCCAGCACCCAAACACTTGATAAAACAAGAGAGGGTATAAGTTATCTTATACTCCCTCCTTATCCTCTACCCAAACGAGCCCTAAGTTGAAAGACAAGAAACGGAGGTAGTATGTGCTAAGAACCAAGGACAAGTTGCACGTTTAGACGAAAGTTTTGGGGGTGAAAGCGTAGTTTGGAGAAGTATATATGTATTCATCATTGACAGGGGCAATTGGAAATATACCAGTCTGTGAATTGGTCTTAGAAAAATGCATTCGGGTGAATTGGTCTTTGAAAAATACCCTCCTTTTTAAACACTAGTTGTTAGCAGCGTAGTGGGGCCATCTGTGTCTCTCGTCTCCATTCTCTCTCTCTCGTCTCCATCCTCTCTCTCTCGTCTCCATCTGCCTCTCGTCTCCAACTGTCTCTCGTCTCCAACTCTCTCTCTCGTCTCCATCTCTCTCTCTCGTCTCCAACTGTCTCTCGTCTCCAACTCTCTCTCTCGTCTCCAATCTCGTCTCCAACTCTCTCTCTCGTCTCCAATCTCGTCTCCAACTCTCTCTCTCGTCTCCAATCTCGTCTCCAACTCTCTCTCTCTCGTCTGCATTTCTCTCTCTCTCGTCTCCAAACACAATAGTTTTTTTTATAGAAAAGGCCACCCTTATACATACCAAAACTGGGTTGATCACTCCCACTACTAAGATCATTACAAAACTGCACCAACTTGTTTATGTGCTCTGGCATTTAACTCTCTGGGTACATAATTAATTGAACTAGAGAAATTTTTTAACAAGGCTGAACAGGGAGGCTCTGGTCCTCCAATTCCAACGGCTAGCAACATTGTTTTTGATTGCATTTACTATCACTTGAGCATCAGTTTCCACAGAAGCCTTAAACCAACCTTTCCAAACACAATTGTTAAATACTCTAAAAACAAACCCTAAAAACGCGTACTCTCTCTCTCCAACATTGAATTGTTTCTATCTACCTCAACCTACCAAGTACAGTTGAATTTACTCCAACTGTAAACTTTATGAATGTATACCTTAAACTCCTCAAGAATATGGCTCATTTGTCACTCTCATTGGCTCCAGTTCTCCCATAGAAGTATCCCATTTGTCTGTACAAGTCTCTCTCTTTCCTCACTTTTGTTCTTCAGCTACGGTAAAAACTTAAACTCTCACCTCTGTACTGTATGTTTGTCCTTAGTATATGTTGATCACAGTACTCTGAAATGTATGGTATTCTCATTTATTTACTTTCATCCTTCCAATATGTTCATCACATTACTCTAAAATGTAGGTTTATTTCTGCTCTGTTTTTCATTATTATTGGTTTGATGTGTGTTGTTGTATGTGGAGAGACTGGGACGAGTATATTCAACGTCTCTGTCTTCTCATAAGACTGAGACGTGAACTATGCTCGTACCAGTCTTCCCCATGCACAACTGGGAAGAGCAAGACCTGCTAAACTGGGACGAGAAATCTCTCGTCTGGCATTCAAATCACAGACGAGGACTCGTCCCGGTCTGGCATTTGATAGACTCGTGGGACGAGTAATCTCTCGTCCCAGACTGGGGTGTGATAGACTCGTACGAGTACGATACCCAAAGATGACAAGACAGGGACGACAGAGACGAGCATACCCTAAACCCTAAACCCTAAACCCTAAACCCTGAAATCCTCTCTTATCATGAAAAATGGTATTCAATATTAAAATTGTAAGTCCTAAACCATATAATCATGTAATCTAAACTATAAACTCAAAATCCTACAATCATCATATCTTAATCATGTAATGCCTAAACCTTATACATACCATTAAACCAAGTAACATCCTCCCAAAATCCTACATTTGTAGACACTAAACACTATAACCAACTAAGTATCATTCCTATAGACACTAAAGATGTTAATTGTAAGTCCTAAACCATATAATCATGTAATGTAAACTATAAACTCAACATCCTACAATCATCATATCTTAATCATGTAATGCCTAAACCTTATACACACCATTAAACCAAGTAACATCCTCCCAAAATCCTACATTTGTAGACACTAAACACTATAACCAACTAAGTATCATTCCTATAGCCACTAAAGATTTTAATTGTAAGTCATAAACCATAATAATACTAAACATGAATCCCTAAATCACAGATCATCCATTTTAAGTAAACCTAAGACTGTACACCTAAGACTGGGACGAGTATACTCTCGTCCCAGTTGTAAATACAGGGACGAACATTCTCTCGTCCCAGTTGTAAATACAGGGACGAGTATACTCTCGTCACAGTTGTAAAACACAGGGACGAACATTCTCTCGTCCCAGTTGTAAATACAGGGACGAGTATACTCTCGTCACAGTTGTAAAACACAGGGACGAACATTCTCTCGTCCCAGTTGTAAATACAGGGACGAGTATACTCTCGTCACATTTTAAAATAAATATGTTGTCTGAGCTGGTGGTGGTCCCTCTCCTTCCTGAAAAAAGTACATAAATTCTGTTACCCATCAGAAAACTTTTTTCTTTGTTTGACCAAACCCTAATTTCATCCAAACCCTAAACCCTAAAATCATTCTCTCTCTTTCTACTATGCGAACCCTAAACCCTAAAATCATTCTCTCTCTTTCTACTATGCGAACCCTAAACCCTAAAATCATTCTCTCTCTTGACATGTAGAAATGGTGAGAAAATTGATGTTCCGTGCTGTTTGGAATGGTGAATGGACGCGTGCCGAAGGTAGACACATATACATAGGTCATGCCGTGAAGAATGCAGTATTCAAGATAATTCAAGGCATTACCGTGGAATCTTTGGAGCACGAAGTTTCGGTCAGAATGGATACAGATTGTCCGCCTACCAAAAAGGTTGTCTTATCTTATCATTTCCAATTTCCAGATGCTAACCTGATCGAGCCTAATGTCCTCACTAAAGATATAGAAATCAAAGATATCTTTGATATTACGGAAAAGGGAACTATTGTAACCATGTACGTCACGTTAAAGGATTTGGTGGATCAACCATACATTAATGCTGATGTTGCTGACGAGGTTGTGATGGATCAAACTGAAACCCCTAACAATCAGTTGGTTCCTTTGAGCCCCCCCCTTACGTACCGCGAGGATTACTTTCAAGGTATAGAGATACTCGCCGAGGATTGTGACGAAGACAGGGTAGCATATAACGCAATGGATCTCACTCCGTCTCCGGTTCACTGTAACGACATTGTGCAATTAGCTGACAGAGTTATGGTTGCCACTAATGAGGCAATGGGGCAAAATAATCTTGCATTGGCAACTGTTGCGGTAGATTGTACAGAGAGTCGTGGACAGACTGGTGTGGGAAGGCTAGACGGTCTGGACATAGAGATTAAAGGTTTGTATACTGGGAGGGCGTTGTCCCACCATATCAGAACGGTTGCAGGTTTGAAGAGATGGACTTTTTACGTATATAAGCGAGACCAGACTCGTATTGTACTGCGGTGCGAGAATCGGGAATGCAAATGGATGCTTGGGGCTTACAAGCAAAAAGATTCCGTGCACTACCAGGTGAAGAAACATAACCCCATTCATACATGTACGGCATGCAGCGTAGATGGGAAGCACCGTAACATTAATAGCGAAGTGATCGCGTATGAATTGTTGGGAATGATGGGCCAATCAAAAAACACACCCACAATCAAGGAAGTACAGAACATCGCCTTAAAAATGGGAAGTAGAATATCGTACTGGCCGGCATGGTATGCACGTCAAAGGGCCAAACAGATGATCCAGGGTACTCGTGCTCAAAATTACGCTGATCTTCCCGTGTTCATGGCATTATGTGAAATTCTGAACCCTGGTACTAAATGGGATATGGGAGTGGACGAAGGTGGTGTTTTCTTGTACTGTTTCCTTGCGTTCGCGGCACAAATTCAGGGGATACCGTATATGCGACCAGTAATTGTCATCGACATGTCGCACATGAAGAAGGAACCCCTGCAATTGGTCGTATGCACAATGGTTGATAGCCAGAAACAGTGCTATCCCATTGCATGGGGACTAGTGGACAATGAAGACACCGCTGCATGGACTTGGTTCTTAAACAGACTGAGGTATGTTGTCCAGGATCATGAGGAGTTGACGTTCGTTTCAGATCGGCACCGGGCTATCATCAATTCAGTCAAGGCCGTGTACCCCTTATCCAACCACGTCCACTGCTATTACCATTTGAAAATGAACGCTCTGAAGCATTACAATACACAAAAGTGGGTGCCTCATTACCACAATGCGGCCTACACATTTGATAAGGACGCGTGTGAGTCACATCTGATAGACATGGGTATTGAGTGCGACAAAGTAAACAGCGTTAACGACAAGACCGTCGAACGTTACTTCCGGGATGCCGGTCTAGAGAAATGGGCAAGGTCCCATTGTAAAACAGCACGATTTGAGATTCTTACATCCAACTATGCTGAGTCCATTAACTCGTGCCTGCTGCCGACCAGGTCTGACAAAGCTCTTACAATGTTCTCCCAAATAAGCGATCATCAGAGCGAGTGGCACCTTAAAAAACGAAACCTCGGCTTTGACATGGGCAACACCTACCTGACTGCGAAAATGGAGAAAAGAATGTTGAGTCGTTCTATAAAGTGTATAGATTTTCGAGTGCGACCAATTTCAGAGTCTCTGTATGAAGTCCGCGGTAATCATCTGAAAACTCAAATTGTGGAATTCAAAGCTGGAGATTGCCTCGGAACCTGCACGTGCGGCAAATACCAACAGATGTGGTTCCCGTGTGTGCATGCGTGTGCTTGTGCAAAAGAACTCAGAAAACTTGGCCGTTACGATGCCGACCATGACATGAAGGTCATGTACGCCCACACAAGCAGGTTCTATTCACTGGAAAACTACCATCTGGCTTATGCAGGTACAATTAAGACTCCTCCGAACCCAGCAACTTGGACCAGCGCAGTCACAAGCGAAGTACCTGCACACATAAGAAACATTCGCCCACTTCCACCGAAGAAAGTTGTAACAGTTGGGAGGGACAAGGAGAAAAGACACAAGCCAATGGTCGAAACCGTTCGTGAAAAAAAGCGAGGAACGGGAACGTACGGATGTAGCCATTGCCATGTAAAAGGGCACACCAGAAAGATTTGCCCTCAATTGAAAAATTAATGTTGTGATAAAAGCCGTTGTTCTTCGTTCTTTGTAATGTAATTATTAGTTCGCAACCTATTCTGATGATTGCGAAAACAATATATGTTGTTTCGATCAATTATTGTGTTTTTTAATTTGAATATGCATTTTATTACAAAAATAAACAATATATATTTTTCTTGTGTTTTTTACTATAAATATGCATTTTAATACATAAATAAACAATATATCTTTTATTTAGATCAATTCTTGTGTTTTTTAATATGAATCTGCATTTTAATACATAGATAAACAATTTCTTTTTCTAAATTTATTTAATATGAATATGCATTTCTTAAAAAAAAAACTGTTACGTATTTCAACAGTGTTATTATTACACACCTTCTAGAAAACATGCATGCATGTTTTCTAGAAAACATACATGCATGTTTTCTAGAAAATGCAATTATACCCGGCACATGAACCATTATCTCTCTCCGTCTCTTCATCTACCCAGTCTCTTCATCTACCCAGGAATCACTACAAAAGCCACTCTTCTCTCCCAAACTCAACACATTCTGAAATGGCAAAGAAGAAGATACCAAAGGAGTGGGACGAGGACAAGGAGGAGGAGGTGTCCGAGGACGAGGAAAAGGAGGAGGAGGAGGACACAGAAAGGTCCGAGGACGAGGACGAGGACGAGGACGAGGACGAGGAAGAGGATGAGGATGAAGAGGAAGAGAGTGACAGTGAAACTGACCGTGAGCAGTCCTATTTCCGGGCAAAAAGGGGATCTGAAACAACTGAGTACAGTGACGATGAAGACGAGGAAGATGACGACTCCGTGGATTGGCCGCCATCTCCGCCATGGTCGCCGAAGAAAAGAAACAGAGACGACGACAGCAGCGAAGAAGATGAAGATGATCCGGAGTTCTGGCCTCGCAGTCCCAAAAAGCCCAAAAAAATGTAATCATGTTTTTAAGTTTTTTATGTTTTTAATGTAATGAAGTCTTTTTTTTCCGAACAATTTCATCTTTCTGAATCTCTGATTATGACAGTTTGAAGTTTTTCTTAGTTTTTTTCTGGAAAACACAGTTACTGTGTAAGACGAGCCTTTGCTCGTCCCGGTGTTGACCTGCTCGTCTCAGTATCAATGTGGCAATATACTAAGACGAGCAGAACTCTCGTCTCAGTATATTGCCACACTGAGACGAGAAAAAACTGAGACGAGAAAAAACTGGGACGAGAAACAACTGGGACGATGATGTGTATAGGTTTGTTTAAAAATTTGTCTAATTAAGTGTTAATTTAGTTGATTAAATTGTGTAACCCACGCGCCAAACATAAGTGAGAGACGGGTATTTTTCAAAGACCAATTCACCAGACGGGTAGGACGCCAATTCTTTCTCATTGACACCCCTTATAAAGGCGTAGAGAAGAAACCCTTCCTTCCTCTAACAGCGCTGACAGTCTCCGTTTGAGAGAGAGAGATCTCGCCGGCGATAATCTCAGCCCTCCGTCGATCGCCTCCGTGCAGGGAAGATGGGAGACTTGAACGACCCCTTCATGCGCAACAACAACAACGCCGCCGCGCAGGCGCAGGCCCGTACGAAGGTGCAGAATCGTACCAACGTCCTGCAGTTGAAGCTGGTAAGACCTCGTCGGAATCACTCTCCTTCTCGCCGACCTCAGGTGCTGTCTTCGTTTTATAGTTTGTCTTCTGTGGATGAAGAAGCATGTTTGATTCCGATTTGCTGGAATCGGATAACTAGGGTTTCATGATGATACTTAGTGATTGCGATTTTGTATCTGATTCTCCATATTTGGATCATCAATATGTTTGCACTACAGCTCATGAATTATTTTATCAGTTGTTTGAATTGTCTTAGATACTGGTAAAATTAAATTTGATATGCAGTGTTTCAGCCCTCTTCAAATTGAGAATTGATTTATACAGGTGGAGTGATTAATTAAATAATTATCTATTGTTAGACTAATATATGTAGCATGACTATAATATTTTACTGGTAGGAGTTTTCATTAAGTTCATTGTTTTCTGTGGTTGTTTTGTGAAATTATGCTGTGGATCCATTTGTCTTGTAGTTCAATTGAGTTGTTATTGATCTTGGTATATAGAGATAGATTGATTTTATAAATTATGTTATGATACCTACTCATGAGTACCATGAAGTTCACATGCAATGCGGTTCGCACACAAAAAATTCCTTCAGAATTATCAACATGATTGACTCGTAGAGGTAGAGTATTTGTTCTTTGAGAAGTCGCTTGTTTTTCATCGATGCTTTGTTGTAACTGTTTCAATTTCTTGTTTCTATTGCAGATTGGGCAGAGCCACCCGACTGGATTAACAACAAACCTGTTGAAGCTTTTTGAGCCTAGGCCGCCCCTGGAATTTAAACCACCGCCAGAGAAGAGAAAATTACCCTCATATACAGGTACTTCCTTGTCTCAATTACTGCCTAGTATGTTGTACTGTAGTTTTTATTATCGTGTCATTTGTTTTTCCTGGGATTTTAACTTTTGACTCCATTTGGATTTCCTCAGGAATGGCACAATATGTCAGTAGTTTTGCTGAGAAAGGTGATCCTGAATATCAACCGCCTATCAAAGTGGCTGAAACTCCTGTAAGATTCTCTCATCTATTGACTATTGTTTGACTTTTGGGATATTGAGGTTCTTGGTTTGGTGAAGCTCATCATTTAAAGGTCCATGGGTCTAGTAAACTTTTAAAAAATTAGGAAAGGATGCTGTACACTAGCATAACCTTAAATCTCAAATCAACCAGAAATCTTCAATACGACAACGTGGAAAGTCAAACTTTAAGAGCTGAATTGGCACATAGATATTTAAAGAATTTGCAGTCCCAATATCTCGAGATCTAAAAAGATAAGTATCAAAAGTCCTCGCCTCCCAGCCGTTTCTCTCTCCCTTCTCAAAATAGGTGTTTACTCGGCTCTATTTCTTCTCGTATCATCTCCATTCCCTTGGTATAGTGGTTCAGTGCAATGACAAGTGAAGAGGTCAGCATGGATCATTTATCTTAGCGCTTAGTTTTAACAATTTAGTCTATGGCCTAGCCATAAAACTGTTTGGTCAGCAGCAGGGTTGCCTGGATTCGGACACACTGGCATCGCTATTGGATTTTCGATAATTGAACTTGTGACATGTGCGCTCAAAAACCTATCTTGTTTGCTGGTTATAGTTCCAAGCTGTTCAACTTATTTCCCAATCCAAGAAAAAAGTGGATTGGTCTCCTAGCTTGTTCTGAAATCTTGCTGGACTATCCTGTCGGGTCTTGAAAAGTAACCTTTAAAGATTTCTACTCGTGTAACTAACATCAATGGAGTTTGATTATGATGTGCAGCTGCACTTTATTCCAAGACATATGAAAATTATGTTGCAGTGGTAAATTAGCTTATGGAATGATGTGTTTGATCTGATTAGAGCACTTCTCTTTTGGTTTCCTGGTCACGAATTTTAGATAAGCAGTTGTTCTCTTGCTGATTCTTTTGGTGGATGCAGGCACAAAAAAGGGCTAGGATCCATCAGTTACGACTGGAGAAGGGTGCAAAGAAGGTTGCCGAGGAACTTGAGAAATGTGATTATTCTGAGCTCTTTTTTACTGATTCAGCCAGATAGACTGGTTCGTACTGTTTTTTTATGCTTTATTTGAATGTCCTTGCAGATGATCCGAACAATGATCCAAACATTTCTGGAGATCCTTACAAGACACTGTTCGTTGCTAGGCTGGTGAGCATCATTTTATTAGTTTTATCAATTTCTTATGTTGAAGTACTTGCTGAATGTGTGATGTCTATCTTTTCAGAGTTATGAGACAACCGAAAGCAAAATCAAAAGGGAGTTTGAGGCTTATGGGCCCATCAAGCGGGTAGGTATTAGAGTGCCCTATAATGGCACTCTGGTTTTTGTGTTTGGTTGCGGTAAGAGGTTCAGTTTACTTGGTATTAGAGAGCTCTTTAATAGTGCTCTGGTTTTTGTGTTTTGGTTCTTGAAAGAGATTCAGTTTTGCTTGGCCCATTTTTTCATATTTTCTTGGAAACTTTTTGTCCCACTTGAGTTCTATACTCCCTACAAAAATTTAGTTGTATGTTGTATCTATGTTTGCACAAATTTCAATGATCTATGATGATATCTGTTTTGCAGGCTAGTATGATTTAGAACTTATTGTATGTTTGAAAAAGTTATGACCAAAGATATAGTCTAGTATCCGAATTTGAAAAAGTTGTCAACAAAGATTTGTCAGGGTTATCTTTATTTACTTATTGTCCTATATGCTTCCTTCAAATTTCAACAAAGTTACTCTCCTTCTTAACTCTCTCATACTTTTAAATTAGGAAAAAGTAACCCTGATATCACTTTCAAAACTGCACATTCATTCTACTTCATCATTTTCTCAACTTCTGGTGCAACAAGTTAACATTACCTGTAGATTTAAGTTATCAAGATTCAGTGATTTTTACATTTATTTTACTTGTTCCTTTTCTCTCTTTTGCCATATACATTGTTGTTTTTCATTTCTGCATTTTGGAATTTGAATGCAGTTCTTTTTCTTAGATCATCTGTGCAGTTAATGGCTTTATGCAGTTGTGTTTTCTAACATAATCTTTAGCTTAGTCAAAAACAATATGCATTATCACCATCAAGGTATATGCCTAAACGGTAAGGTCAATTGAAATCATAACCTCGTCATTTCCCTCAATTCCACGCCAGAATGAATGAGTGGTCAAAGGTTGAATCAACTTTGAAACAGATTCACAGGTATAGTCGTGTTTTTCTTGTGCCTTGCTTCTCCCATAAAATCCTTTGATTTAGTTGTAAGTTCTACCCCGACAAGTAATCCTTGGTAAGGAAAATACTGTCCTTGATTGGTATTCGAGTTCCTACATATTTTAACAATGTAAACAATTCAAGTCCCAAGCTGGAGCCTCATCCTGAGCAGTTGCATTGTATCTCTTTGCTCTTTATTTTGAAGCTACAAAAGGCGACAGACAAGTTTTCTCCTCTAGGTAAAACGTATAGGGAGTATCAACATCTCTTTCTCTTTATTTAAGTTCTACATACATTTTTGTGCTACTAAATCTTTCATTGTGGATTAAGGGTATCAAAACATATCAGCGGTTGGGGAGATATCCTGGTATTTCATGTAATATTTGTAATTGTTCCATTATTTTATGTACAAGTAGAATATCCCTGGTAAGGGGAGGTCTAATATGTTGAACAACTGGTAAATTGCCCACACACATCGGTTTATCTGCGACTCTAGCACTGGCGGTGATGCATCTTGCGTGGGAGCTGTATAATTTAAGGTGAGCACGGCTAGTGAGGCATTGTGCCTGTCTACCGTGCCATATAGGAAACACTATTTTCCAGCCTTGATTAGTAAATGTAGGCACTATTAAATGATCTCTATCTGACCCTCTTCTTTGGCCTCAAATATACATTTTTAATTGTGACTTGATGTTCTCTCCTTGTACGTGCAGGTCCGACTGGTTACGGATAAAGAAACCAACAAGCCTAGAGGCTATGCTTTTGTTGAGTTCATGCACGCACGTGATATGAAAGGTTCGCCAAAGTTGTACTTATTTATATCATTTGTATTTGTCATGTTATTATATGTAGTCACTCACTCGTGGAATTTGTCATGCAGCTGCTTATAAGCAAGCTGATGGGAGAAAGCTTGATAACAGAAGGGTGTTGGTGGATGTTGAACGCGGCAGAGCTGTTCCAAACTGGCGTCCTCGTAGGCTTGGTGGAGGTCTTGGTACAAGTAGGGTCGGAGTGGGTGGTGTTAATCCAAGGCATCCTGGGAGGTAATTTTCTGATGGGATATACACGTACAGCACTAGTAGTAAAATATGACTCCTAAACTATTGTTATGTGTACACCACAACTAGGTTAATCTGTGCAGCCGTGCAATCTTTTTTGCATCTGTTGTCTCGTGCCTAAAGCACTTAGGTTATTAACCTCTAAGAGATGTTTATTTTTACAGGTTCAACTAAATATAAAAGTGATTTCAACTTCATGCTATCAACCAAATGATTGATTGAGCAAACCAAACATACTCTCCTTCCTCGTCATTGATTTTTGGTTTTGCAATCTTGTTGACAAATTTGCTGGAGTTATTTGGACTGTGTTAGTCATGTATATGCTCTCCTTAGGAATTAGGATTGTTTATCCCTAGCTTGACTAGTCTTTTTTTTTTAGAAATTATCTATGCGTCTAGAATAGTTGATAGAGATCAACCTTAGATGATCCCCTAAACTGTTACCATTTGCATGTTACATGAAGTGTTAACATGTTAAAAATTAAACTTTGAGGGACTTTCACAGGTAACATGCTGCCTTAACTGAACGTTTTTCTTTTTCTTTTGCACCGAATGACTGAACGTATTGATGCTAACTTGCCTGTTATTCTTGTATAGAGGATCATATTGTTTGTACCAAATCTAATTCTGTCTTCCGTTCTTGTGAATGCTCAGAGAAATACAGCAATCAGGAGGGCCATCGAAGTCAGAGGAGCCAAGAGCTCGTGATGATCGTCATGTGGACCGGTATGTGTCCTTCGATACTTCTGTACTGTTATACCAATATATTTAACGAATTCTTTTATTTAAAATTGATTTTGCGAAAAAAAGGGTTGTCCACTAGGGTTTGTCAGCTTCAACTGCCATTCTGCATAGTTCAGTGTGTAGGCTTTTAGACAGCATTTAATTCTTTAAACGGACTGACCAAGGTAGTATCTGCACCGAACATTTAATGCCTACATTTGTTACTACTACAATTGTGCAACAATACCCCCATTTGACCGCCACTTTAAGCAGTTGCAGAAAAGTCCTAAGGAACAAAATCAAAGCCTTGTGATTCTTGGTGCTGGGCATCTTTTCCCTTTTTCATTGAGATCTATAGAAGCCGGATCATGTAGACCTGAGGTAGAGTCTGGTGTCATGTTACTCCAACGAGGACGACTTACAGAGATATAGAACTGGGTCTATCATTGGTCAGGATCACCTTGCTTTGTTCTTCAGCTCTCACCTTTATATAGAGGATCAAAAGGAAATTGATTATGTTGCTTTCTCATCCTGATGCTCCTACTTTTCATAATCGAAAGGAATTTTTTTCCCCTTAAAATTAAGAGATTGAGATATCTATAGAAATGGGCACTATATGTCAGGTTTATTTGCCCGTATCTGAGCTGCTGATCTTTTTTCTCACAGGGAGAGGGAGAAGTCCCGTGACAGAGGAAGAGATAGAGAAAGAGAGCGGGAAAAGTCTCGTGAGCGTTCGCATGAAAGACCAAGGGACCGTGAACACCACCGCGAGGATAGGCACCACAGAGATCGAGACAGGACCAGAGACAAGGAGAGGGAGAGGGGACGTGAGGGACGTGACCGTGGTCGGGACAGGGACCGCGGTCGAGACCGTGGTAGGGACTACGAACGCGATCGTGATCGTGGTCGCGACCGTGGTCGAGAAAGAGATTATGGAATGGAAGACGTTGAACGTGAAAGAGGGCGTTCCCATGACAGAGAATATGAGTATGACCGAGTTGACTCGAAGCTTGACCGAGTTCGGCATGGTGATAGAGACCGTTCCTATGATCGAGGCGACTATGACCACTATGATCAAAAACAGGTCCGTGGATCATATGATGAGGATGCGGATATCCGAGGTGAACGTGAAGGAAATGATCGTGGTCGTTATGATCAAATGGATGAGGATAACTATGGTCATGATTGAGTAAACCTTTGGGCTCTGCTTGTAAGGGGAGGATCTCAACCAGCATGAATGTTAGTCGCGGGTTTATTTGTGGGTAAGTTAATGAGAAATCTGCTCGTGTAAGGTCCCTTTTGGAACCCAGGTGTGACTTGATCTATGCATGTTGACTCAATGTTAATTGTCGGAGTCAGGTTTGTGTTGTTCGCTTTCCCGCTTATTACTATTCCTTTTGGAAACCTTTTATTTCTTTATTTTGTAGCAAGATGAAAACGAGACATGTAATAACTGGTATTTGTGAATATGTATGGTGGATGTTGGAGCTTTTGCTAGATTGATTGCCCTGTAATTACTGCTTCATTTCTGTGTAGCGTGTATGCTATTGGCAGGCCAGGAGTGTTTTGCCTAAACCATTTGTTACACTATCCAGTACAAATGGGGAAGATGAAGCACAGTTATGTTCGTTGACCTCTGTGTTTATCACAATGGGGTGCTTGATTAAGTCCCTGTTCTTAGCTTCAGGTGTTTTTGTCTGATGCCATATTCAATTGAGCGCAGCATTTGATAGCTTCAGTGGAACCTCTTTTATGCTTATAATGCTGAGCTTGCCTTGAACTGTCCATATATTTATGATGCGGTGTTGTATGTAGCTGCCTTCAACTTTGCATTACTCGTTTGTTACCACTGCTACTAACTAATAACTTGAGAAGCTTGCATTTTGTTGCTTTTATTCCGCCATCGTCTTGAAATAACAGGGGAGTAACCAGCTCCGGTTCTCCAACTTCCGATATAATCTAAATAAGCTTCTTCTTGCGGATTGCACACATCTGACGGACATAGCAAGATTGAGTTTGTAGTTTACAGGTTGATGGAGAATTTCTCTTCTCTTGTAGACATTGGAGAAGTTATTAAACCGGAACCGGTGGTTGACCCGGCGAAGATGCCGGGTCACTGGATCACCAGTCCAACCGGTGGGTCACTGGTCGGACCGGTGGGTCAATAACAAATTATTATTAATATATTGTGGTACATATTTATAGTGAAATATATTAAAAATTGACATATAAAAGCTCAAATTATTAGTTTTACGTGTTGTACAACCGGTTTTTACACTTATTATGATTGAAATTACACAAACGTTCAATAAAAATGTTTAAAATGAGCATTTTCATTTGTTTGTTAATGCTTAAAACATGTAAATTCCGTACCGGTTCAACCCAGTTAACCCGAACCGGGTCACCGGGTTGATCATAAACCCGTCGTGTTTGACCGGGTTTGGCCGGGTCAGTGGCATGTACGAACCTAGTAGTGACCCGGACCGAGTGTAATAACTATATTTCTTCTTCTTTTTTTTACCGAAAGTTATATTTGATCAAAAATTAAAACAAAGTACCAATACAAAGACCGTGCAGAGTGGAGAACTGGCTTCGGTGGTGCTCCTCTTAACCCTAACGGAGCAACCTTTTTGTTACTTTGACTTACGTGGAACGTTGATAGAGGCGACGGTTGTCATGTCGCCGATGACCATCGCTTACTCTGTTCCCTACCCTACAGAGGCAAATGCACCTGAAAAGAGCATCAAATGAGATCCAAGGCGGTGGAGGACGGAAAGAGCAGTTGGCGGAGTGGCACCAAACAGAAGACATGCTAGTGGTGGCATGAGCATCAGATCTTCGTGGGGGGGGGGGGGGTGGTGGAGCAGAATAGGGGCAGAGTGACAAGGTTGGGTTCAGGTGACCTGGAATTGAGCTTCTCCGATGAAGGATCGGTCGGAGCTACGCTGAATTTGAGAGATTTGAAAGAGAAAGAAAAGGAGATTCAAAAGGAGAGAGAGAGAGAGAGAGAGAGAGAGAGAGAAATTCAAAATGATTTTCAGTGATAACGTTTCACAACCCGTCAATTACATTATTTAATATGCCAAATTGTAATAAAAAAGAATAGAGGGGTCGAAGTGAAATAAGGAAAACAATGTAACTCTGTGCTATTACGACTGCTCGTGTTTTTAAACTATACTCGTGTCATAGTTTGATTAGCAAAACGATGTAATTTTTCGATAATTTTTTTATAGTGTTATAGAATAAACTTTATCCTACAACACCATGTAAATTGAGTCATTTTGTTATCTAATTTACTTGGTCAAACTGACATGGATACGAGTAAAAAAAATCAACTAGGGCGATCACAGAGAAACAGATGTAGTAGTAGTACTTGTTTGGAGTTGTTTGATTTCATTTAAATAGTTCATTTAAGAGAAAAGTCAAATGTGCAACGGGTAGTTCCGTAATTATAGTGACAGGAGAAGGGGTAATGGAAAAAGATCAAATTCCCGCCCAGTCCGAGCCCAATCTCCGAAGGAAATGAATATCTTAATTAAAGTATAGTAAAATAATAATAATTCGCCCGCACGAACCCCACCTTTTTTCTCTCCCATTGACGACGACGACGGTCCTTCTTCTTAAATAAACCTCCTCTCCAGCACCCACTCACTCACTCACTCACTCTTCATTTCACTGCTGTACCCATTTTCTCTCTCTCCCCCAAAAAATTTGAACTACCAGTCTGTCCCTACTCTTTCTTCCCATGGCGGCTGGGCTCGGGAATTAAGGGTAGGGACAGAAAAGACTAAAATACCCCTGTGAATATTTGCAATTCCATACTTTGTCCCCTCTATCTCACCACCACCACCACCAGCCACTTATCAACTCCACCACCAGCCACCATCAACACCACCACCACTCCGTTACAAACTGACAAATTTAGCATGAACACAACCAGATCTGGTAAAAAAATTGCAGATCTAAACCATTAATTTACAGATCTTAGAAAAATGCAAAATGAAGAAGAAGAAGAAGGAGGATGAGGAGGATGGAAGACCCTCGATCTGCCCACTGTAACCCATTGCCGAATCCATCGCCGAACGCATCGCCACCGCCGGGACAACCTTCGTCGCCAACGCCACCGCCGGGACAACCTTCGTCGCCATCTGAACCGCTGGACAACCTCCGTCGCATTCGTAGCCACCGGACGACCTCCATTCGTAGCCGCCGTTCAACCTCCGTCTCCTTCCGCCGCCATCGGAGTCGAAATCTTTGGACTCTTCACCGCCGGCTGTCTATTTCTGCGGTAGAAGAAGAAGAAGCACAGATCTGAGAGATAGAGAGAGAGAGAGAGAGAGAAACTGAAAGAGATAGAGAGAGAGCACAGACCTTTACCTGGTCGTCGTTGCCATCGCGGTCTCCGTCGCGGCCGTGTTCTCCGACAGTCCACCAAGGCCAGCGTCCGTCCATCTCCTACCTCTCTCTCTCTAACCCCTCTTTCTCTGTCTGTTGTGTGGTGGGAGGAAGAGAGTGTGGTGTGAGGAGGAAAGTAGATAGGGTTTTGTGTGGTAAATGAATGTGGTTGAGTGAATGAGAAAAAGTAAGTGAGGTATTATTTGAGAGGGTAGTTATGTCATTTTAAGTGTTTAAGGTTACTCTAAAAGGAAATGGGAAGAAAGAGGAGGGACGTCCCAAAATGGAAATTGGGAAGAAAGAGCAGGGACGGAGTGGTACTAGGTTTGTTCCTCCTTTCAAAACCCTCTCTTCTTCTTCCTTCACTAACATTTCACAAAATTTCAGTTGAAAACCCTAGCTCTTTTTGAAAAAATCGAGACCTGTTACTACTGTCTCCAGAACCTTATTTTGGGTCCGATTTTCTGCTGGAAACGCTGAGATCTAGTTCTACTTGTTTGTTTGATTTCAGGGTGTTTTTTGGAGTTGGGAAAATGGTGGCTGAAGGCGAGACCAAAAGCGAAGCGCTCGGAGATTCTCCCATTTCAGTACTCGTTGATGAGGTGAGGTGTTTAGGGTTTTTTTAACCGTTGAAATTTATTTTTACATACCTACTCTACAAAACTTGTCAATTACTGGTAGTATAGTGAAGGACAGTGTTGCAAGTGTTGATAAATTTCATTTTGTTATCTCAGTGTTTTTGTTCTTGTGAAGTTTCAGTATGTCACTTTGTTGGATTCCATCTAATAAATAGTTCAATTCTGGTCACACATTGTGTTTCAGTGATTAACTGCATTGGCTAATAATATTGATAGCTTGAAATCTCTCGTTTTAGATGTAAAATTAAAATGAATGTCTTAATTAATCTCTCATAGCTTATCATTCTCCAACCATTATGGAGTTTTTTTTTGTCCGACTTGGCTATTTAGACTATCGTAGTGACTGCTACTATTCTTGACAATATCTCATTGAGATCATCTTTGTTATAATGGTCATGTATTTGAATTCTCGATAGGAAGACGCCAAAAGTGACTACTAGTTAGTTCACAGAGAAGGCCATTGCGATACATTGACCTCATATAGATGATAATGAATATGTTGTTGAATTTTGTGATGTTCTAAATGAAGGATACCGGCAAGGAGGATGTTGAAGTCACTGTAAAGGAGGAAGTAATCACTGATGCAAACAATGGAGTTTCACCTCTTGTATTGGAAGTAATGGCTGACGAGGAAGAAAAGTTACTGCAAGCTCGGGTGGAGAATGAAGAAGAGCTGAAAGTTCCTGATGGACCGGTCCTCGACGACACTCAGTTCAGTAAACTGGACGAGCTCTTGAACCAAACCCAGCTTTACTCTGACTTCCTACTCGAGAAAATGGAAGACATAACTATGGTACATTCTTGTAGCTCTTTTTACATGAATCTCAAACAATGACTATCGGTTTTTTAGCTATTCCCTTAACTACTATTTGACGTGTTGGCAGAAAGGAGTGGAGGAAGTCAGTGAACCTCCGGCTGAAAAGAAGAAAGGACGAGGGTCTAAAAGGAAGGCTGCTACAAATTACAGCAATGTAAGCCCAACACTTGTTTTCTCCTACCTGACATATTGAATACTGTTATATGGTATTGATGTTCTGTCCATGGATTCTGGTTAGAAATTGTCTATCTGATTCAGTTGTAGTGCAGATGAAGACATGTAGTGCATTTTCCATGCAGCTTGCTTTTGTTGGATCTAGAAAACCAATCTGCATCTAAAGTCACTACTCTAATATGCTTTTATCTGTTTTTAGTTTAAAGATTAGAATTATGGTTCTGCATTCGTCTATGCCCTGCTACAAACTTGAGCATGGCTGTGATAGCACGGTCATTTGTTTACACTGAATTGCCTTGCTAATACTATTTCTAGGCTATGAGATAGAGTTGTGAGCATTGAAGGCCTTAATTTTGAGTGATCAATTTACAGTTACGGCTGAGTTCTAGGCGTCCATGTCCTAGTGTGTTGAGAACTTAATTTACCCTGTTCCCATTTTCTTTAATTTTAAAACTTTATTAATTATATATAATTGGATCATCTTCTTGGTCCCATTTTCCTTGAAACTGCTGTTTCAAGGGAATATGTTTGCAAAACCTCATCATATGCGTGAATCATGATCTTGTCGTTGCTCATATATCTCCTTTACAAGTTTAATCAAGTGATTATGTTTCTACTGTTTCTTTTACTGTATTATATTAATGTCAATCCTCTCTTCAGGGAAAGGCCAAGAGAGCTGTCGCGGCCATGCTCAATAGGTCTACAGAAGGAACCTCACCTGAGGATGTGAACCTCACCGAGGAGGAGAGGATGGAAAAGGAACAGGCGGAACTTGTGCCTTTATTGACCGGAGGAAAACTTAAGTCATACCAGATTAAAGGCGTGAAATGGTTAATCTCTCTATGGCAAAATGGCTTGAACGGCATTCTTGCTGATCAGATGGGGCTGGGGAAGACAATTCAGACCATAAGTTTTCTTGCACATTTGAAAGGCAAAGGTTTGGATGGGCCTTATATGGTTATTGCCCCTCTTTCAACCCTCTCAAATTGGATGAATGAGATAACAAGGTAAACTGCTTCTTAATGTATTACATTTGTACCCCTCTCTTGTTTTAGTAGTCTATTGTCTTTACGTGTGTAGGTTGAGACTTGAGAGGATTCTATCAGTTTCTATGTTAACATTTTTTTTTCGCTTTAATTCAATTTATAACCTATGCAAAAAATAGTTACCTAAATAACCATTCTATTGAAATGCTCAAATTTAATCTCAAGATTGGGCTATGTGAGGAGACTAGTGTAATTAGTAAATACAGTTGTGGTTATAGAAACAAGAAGACTATGTATGCAACATCAGATAATACATTTGTTGCTACATTATTATCTGTGAAAGCCAGTCTTTTAAAGGTGGTCAACAGTTTATTCGGTGTTGTTTTGTTTGGTTGTAGATCACATGATATTTGATATTTAATAGCATCTTAAGTTCTTGATTAATGTTCGTTGTTGCCAACGAGAGATGGCTGCTCTGGTAGCTTATATGTGTTTTGGTTTGATTATTTTCTTTTGTTTAAAGGTTTGTGCCTTCTATGAATGCTATTATCTACCATGGCGACAAAAAAACAAGAGACGAGTTAAGGAGGAAGCACATGCCGAAAACAATAGGCCCTAAGTTTCCGCTGGTCATTACTTCTTACGAGGTTGCATTAAATGATGCTAGAAGGACCTTGAGGCACTATAACTGGAAATATCTTGTGGTAGATGAGGTGAGTCCCTCTTTCCAAACAGATGTAGCTGTGTTGCAACTTGCAAGCTGATACAGGAAGTTTGATTTTCAGGCTCAAGATTCTGATCTCTAACTCCATGGCTTTCTTACTTCAGGGACACAGGTTAAAAAACTCGAAATGTAAATTGTTCAAGGAGTTGAAGCTTTTGCCGGTTGAAAATAGGCTTCTCTTGACTGGGACTCCTCTTCAGAACAACCTGGCAGAGCTTTGGTCGTTGTTGAACTTTATTTTACCAGATATATTTTCATCACATGCAGAATTTGAGTCATGGTTAGTATTGTTTGCATTTCCTCGTAACTTCACATGCTCAACTGCAATATGATTCCTTTGGCTTCTTTCAGATACTATCTGCTGAGTTTGAACTTTCACTTCTAATGACTGTTGCTTGTTGGCATGTGCGATTCCTTTGGCCTCTTTTCTCTGTGTGTGTGTGGGTTTGCGTGCGTTTGCAATTGTTTTTTGTGTGCACGTATCTCCTATAGATGTTCTTTTGGCTGAACCTTGAAAGTATCACATCGTGCTGTATGTTCTGAATTATTGGAGTACCGTTTAAAAGCATGGTTGCTAGCTGTATAAGATGTGCTATTTTTATTTGTGATTGTGGCATCACCTGCTAACTTTATGGTGTACAAGTTGATTTTGTAGTATATATTTGCTGCATCAGTTTAATCCACAGCATGTATTTGCTAACTGAAGCTATGTCTTGTAATACAAGAGAACACTTAATCCAAAATGTTTGTTATTTTAACAACTCCTAACATCTTGGATTCTGAGAATCTCTGTAGAACTGCTGAATCGAAAAACTCAATCATGAGGCATGATTTTGTTAGTCAGTAGATTCAAAACTGTAGTGTGTGATCGTTGCAAGGGCTTTGAAAAAACTAGTCAGCTTTTGTACTGATATATATATATATATATATATATATATATATATATATATATATGCATTAGTCCTTATTTATACGCGTGTGCTTTTTCTGTTCACTGTATAGTCAAATGTTGTATCATTTGAATGCTTGCAGTGAAACCATTTGCTGTTCCTCTACCTCTTTTTGCTAGGACTTGAGAAAAACTCAGAAGCTTGTTGATAATATCCAGTTACTGTCATGATATTGTTGTAATTTGATTTATTTGATAACATTATTAGGTTTGATCTTTCGGGAAAATGCAACAATGTGGAAATGAGAGAAGAATTTGAAGAGAAGAGAAAGGCTCAAGTATGCTCTATCTTTTCCTCAGATATAACCTTCCCAATGTTATCTGTGCTGCTTGCATTACATTTATGCTCTTGATGTTGGCAGGTGGTGGTGAAACTCCATGCTATTTTGCGCCCCTTTCTTCTTCGAAGATTGAAAACAGATGTTGAACTGATGCTTCCGAGGAAAAAAGAGATTATATTATATGCTCACATGACTGAATATCAAAAGAACTTCCAGGAGCATTTAGTCAATAAGACACTTGAGACTCATTTACAGCACAAAGGGACTGGTAATCTACTAGAACTGCTATCGTTTCACACTAATTTGATCTGAATCATTAAGCATCATAGTTGTTTCTGCTCGTCTTACTAGATTTCTCCATAGCATAGCTTTAATCACTCCCAATAGCAAATAGAAAAGAAAGTTCAAAAGTCACCACTGTAGAACTTTTGCAAGACATGGTTAAATAATAGGTTTTAAACGGTCTCCTTGTCATGGCGAGCTGCTAGGAGAAGCAAAATCTTGCATTGAATTTTGCATCTATTGGGCCTTTGAAGATCTTGGATAATATTTTTTTGTGGACAATTTCAGGCTAACATGATATGTTATGATAGTAGGTGTTTTTGCCAGTCTTTTCACTGGTTGTTTGGCCATTAGTCCGTTTCTTGTACTTGGTATGTTTCTCCTGAATCTTCCCAGTGCACTAGAATTTGGTACCACCTCCGTTCCCTCTCTTCCTACCCATTGTGACTTTTTGACTCGTATCTGGGTCACTTTGACCAGGTGATTTGGATCGCAAAACGATGTAATTTTGATAATTTTTTCACCGTATTATAGAGAAAAGAAAGTTCAAAAGTCACCACTGTAGAACTTTTGCAAGACATGGTTAAATGATAGGTTTTAAACGGTCTCCTTGTCATGGCGAGCTGCTAGGAGAAGCAAAATCTTGCATTGAATTTTGCATCTATTGGGCCTTTGAAGATCCCGGATAATATTTTTTTGTGGACAATTTCAGGCTAACATGATATGTTATGATAGTAGGTGTTTTTGCCAGTCTTTTCACTGGTTGTTTGGCCATTAGTCCGTTTCTTGTACTTGGTATGTTTCTCCTGAATCTTCCCAGTGCACTAGAATTTGGTACCACCTCCGTTCCCTCTCTTCCTACCCATTGTGACTTTTTGACTCGTATCTGGGTCACTTTGACCAGGTGATTTGGATCGCAAAACGATGTAATTTTGATAATTTTTTCACCGTATTATAGAGAAAAGAAAGTTCAAAAGTCACCACTGTAGAACTTTTGCAAGACATGGTTAAATGATAGGTTTTAAACGGTCTCCTTGTCATGGCGAGCTGCTAGGAGAAGCAAAATCTTGCATTGAATTTTGCATCTATTGGGCCTTTGAAGATCCCGGATAATATTTTTTTGTGGACAATTTCAGGCTAACATGATATGTTATGATAGTAGGTGTTTTTGCCAGTCTTTTCACTGGTTGTTTGGCCATTAGTCCGTTTCTTGTACTTGGTATGTTTCTCCTGAATCTTCCCAGTGCACTAGAATTTGGTACCACCTCCGTTCCCTCTCTTCCTACCCATTGTGACTTTTTGACTCGTATCTGGGTCACTTTGACCAGGTGATTTGGATCGCAAAACGATGTAATTTTGATAATTTTTTCACCGTATTAAAGAGAAAAGAAAGTTCAAAAGTCACCACTGTAGAACTTTTGCAAGACATGGTTAAATGATAGGTTTTAAACGGTCTCCTTGTCATGGCGAGCTGCTAGGAGAAGCAAAATCTTGCATTGAATTTTGCATCTATTGGGCCTTTGAAGATCCCGGATAATATTTTTTTGTGGACAATTTCAGGCTAACATGATATGTTATGATAGTAGGTGTTTTTGCCAGTCTTTTCACTGGTTGTTTGGCCATTAGTCCGTTTCTTGTCTTGGTATGTTTCTCCTGAATCTTCCCAGTGCACTAGAATTTGGTACCACCTCCGTTCCCTCTCTTCCTACCCATTGTGACTTTTTGACTCGTATCTGGGTCACTTTGACCAGGTGATTTGGATCGCGAAACGATGTAATTTTGATAATTTTTTCACCGTATTATAGAATAACTTTTACTCTACAACATTTTCAAAAAATTGTATCATATTGCTATCCAAATCACCAGGTCAAAGTGACCCGGTGAATAGTGACAAAAGTCATAATGGGTAGGAAGAGAGGGAACTGACTAGTACCAAATCACTGGTCAAAGTGACTTGGTGAATAGTGCAGTGGGAAGATTCAGGAGAAACAGAGATAGTAATTCATATTTCCTAAAAGTTATCGCCGAGTCCACTATTTCCCATAACATCATTGTTACTTTATCTCCTAAAGAAAGCCCAAGTTCTTATTAGGTAGCAGGGCCTCAAATCTTACAGATGATTAACAGTGTTGCGTAGAGTTACATGATATCATGCTTGTTTGAAAATAGTATTGGATGTGCTTTCACCTTTTATATGACCACTCTGTTGGCTGTCAATTTTTCTTTGATAAATTCATGAAAACTTTACGCTGTAATTTTACATGATGCAGGAGGTGGTATGAAAGGGAAGCTTACTAATTTGTTTCTTCAACTGAGGAAGAATTGCTATCACCCCGATCTTTTAGAGTCTCAAATCAATGCTTCATGTACGTATCTCAGAAATTTTATTAGTACAATTAAATCCTTAAAATGTGACAGTGGTCCATAGTTTTGAGGTTTTCTCGTTCTTTCCGGTTAGATTTATATCCACCTGTGGAAGAAGTTGTTGGTCAGTGCGGAAAATTTCGTTTACTGGACAGGCTTCTGACAAAACTGCTTGACCGCAAGCACAAGGTCAGTTGCTGATAATGACACATTGTTTGTTCTCATATGTGTATGGTTTCTCACAATATCTGATTTGGAAGCAGGTTTTAATATTCTCTCAATGGACTAGGATCCTGGACATCATGGATTATTATTTTTCTGAAAAGGGATTGCCAGTTTGTAGAATTGACGGAAGTGTTAAATTGGAAGAAAGGAAAAGACAGGTACTCTTCATCCAGTTTACCTGTATTACAAATGCTGGTAGTTGGTTTTACATGTATGAATCTTCGCTGGGTTAATGTAATGAGCTGCCCTTAGTTTGGTGAATATGAGTTATTATGTCCTGTATGGTTATTGTACAGATTGAAGAGTTCAATGATGTGAACAGCGACTTAAGAGTATTTATTCTGAGCACTAGGGCTGGTGGGCTGGGAATTAATCTTACTGCAGCAGATACCTGCATATTATATGACAGTGACTGGGTATGTTTTTTGTTTAGTTATGCCCTTGTTGTTTGCTTATTTTTCTCATATATGCAGACACGTGTTTTTTTTCTTCTGATTGTATCTGCCTCCATCCAGAATCCGCAAATGGATTTACAGGCCATGGACCGGTGTCACAGGATTGGTCAGACGAAGCCTGTTCATGTTTACAGGTTGGCTACTGCTCAGTCCATTGAGGTAACCTCTTGTGCCTTTTTTGTTTCATGCAAAAAAATAAAGAAATCAGTACTTTTTCATGTACTGGGAAGATTTTAAGTTATTCGTCTTTCAGGGGAGAATTCTGAAGCGGGCATTCAGTAAGCTAAAGTTGGAACATGTGGTGATTGGAAAAGGGCAATTTCAGCAGGAAAGAACAAAGCCTACTGGTATTGAAGGCATGGAGGTAACTGTTTGTTACTTGTATCTCCTGCGATTTAACCTTTAATTGGTTATCCTAGGCTCATTCATGTTGAAGTTAGTATGCGATAGCTCTTCAATATTGGATTACTTCTAAAAAAGCCGTTTCATTTAAGCCTAGATAATGACTTCACTTGTTAGTCCATAATTTCATTTTTGTACCCTGGCATGTCTCAGTAATATAAGACCACTGTACTCGGTGTTGCAGACTCGCATCACACTGCAGAAACCTGCTTGTTTTAAGTTTTTTGAGCTAAAAGGAGCTGCACATTGAGCCGTAAATAATTCTGATCTGTTTTCATAGGGAAAAACAAATAGCTTAGTGATGCGGAGTTTTAGGTTGCTCTTTCCTTTTGTTGTCAAACATAATCAGCTGTTAGATGCCGAGACAATCATTGCATGAAGCCTTTGTCCTATAAAGATTAAGACTATTCGAAGAGGGTCATCCTCTTTAACCAAGTTACATACTCAGCAACGTGCTGACATCTTTAATGGATCTAAGAAATGAAATATGGAGTATGCTTACATCTTTCCCTCTATCCCTGTTAATAATTGAAACTTACAATCTTAGAAGTAGGAGATGATTTAAATTCTTGCTGTTTGTTGTTGTGGATCATGGTTAGAGTTAACTTTCCCATGGTGTAGTACTAGCTTTCAAGAAAGGGGTTGCTGTTACAACTATTTGTACATTTACGAGAACACACAAGACTGTAAGCAATTCAATTAGAATCTGACATTTGCACAGTAAAACTGTTAGAATCTAATCAAATTTGCTGACCTTCAAATCAACATGTCGTGTGTTTTTCCTGCTAGATATGGTAACTTGGTGAATTTAAAGCTTTGCACTAAAAAAGTGCATTGTTCAAAGGTTCCTTGGTTTTGAAGCCTTCTTCATTTGTCCTCACACACTGTCGGTTATTTTTATGATGGATTTAGGAAGAGGAGCTGCTAGCACTGCTTCGTGAAGAAGAAGATCCTGAGGACAAGATGGTACAAACTGACCTAAGCGATGAAGATATGGAGAGGGTCTTGGATAGAAGCGATCTAGTTGTTGGCACCACCATTGATGAGAATGGGAAGCCTGACTTTGCTGCAACTACCCTTCCTCTGAAAGGCCCTGGATGGGAAGTTGTCATACCCACTGCATCTGGTGGCATGCTCTCCACCCTCAACAGTTAGTTAAAAACCATCCATCGAAGAGGGTTTTTGGTCTCTGCAAGTCCCTTTTTTGGATACTGAAGAATGATGCGCTGCATTTTGGTTGATCACTAGTTGTAGTATTACTAAGCAGCTGATTATTGCTCTTGTTTTTGTAAATTGCGTGGAATGTTCTCCATTCCTTGGATAGAGGGAGCTCATTTTGGGATCGCTTGCGATCAAGTAACTTCCAAGTGATTGAGTTACGTGCGTAATTCTTGATGACTAACCTATGTGAGTTGTTTGGTCAAAACTATGTTTCAACTTATTTTGTGGGGAAAATTTAATCTAGCAGTGCGACTCCTTATTTTGGTTTAACATACCCTTGCAATTGTAGATATTTGTTGTGTTAGTAATGTTTCATGTGTTTTTTATTGCTTGGAGGGTGATTCCTATAGTAGAGTTGGTGCAACTGATGTATACGAGACAACTATCCTCAAATTTAGAGGGTTGTTTGCCCTCCCTTATGAAAGAATGTGACCGGTCTTAAAAAACACACTAATGTGGTAGTGATGTAATTTTGGGCAAATGCGAGGGTAATGGTGAGAGTTGGGTTTCCCGCCCAGTTATAGCAGCAATAAAGTAGAATCACGCAATATGCCACCCCACCCACCGCCACACAAGACCCACTTTCTCTCAATATTTATCCCATGCTGCCACAACATTATCATACACGTTTCAGCAGAACCTCTTGTATTTTTTGGGTGGAAAAAGTAGAAAAATCCTCAGTTAAATTTATTCCCCTCAAAATCATCAGTTTATATTTTGACTATTAACTGAGTTACTTTAATCCCGTCATTTGTGTAGTAAACAATACAAGAACTTTGTACTGTATGTCAATTGTTTTTCCACATGGATTTGAAAACGGTTTGAACCTTAAAAAAAAGCGATTTATTAGATAGTAATAATTTGTTTGATTTCGGATTGAATTGAACATAGTTAATCTAACTGTATTTTAATACATTTGTTTTCAAATAATTAATACTATCATTAGTTCTAAACAACTAATTTTGTATCATGATGCTAATTGTTCAATATCACTAATCCACATCGTGTAAAGGAGTTAGCAACTTACTATCTCCGTTTCTTCTGTATAGTCTTGATTTGATTTGTCAACTTGTAATTGAGTTACTTTGACTCAGTGATTTAGATAACAAAACATATATAATTTTTAAATAATTTTTCCATGCTGTTGTAGAGTAAAGTTTATTCCACAAAACCATGCAAAGATTGCCAACATTTTTGTAATAAATTCACACCGAGTTCAAGTGACACAGTGATTAGTTAGTGACGAAAAGCGAAGTGGACAAATAGATAACCTGATACAAAAGAAATAGAGGAATAATAAAATAAAATAAAATTAGAGTCCTCCCGTGACAGGTGCCACAGCGGATAATCTCTCCTCCTCCTCCTCCTTTACATCCCCATTGGTATTTTTATTATTTGTGTCTGCAACACCCCGCCCATTCTTCATTTCTCTGCTTGCTTCTCATTACTCTCCATCTCTCTTGAACCAGGTTTGTTCCCTCACTCACGCATTTGAGAACAAATCGGTTTCCGACAAGAAAACCCTAGACATTTTGGTTGCGATTGGTGCTTCGGCTTGATTTAATCGTCTGGTTTTTGGTTTCAGGTTGTTATTAGGGTTTCAAATGGCGGCGGAGAACGAAGCACTAGCCCATTCTCCGACCTCCGTTCTCCTTGACGAGGTCTGCTTTCCCCTCCTTCACATTTCTCGCTTTTTACTCCGTACTTTGCCGTGTCTCCATTTTCCATGTTTTAGGGTTTATTTTTATTTTTATTTTTTTCTTCCGCTTAAACTTATTTCAATGCGCAACAAAATTATTCAACTTCTTGCAGCATTTCGGTTGTTATGTGGTGTAAGAGCAAACGCGTCTAAATAAGTAAACTTTGCTATGTCATTTTTACTTCAATATTCTCCTCCTTTTAAGTTGGAAAGATTAATAATACTAGTAGTAACTCAATTTGTCTATGCCGGATATCGATGTTCTCTCTCCAATGAATGTTGAGAATAAAGGGAGGCCTAAAGCCACTCTTCACTTGTCCGTACTCTTATTCATACTAGATGTTGGCTAAACATACTCTTCGCCTTTAGGAAAAATGATTTAGCTTATATTTTGTTTAAAATATGTCAACTGTCTTGAGAAGAAATGAGTATATCAAAGTAAAAATAGTTCACAAATCACAAGCAAGGCCATTATGTTCATTTCTCGTGATGTTCTAAATGAAGGGAACCAGCAACAAGGACAATGTAGGAGTCACCGCGAAAGAGGAAGCAGTCATTGATTCAAAAAATGAAGATACATCTCTTATATCAGAAGAACATATGGCTGCTGAGGAAGAAAAACTAATGGAAGCTCGGGTGAATGTTGAACAAGAGGCAAAAGTGCCCGAAGGACCAGTCCTGAACGAGACCCAGTTCAGCAAACTGGATGAGCTTTTGAACCAAACCCAGCTTTACTCAGAGTTTCTTCTCGAGAAAATGGAAGATATCACTAAGGTACCTTCTTGTAGTCATTTCAACATGAATTTAATACTGTTTCCTTTACCTTCTACTCTTACACTTCCAATGGATATGTTTGTAGAATGGAGTGGAGGGAGGTAGTGAACCTGTCACAGAGAAGAAGAAAGGTCGTGGTTCTAAAAGAAAGGCTGCTACGAGTTACAGCAATGTAAGCCTCATGTTTGTCTTCCTTTCATTCCCTCACATTCTGGTACACTGTTTAGTCTTGATATAAGTGGAACTGTGCTACACCTGGCTTTTGCTATCGATGAGTTTTGCTTCGGGATGCCAGTTTCTATCTGAACTTAATTGAGGTGTACTTCTAGGCATGCAACACATTTTACATTTAACTTGCTTTTTGAGATCATTCGAAAAGTCAACCCCTTCCTAAAGGTACTACTTCAAAGTTAAAATGAATTGTGCTGAATTTTTTTACATTGTTAAGCAACTCATTAGGGTTCCATAATACTTGTTGTATAGTTGGTGCAAAAGACTCACAGTTTTTTTGAGGAATCCAATTTGGCTTGTAAATCTCAGTTATTTTGAGAAATCTGAATTAGTTTTGCTACGATAGGGTGTTTGATTTCCAAATGGAAGTGAAGCTGTCACGAATCATTTTGGTTTATTGTACACGCGCAGCTGGATTGTTACAAGTTGAATCCGATGTTGCTGGTGGAAAAACATGTTGCCTTGCTCATCTACTGATCACTTTGAGAAAACTTATTATGTTCCATGCTTCAGATGACTATTAATTTGTATAAATTTGGATGTTCACTTCAGTTTGCATATAAATTCTTCCTTTTATGTCAAGGATGTACATTTTCATGATATTTTTCTTTCCTAAAACTCATCACATGATTACATGACGTGATTATTATATATCCAGACTCCATTTCATAGGCTATTGTTGAATTATAATAACTTGAATTTCATCTTTAGGGTAAGGCTAAGAGAGCCGTTGCAGCCATGCTCACAAGGTCTAAAGAAGGAACCTCGCTTGAAGATCTGAACCTCACTGAGGAGGAGAGGGTTGCGAAGGAACAGGCAGAACTGGTGCCTTTATTAACAGGAGGAAAACTCAAGCCATACCAACTCAAAGGTGTAAAATGGCTGATTTCTCTATGGCAGAATGGCTTGAATGGCATCCTTGCTGATCAGATGGGACTGGGGAAAACAATTCAGACCATTGGTTTTCTTGCCCATTTAAAAGGCAAGGGTTTAAATGGGCCTTATATGGTCATTGCCCCACTTTCTACTCTCTCAAATTGGATTAATGAAATATCAAGGTAAACTTCTGCTGAATACATTTTGGCAATTTCTTGGTTGTCAGCATAATCAGTGCACATTTTGTTATGTTGAGAATGTATTCAGAGGTTTAACTTTTTTACTTTTGGATCTGGTTGCTTACAGCTATTACAGAAACATTGTCACCTTTTCAAATTAGGTTGGAGATTTATACTTGAGGTTCTTCATTAAACATAAAAAAAAAAAAGAAAAATCATCTTCACTAATTCATTTTGTTTAACGTTAAACCTACGCTTATTTCCGAAAAAAACCCTACGCTTACTACCCTATTGCAAGTTTTCTATGTGCAATTCTCTCTCTACGTTGTTGAAACCAAGTATGAAATGTATAATATTGAAGCTGTTGAGGTCTTTTTGTGTAAAATTGCGGCATTTGATATTTCTATTGTTATGAAGTTCTTGATTAACTTTCACTTGTTACCAATGAGGGTATGATCTCAACTATCTAGTGACGAAGTTTGAGTTACTAGCTTTCATTGTTTTCTCTGCTGTCCGATTTGTGTTTGATTTTGATTAGTTTCTATTGTTATAAGGTTTACACCCTCTTTGGATGCTATTATCTACCATGGCGACAAGAAAACAAGAGCTGAGATAAGGAGGAAGCACATGCCAAAATCAGTAGGCCCCAAGTTCCCCGTGGTAGTTACTTCTTATGAGGTTGCATTAAATGATGCAAGAAAGCACTTGAGGCATTATCAATGGAAATATGTTGTTGTGGATGAGGTGAATCTTGAGTTCAGAGGAATCTCTCTCTAGTGCTGGAGGTTTGATTTCATTATAATATTCTGATATCTGAACTTCGTGTCTTTCCTCCTTCAGGGACACAGGTTGAAGAACTCTAAATGTTTATTACTCAAGGAGTTGAAGTATTTGTCTGTTGACAATAAGCTTCTCCTAACTGGGACTCCTCTTCAAAACAATTTGGCGGAGCTTTGGTCGTTGCTAAATTATATTCTACCAGATATTTTCTCATCCCATGAAGAATTCGAAGCATGGTTAGTATTGTTTGCTTTCCTCTTTACTTCTCATATATAAACTTGTAATAATATGATGGCTTAGCCCTCTACCAGATAACGGCCGTGTTTGGAGACGTGGTCCATTGGATTATTGCAAATGTGCGGTTGAGATAAAGAGAGATTAAACTGTATTCTCTCTCTTCATGTCGATCCCACATTCCCAGTAATCCACATGTCCAAACAGGTTCAACATATGCGGAGTTTGAACGTTTCCTTCTAAAACCTAATCTTAAATACGGGGATACAAAGCTGTTAACCACCTTTTTCTTGTATGTATAATCCGCATATATGTCCTGAATGGGTGCTGTTTTGCCTGGACTCCGAAAGTATCACACCTTGCTCATGCTCCTATTTGTTAATGTAAGGTGTAGCAGCGTAGTTGTAAGCTATATAAGATATGAAGTTTTTAAGTATTCAAGTTGATTTTAATGGTATACACATATTGCTGCATTTGTTTGAGCATCTACTGTAGCTATTGACTATCTGAAGCAATGATTTGTATGACTTGAGAACACTCTGGGCCCGATGTTTGTTACATTAGCTACTGCTAACATCTTGCTTACTAGACAGACCTGTTGAATTAAAGTAGTTGTGTAAAAAAGAGTCTCATGAGGCATGCATTAGTTTATCAGCAGGCTCAAAGCTTAATGAAGTTGTTAATCAATCACTTAGTCAACTTTCGACCTTAATGAAGTTGTTAATCAATCTGTTAGTCAGCTTTCGTACTGATGATGGATCCATTGCTTATATCTCGTACATGTATTCTTTTTTTGGTTCAGTCAGTGCTTGCAGTGACTCTGCATTTCCAATTTTCCATCCAGCTAGTTACACATTTCTATACTGTCACTGTCATGGGAACTTATTTTTGTTCATCTACCGCTTTGCATGAAGTTAGTAAAAAATTACCAGTCTCCCTTGGATGCTCATTTTCGTATATTTACATTGTGATTGGATTATTAGGTTTGATCTTTCGGGGAAGTGCAGTAATGCGGCCACGAGAGAAGAACAGGAGGAGAAGAAGAAAGCACAAGTATGCTTCCTCGTTCTCCATTTATACCATTCCCAATTTTATTTGTGCTGTTTGTATTACGCTTCTGCTTTTGATGTTGGCAGGTTGTGGGGAAACTCCATGCTATTTTGCGCCCTTTTCTCCTCCGAAGATTGAAAGCAGATGTTGAGATAATGCTTCCTAGAAAAAAAGAGATTATATTATATGCTAAGATGACTGATCACCAAAAGAACTTCCAGGAGCATTTAATCAATAAGACGCTTGAGGATTATTTGCGGGAGAAGGTGGATACTGGTAATCACTTCATTCTTCTATGCCTTTTACTTGAAATGTGACTACATTTCAAACCCATTCGTTTCAGTTGAATTTTTTATCTTAGCTGATCAGTAAATAAAATCACTTCAAAATATTTATCATATTGATCGATTGGCTGAATGTGATACTCACACAGCATGCCTGCTCCATGTGGGAAGAGTGTTTCTAGTGAATATGTGGATTTTAAGTTGTTCCAGAATCAAGGCTTTCTGCAGGAGAAAATTATGGAGTCAAAAGTGAGGCTGCTCCATGTCAGACATGTCTAGTTGTAGGCCACGCACATCACCTATTTGGTGCTAGTTCGATCCACACCAGCTCTCCCTTCTTCCTTTTAGACTTGTATCAAAAGAGTGTTTCTAGGGAATATATGGATTTTAGTGGACATTGAAGCTGTGTCATTATCTTACCAGAATTTTCAAGAGATTTTTGAAAGATCTTGGATAAGAAAAAAGAGAACAGTTCAAAAGTGAAACTTGTGGGATGTGTCTGAGACTCTGTGCCTTAGGCTTGTTAAATGGTTGGTGTTTGGTTATTTTGGATTTGCAGGGTTTCCTTTCCAAGAACACACTCATGGGGAGCCAGAATATTCCAACTTTTGTATGATGTAGGCCTTAGTTGAGGATCCAAGATGAATTTCCACGCATGACATGCTATGATTGATGATGATTCTGCCTTTTGAGTCCTCTTGTAGTTCTTATGTCTTCCAGTAAAAATTATCCTACAATCAACCTTTCTAACACAACATTAACATTTATGTATCTGTCTCTTCCTCTGAAAATTAAAACTTCTTAATAAGTAACTGAAGAAACAGGGGAAGTGTTATTTGTGAAATGGTTTCATTATATGATATCTTGCTTATCATGTGTTTAGTTTGATATTTGGCCTCGAGTCCGAAACTTATATTGGATGATATCTTCTGAAAATTTTCTTACTGTGAGTTTACATGATGCAGGACGTGGTATGAAAGGGAGGCTTAATAATCTGGTCATTCAACTAAGGAAGAATTGCTACCACCCTGATCTATTGGAGTCTGCATTTGATAGTACATGTATGTATCTCCGAAGCTTATTTCCCGCACCTGAAATGTAAAGTGGCAGAGGACAAAATTTTGATACATATATTTCTTTTTGGTTAGACTTTTATCCACCCATGGAACAGATAGTTGGTCAGTGCGGAAAATTTCGTTTACTGGACAGGTTGCTAGAGAAGCTGCTTTCCCGGAAGCACAAGGTATGTTACTGGCAGTCAAGTCCCAAGTGTATTTCCTGATCTGTGTAACCTTTCTTATAGTATCTTATGTTGAAACAGGTTTTGATATTCTCTCAGTGGACTAAGGTTCTGGACATCATGGATTATTATTTCAGTGAAAAGGGCTTGGAAATTTGTAGAATTGACGGAAGTGTGAAATTGGATGAAAGAAGGAGACAGGTACTTTTGACCCGCTGAATTGTCAAATTATATTATTTGTTTTTTGTAGTAGAAATCTTGATTGGGTTTTAAGGTAATAAATAAGGGTAGAACTTGTACAAGATGGCTCAGATCTTGTATAGTTTTTCTGTTTTCCAAATATCCTGCAATATTAGATAATTAGAAGTCATTTCTGAAACTTTTGGCATGATTCTTGGAATCTGTTGTTGGATTAGGTGATGATAGTATATTCTGCAATGGGACAATAAAGTGGTGGCCATAAGAATCATTTTCTTCTACTTTCCTTTTTTTTTTTTTTTTTTTTTTTTTTTTCTGTCCTATAATATGATTTGCCTATTTCTTCTTCCTGTACTACTTCAACAGTTGTTGCTATTGTCCTGTTGCTGGCAATACTTTTTCGTTTAACAGTAACATATTTATAAAACTCTTGTACAGATCGATGAGTTCAATGATGTAAACAGCGACTTGAGAGTATTTATTCTCAGCACTAGGGCTGGTGGTCTGGGAATTAATCTTACTGCAGCTGATACATGCATATTATATGACAGTGACTGGGTATTTCTTCTTGCTTAATACCATGTCGTTGTTGGTTGCTCATTATTTTTCCTCCATATATGCAGCAGCTGTATTTTTTTCCCTATAGCATCTAAATTTGTTGTTTCCATCCAGAATCCTCAAATGGATTTACAGGCAATGGATCGGTGTCACAGAATTGGTCAGACAAAGCCTGTTCATGTTTACAGGTTGGCAACTGCTCAATCCGTGGAGGTAACATTTTCAATGCCATTTCATGTTAATGCAAGACCAGAATAAGTTGTACTTTCATATACACTTGAGTTGAGTACTGGGAAGAAATTAAGTAAAAAATGTTACACAGGGACGAATTCTGAAGCGGGCTTTCAGTAAGTTAAAACTGGAACATGTGGTCATTGGGAAAGGGCAATTTCAGCAAGAAAGAACAAAATCTACTGGTACTGATGGCATGGAGGTCAGGTTTTTGTACTTATTCTCTTTATATCACTTGCACTGGGTATTACTAGATGAGTAAGTTTTGGTGTAACCTCTTTGATTCCTCAAGTACCCTCCGATAGGTAGTTGTGTCGTCATATATAGATATATCTCGTGATTTTTTTTACCTTGTACGAATTCCGGGGCGTCTTTGTGCACATTTAGATAGTCTATTTTGTTATCAACATTATCAGTATAATGGTGTTATATCGTTCTCATCGTGACACAAATTGCTCACTTCCCTGTGATTTGTCTAAGGCCGTCATTTTCGGGTGATGTGTCTGCGTATACCTTATCACCCCAACCTATGAGTAATTTCTCAAGTAGGTACTGAATTAAAACTTTTAAGATGGCTCTGGATGTGACCCCTGAATCAGCTATTGTGTACATTTATGAACCAGTTCACCTTCTATCTAGTCTGGGACTTTGAGGGGAACATGGCATTTTAAAGAAAATTGCAAGAACTCAATCCATGTAGCTGATCTTTAATTCAAATAAATTGGTTGAGCGTGTTTTTCTTGTCGGAAGTCCTGTCTTTGCCAACTTAAACTTGTGTGTGCTAAAATTGTGTTGTTGTTTTATGATGATAACGTTTGTTGAAGCACTGGTCCTCACTGACTGTTGAGGGTATTAATAACAATTCAGGAAGAGGAGCTGCTAGAACTGCTTCGTCACGAAGAAGATGCAGAGGACAAGATGATTCAGACTGACCTAAGCGATGAAGATATGGAGAGGATATTGGATCGAAGTGACCTGATTGCGGGAACTACCACCGATGAGAATGGGAAGCCTGAGTTTTCTGTGACCTCGGTCCCACTAAAAGGCCCCGGATGGGAAGTTGTGATACCCACTGCATCTGGTGGCGTGCTCTCCACCCTCAACAGTTAAAATACTGATGATGTTTATGTTCAATGCTGCACGTTTATGGGGGATATAAACACTAAATGCAGCTTTTTGGTTGGGACTTGTATTACTTATCAGTAGTTCATTTTGATATATATTGCTCTCTTTCGTTTTTGTAAAGCGAGGGGTTTCCATTCCTGAGAAAGAGAGCTATTTTTGTTAGCAACTTGCAAGTGAAGGAATTACGGTGGTGTAATTCTTGTAAGAGACAAAACACTGTGGAAGGTCACCACTTCTGTTAAATGTGGTCTCAGTGATGATGTTGCTAGTTTTGGCTGTGTTTGAAATGGAGTGAGTGCCTTTTCTGGTCGTTATTCTTCTGTTGCTGCTAAATATTAGTACGCTGTATGAGGTGAGACTCCCACCCTACTAAAAAAACATGTATAAAAAACGAGTTTCCGTTGCCGGGAATCGAACCCGGGTCTCCTGGGTGAAAGCCAGATATCCTAACCGCTGGACGACAACGGAATGTGATATTGATTCCGTTAATGTTTAATGTAAACATACATCTCTGTTCTGGTTACATTCATATATGATGCAACACACAATTTGTCTGAGTAAGTATTGAATACATCTAACTATCTAGACTGGAGTAAATTAGTTTTCACAAATCGAAAACAAGAAAAAGAACAAAAATAAAGTGATTAAACTAACTAAAATTACAACACTGGAACATGATTCTAGTTCTTACATATTACGCAGAAGCAGCAACTTTTGTTAATGAATGAAGGCTACTACTCTTCAATGATTTTCATTGGATGATGTTTTATAATATTAACCTAAAAACGAAACATCAAACTTGAGGGATGGTAAATTTCCCAACTCTTGGGGAAAGAATGGTGTGTGCATCAGTTGCTGTTAGGATCTGTGGAATCGACAAGCCTCCTGAAATGACAATCTCTGCACCAACACGAACTTGGTAATTAAATGTCCTCCTATACTAGACATCGCTCATATTGGCTATGTTGTTTGGATGATATAGACTATAATTTATAAGATATATCATTGAACGAATTGTTGAGGATGAGATGAATTTGTCTCTCATTCAATAATTTGTCTCCCCTCACCTCAACCAATCGTTCAAAAATTTGTCTCATCCAAACACACCCATTGGTTTCATAAGTGAGAAACTTGTTTGTATAGAATCTTACCGATGCCTTCACGAACAGAGAGATTAGGCCTCATAACATCCTTTGAATTGATAAGAAAAATGTCCCCCATGTACAGATGGTTGGAAGGAACGTAGACGCAAAACAACTCTTCCGCTCCCGTGCTCTTACGCAAAATCACCGTCGACGTGATGAAGCCGAAAGCGTATTCACCGATGCGCGGATGTCTTATGATGGCCACTTCCTTGAAAGCCTGAGAACCCTGATCTGAATATATACATACACAGTGGTGGGACACTTGGCATATGAGTTTTCTTCTCACACCAGCAAATTAAGTGATTGAAGCTAGATAAATGGTCATGATAGTATTACCCATGTTATTGAATAATTCTAAACAGACAGTATCTTAGAAAATTATGTCTACATTTATGTTTAAAATTTTGTTCATGTAGTATTACTCGTGTTGTTTCACCTGGTGATATCGCGGCGCTGATTTGTTTAGATGCAGAGTAAATGTAGCTCATGAAGGGCATTTTCTTGATGAACCATTCTCCGAGACCCAACACCGAAGCTCCCAACCACGACGACATGAAGACGCCAACCAAGAAAATGAATGTGATTGAAGTCACAAATCCAAGACCTGCATGCCAATCATCATAAACATGGGCTTATCAGACAACTCAACCGGCGAACCGGCCCACCAAAAACAGGCTGAGAGAGTAATCGGCCTGAACTGTGATCTCACAGTCATAAAACGGCCCATGACCTATTGTATAGTGGTCAGGCCCGGTTTTAGATTTGGATTGACCACATAACCGACCCGAACTGGCCGACCAGGAAACCTAAACCGGCCTAAACTTTAACCGAACCTTAACCGTACCCGGCCCAACCTTCCGTCATGGTAACCGACGATTTTTTTCATAACACTTTCTTTATTATGAATAATACGAGTTATTCTTTCATTACGCTTTCACTATTTGGTTGATTTAATTACTTTGTTGCTTCAATCATCAATTTCTCAAAATAAATCCGACAGATATGAAAACTATAACTATTTTATTTATATAATATACAGACATATACATAAATATATAAAATTGTTATTAAAGAAAAGGTTCAGGACCGGCCGAAACCGAGCCAGCCAGGTTAAAGAGGTCCGGTCTTGTGGTCCGGGCCGATTAGAGGATGATGGGGAATTTAACCAGCTAGGTGTTTAACCGGGACCGACCAAAATCATACCGGTGGTTCACGGTCTACCGGGCCCGTTACAGTTAAACCGTTTGACAGGTCTACTCACCTATGGCATTTGCTTCAAATCTCAAAGCCACAAAATGAAACACTTGAACAGAACTCACCGAATATATGGATACCCAAGTGTATATAAACTGGGGAGAAGAATCCGTCGACAAAATTGATGAACCACCAAGTTATGTAAAACGTGATTGCTATCGGAAGTAAAATTACACTGCAACAAAAAAGCAATGTGAAACTTGCTTGTTACTACTATTTCAATTCATAAAGTTAAAGGGAAATCAAATGGTGGATGACTCTGATCAGGGGCGCCGGATCCATGATATTCTTAAAGGCCCTGTTTGGATAACAAGGTTGGGCATGTTTTGTTAACCAAACTAGGTAGATGTTTGGATTAGAGGGTTTTGGTTTTTAAAGTGTTGACTTTTATTTGAGTAGAAAAATGAGTGGAAAGTGGGTCCTACAAATTTTGGGTTGAGGTTTTGGTCAACTTTTTTGTGAAGTTAACCAAACCATTGTATGCAAACAGGGTCAAAGATAAAATTAAAGTTAAAAAGTTGAATGGGGACGGTAGTGAACTTTCTTGTGGAGGCCAAACTAAAAAATCAAAATAAAATAAGGGTAATGTTACAATTTAAAAAAAATGAGTGTACTGTATCCCCCACTAATTTCTATATGTGTCTGCCTGTGACTGTGATAACTCGAACTATACAGTAAATATTCATACTTACCATCCTGACATGAACTTCTTCGATGCCCAGCTACGAAATACTTTATGATATGCCTGCACCAAGTCGATTGGAAATTATAGCACAATTTCCATAAAAACGCAAGACGAAGATATTGGAGGATATATAGACTAATGAATAGGCTCGGTTCCATTGATATACACAGTTGTAGGACTGACCCAAGATATCTCGGGACCTAAAGCGATTAATAACTTGAGGCCCCAAATCATATATTTTTTTCACCATGAAAGTTTTGTTTTGTTTTTTTTTTTTTTTTTGATGTAACCATATAAATATTTTTAATATTATAACCCTAGTTAGTAAATACTCCAAATTTTTCCGTTTAATACCCGTCCGTACGTATAAATGAAAAATACTTCCGTATTTCGTACTATTGCTGGACCTAATGAAAAATACTCGAATTTTTGAGGAAAAAAGTTTAATACTCGTATTTCACGTTTTAACGTATAATACTTCCGAATAAAACTTCTTGAAAACAATATTGCAGTGAATTTATCGTCCAAAATAGAGTAACTTATAGTAATTATTTATTATTAAATATGTTCAAGTATTATTAGAAAACTTTGAAAATATTTAAGTTAAAATTACTATACATATATGTGTGCGTGTGTACATACATCTTGATATGTGTTATATTATTTAGTTTTATAATAATACATGTTTAAGATTAGGGAATGTGTAGTAACACTTTTTTACAGAAATAGTTTGAACAGTATGATATTATTTTACTTAAATAATTAGTTATGAGTAAATAGTGTAAATATCAGAAATGATAAACAATTGAGTGCATGTTTTACAAATTATTTTTTAATATTTGATAAAAATATGAAAAGATGGAAATGTGCGACCCAAAGAACTCATTATATATGCTAAAATACTAAGAAATGCACCCGTATTTTTAACTCCGAATACATAACTAGTATACGAACTATACACGTACGTATAGGAAACTCGAATTAATCAAATCGCGTATTTTTAAGCCGAACTTTTACTAACGTATTTTTAACCTAAAATCGTATAATACACGTACGTACCGTATCACGTTTTATTTCCGTCCCGTATTTTACTAACTATGATTATAACACATCACTTTATAGTTGGTGTGATTATAATAATAATAACTTATATGAGCATAAGCAAGGAACAACTGTGAACAAACTACCAATCACCGCATCAACAATTAATATTAGAATATTGTTTCAGTTGCTTCATGCATCCAAGCACGCTTGGTTTGTCAATCACCAATTCACCTCCTAACATTTCATCTGTAACTCCAATTGTCTTGAAAATTCATGTTTCAGGAATGAAATAGGTTAGGATTGGACCGCTTATATAACCAGACCAGCACACTCCCGTCTTTGAGAATTTTCAATATGTAAACAGGTATTCTGTCATCGTCTTCTGGTGTTTCAATAATCCACTTTAATTTGAAAGAATCGATAACCTTCCACTCCTCCATCACCCATATCTTGCTCCATAGAGAATTGTACTCTTTGATGTACAAGTGATTGTCTCTGTAGTCGTCATCATAGTACGCTCCAACCCCAACCGTTGTAAACTGTCCACCAATTGTACTTCTGTCAGCCACTAGAAATATGTCAGAAGGCAACCAATGGGTTTGGATTCTGTCTTCCTCAATATCAAAATGGATTAGGGTTTCGCGATACCCAATCCCAGGGTCCGATGACCAAATAAGTGACCCCTTCATAAAAGCTGGGCCCAATCGGATATCATAGTCAGTGCATGGCTCTTCAATTGTTTGTGCATCATTAAAAATTGTTATCCTTGAGGATGCACGTCCGTACTGAATGGTGCATACATGAAATATCGGCCGTCTCTGCCGAATCCATCGGCCGCCGTCTCTTACATAGCCATAAGCAATCTTAACAACCTTGTATTGGCGAGTAGAGGGGATTAACCGAATCCGAAATGCTCCAACAAACGAAGCCCTTGTACTTCTGGAGTGTCAGGAAGGAACAAGAGGTTGCCTATTAATGGGTTAAATAGTACAAGTTTGAAATGGTCACTCCTCATGGGTTGACTACGAATCCGCTCTCCCAAGAATACCAATCCATTGCAGGAGCCAATTAGTTCTACTCTACGGGTGTGGTGATACCGGTGTGGCTATGAACTCGTATGGAGACACACCCGTAGAGTAGAACTAATTGGCTCCTGCAATGGATTGGTCTGCTTGGGAGAGCGGATTCGTAGTCAACCCATGAGGAGTGACCATTTCAAACTTGTACTCTTTAACCCATTAATAGGCAACCTCATGTTCCTTCCTGACCCTCCTGAATTACAAGGCTTGGTTTGTTGGAGCATTTCGTATTCGGTTACATCCCCTCTACTCGCCAATACAAGGTTGTTAAGATTGCTTTTGGCCATGTAAGATACGGCGGCCGATGGAGTCGGCAGAGACGGCCGATATTTCATGTCTGCACCAATCAATACGGACGTGCATCCTCATGGATAACAATTTTTAATGATGCACAAACAATTAAAGAGCGCTGCACTGCCTATGATATCCGATTGGGCCCAGCTTTTCTGAAGGAGTCACTTATTTGGTCATCGGACCCTGGGATTGGGTATCGCAAAGCCCTAATCCATTTTGATATTGTGGAAGAGAGAATTCAAACCCATTGGTTGCCTTCAGACATGTTTCTAGTGGCTGGCAGAAGTACAATTGGTGGACAGTTTACAACGGTTGGGGTTGGAGCATACTATGATGACAACGACGGAGACAATCACTTGTACATCAAAGAGTACAATTCTCTATGGAGCAAAATATGGGTGATGGAGGAGTGGTAGGCCATGGATTCTTTCAAATTAAAGTGGTTATTGAAACACCAGCCGTTTACATGTTGAAAATTCTCAGAGACGGGAGTGTGTTGGTCTGGTTAAGCGGTCCAATCCTAGCCTATTTTATCCTCATGGATTCGAGAGAGAGTTTTATAAAAATTAGGGTCAACACCAATGATGACAAGGATTTGAATGTTGTTGAGTCCTCCATGGTGCTGGAGGAACGAAAATGACTCGACACTATAAATAGACCCAGGACGGCAAGAACAGACAAGTTGCAACGTTTTGAAATGTTTTCTGAATATTGACTATTATAATTACAGTTACAATTATTATAGAAGTTTAAACTGTTTGAAAAAAAGTTAATTAATCGTTTCAGCTGATTGGGTCTTGTATTTTTTTGGGCTTCTTCTTCTTCAAATAGAGAATCAAAATTCTCTGGTTGAGAAGATATCAGACTCATTTATTCTACAAAAGATATTAGATACTCTCAAAAAAAAAATATGAGACTCATTTTGTGGTTAAAGCTTAAATTTCCACCCAAATATGTATATCTAGGATAATTGTACATGAAAGTATTTAATCAACTTCTCTTAAAAAAGTATTTAATCAACTTAACTTCTGACATAAGACAAGGGCCCTGTTGACCTCAGGCCCCTAAAGCGGCTGCCCTTTGTTGTATCCCCCTTCGACCGGTCCTGGACAGTCCTAGGATATGAACACATGAGTATAAATTGCAACATACATAATGGAACTTTGTTCACTGTGGAAGCTTTTTACAATTGCTCTATAAGATGCATGTCTCCCCATATTTTAAGTTATGTCTCAATTTACATTCTTTAAGACATTTGTGTGTGTAAGTGTTTATCAGCACAACATAAATACCTAGGACATCCACAATCAAGATATTATCATTGTTACATAGATTATGAAGAAAGCATTGGTGCATCGAATTGGTGAATATGTACACATCGAATGAACATATGAAACCGGCAATCAATTCCAATTGTCGAAAACATAAAAATTGTGATTAATTAATTAATTACAAGAGCGTTAGAAAGACAGACCTCCTTGCCGGATGGGTGAAGAGGAGGCATAGCGACAGGGGAATTAGATGGAGTTGATGATTTAGAGCCCCCACCGCCGCTGACGCCATTGCCGAGCATCGCCGATCCACCAACCGGTATCAGAAGCTCTAAATCTCTTTCCTTCTCTCTCGTTCCCATTTTTCTCTATCTTCCCTCTCTCTCTCTCTCTGTTCTCTATCTCCCCCTATCTCTCTCTCCTTCCCAGCTTTAGGATGTGAGACTATTTCTCTATTCCTCTTCTTTTACGCGCGAATAGTGAGTACTAGCTTGTAATGTCCTCAAACATTACACATTATTTTTTCTAGAAACTGAATATCACACACTACTACAACTTGATTAGAATCCGATGTGGATACAATTAGACCATGATATACTCTAACATATGTATATGTTACACATACCGTTTCAGACAGAACTATATATCCATATCAAATCCTAGTAGGATGGCAATTGAATTCCATTCGACATGCGGTATCAACATGATCCGACTTTAATGGAGCAGATCAGATACGGTCTGTTTACAAATGAAGTCATGAAATACGATCTTATCATATAAGGTTATTATACATTATAAATTTAATAATATGTATGTATTAATAATGATTTTCTCTTTATTTACTTTAAATAATATTATAATATCGACTAATATATGATTTTGTTATGATGAAATTGAAGAATTTATACTTTTAAAGTGAAAATTAATAAATGAAAAATATCATTCAATATGAACCGTTGGATAATCTAATCCGCATCCGGTAAAATCTGAATTTAGATTTGATCCAATCCAAACTTTTGTTATTTGAGTCTACAACTATTCAGGAAACTTGGATTATCGACTTGTGGTGCCCTTGGTATGGGCGAAACAGGAGCAGGTTTCAGGCTGAGGTCTTCAATGTCGACAAAACTAATTAAAAAACCCAGTTCTACCTCTCGTATTACAAGCAAGAAGCCACGACGATAGCTCGGATATACCCATTCTCGGTGCCCTGCTCCTTCACGGTGGACGAGGTCGCCATAACAGTGGGTGAAAATGAATTGTGATGCTGCAAGAGATTCGGATAATTGTCTCGCTAGTACCGGTTTTATCCTTCGTGATGCAGACGGTGTTTTCATTGCCGGCAGATACGAGCACACTCATTGCAGCTCTGTGGTTATCATCTTAGAATTTCGATCAATTCAAATGGACCTCGACATGACCCTATCAGCCCGGTGCTGGAAACTTTGAGTTGAGTCGGACTCCTTGGTGGACATTTATCTTCCAGAATACACATCTTGTTTAAAATTTGCATAAATAATAAGCATCACACAAACTTATAATAAGCACATACATTGATATATTTGAACTCATATTATTTTTGGATTCACAACATCCCAATAAACCTTACGATGGCGAGGCAATGCATTTATCATCTATATATTTCATGGTGACAGAATATGCACTGTTATTGGAGTGTTAGTTTTCCTCCAAAATCTTCTTCCCTTTCATTTCTCTGTGAATTGTCTTGAATAGAGCTCTTCTGATAAGGTTAGCAAAGGAAAAAAAGCTTAAGTGGTCAGAGTAACCAGATTCTCGGGACATAAATCTTCGAGGCCATCGATTTTAGATTTCCTCCATATATTATATGATTGATCTTTATTCTAATCGTAGAGAAACCTGAAACACCTATAAATGAATCTGTAGTACATGTATATTGTGTGAGAGTTAAAACTTAAAAGAGACATGCTTCTTGCATACGATTTATGATTTGTTCGAAGTCTTGCCCTCTAACTGTTTTTCTTGTACTCCGTTTTCAAACTCCAGAGGCTCTAGCTCTGTTTCATTCTTAGAGACATTTGGGTATGGATCTCTCGAGTTGCTTCTAAGGTGAATATTGAGGAAACTTGGAGGATACTTGCAGAATTCATCCTCAAAGCAGAAAATTATTCCTTCCTCTTTATTCGTCCAAGCTTAAAAAACTACAACGAATCATGGGCATAAACAACCCAAAACTTAGTTTATAATATTTCTCAAACAAACATATGATCATCGAGAATACACTTCTTGTTTAGAGTTTGCATAAAAATTAAGCATCACATAAACTTACAATAAGCGCATACATTGATATCTTTGTGCTCAAATTATTTTAGGATTCACACCAACCCAATAAACCTTATGACGGCAAGGCAAAGCATTTTATTCCTCTATATATTTCACGATAACATAATATGCACTGACATTGATATTGACGACTACATGTCTGTATCAGTTTCATCCACCATAATATCTTGCAATGATCTTTTCCCAGCCCTGTCGACTTTTTCTTGTGCAAACTTCGCATATTGTCCAAATATGACCGGACAAAATTTGCTCTTATTCTTCTCACTCAAAAGCGGGCTTGCAGGTGCAACGAGAGCAGTCAAAGGTGGAAGAACGTTAAATGGTACTGCTATCCTTGTCCTTTCTGCATTCACGGATGCTCGGTGTTCCACACTTTTATATTTCCCATTACTCAAAATCTGAAGGTATAAGTAAGCACCATCAGATCAAAGATTACTACAATCAATGTTTTCATTACCCGACCGGCTATCGAACCGGTGAGACACTGGTTCACGATCGGTCCGATCGGACTAACATAAAAGGTGAAATTAATCAAGAATAGCTTGAAAATATATATCTGACTTATGGCCAACAACATATAATTAATTTTTTACATAAATAAATAATAAAACTAATAAAAAGTTCAAAATTTTATCAAAAATCGCAAACATTTTGATCACATGGCACACCAATAACACAAAACATGTTATAAGCATAACACATTCATTTTGTGCTTAAAAACATTTTGTGATTTAAAAAAATAAATAAACAAACAACACAATTTCTAATGTTTAAACTTTAAGGTACTAATATTAAAAAGTTGAACTAATGAACAAACATGGATGATGTGTGGCTCAGAGGTTAAGGTTGCACACTGCTTTGGTGGCGGTCGTGAGTTTGAATCCCACACGGAGCGTGAATTTTTCAGAATTTTCAAAAACCAGCCGGTTCTGGACCGAGACCCGTCGGTTTTTGACCGATTTTGACATGTTTCTTCATATACGGTCTGTTGGTCGGTCCGATTTTGAAAACTGTGATTACAATCACACATGATGGGGATACCATCAATATTAGTATATATGTTTAAAGTACATTTCTAAGTAAAAAATAAATTAGGAAACTTGACTCTAAGTAATCTCCAACACTGACAATCAAAGAACCAGGGACCTGATTGACCATATACCATTTTTCATCATGTTTGACTTGTAAGCCATCAATGCCATTTGACATCAGAATGTTAAGAGAGCCATGATCGGTGTGAGCACCGAGTCCCAATTCTCGGGCTGGCTCATGGCATAGTGGATAGTAATTAGATTGTTTGTACTGCACTCCTCCGGCGACTGATTTCTCAATGAAATATTTTTCTAGACCTAAGCCTTCTGAGAGCGCACCAAATAGCCTGTAGCACAGTTTACGTGAATTGTCCAAGTACTCCTTCACCACAGCCCTATATTTCAAATTTAAAGCAAGTCACAATATGCAATTAAGTCAATAAAAGAAAACTTAGTCTCAATATCAAGTGGTGTCACCTGTAGTTTAGTGGATTAGTAGGCCAAAGGTGAATGTAGGCTTCTCCGTGATGGTGCAAGAAGTCTCTCCAGTGAGGTTGGTGCTTTTTGGGTGTAGCTAAGCTCGATCCATATCGTATTGGATGAAATATATCGTCAGTGGCATAACGCTCCTTTTATTTCAGTGGTAACTCATGAAATTCTTCACATACCTTAAGCGTTGCCTCCATTATCGATTTCCCAACTCCATGGTTGGTAACCTGATCAAATGCATATATGCATTAGTAGTAAAGATCAAACCTAGCAAATAAACCAAAAAATTTAGTATGTGTATGATACCATGAAAAAACCCCAAATCAGAACAAGCCGTGCAAATGGCCTCGAAAACGAGTCTTCGTGAATCGTATGACCCATCTAAGCCACTCAAATCTACTGTCGGGATTCCTGAAGTATTGGTGATTGGTTCTTCTCGCCGTTGTAGCAGGATATATTCTTCGGGTAGCTTATCTGAGTTTGTTGCAGTAACTAGTATGTGTTTAATACTTCTCTGATGGTATTTGCCCAGACTACTGCAACTTTCTGAGGCCAGCTGAGATTCCTCATATGACATAGCTACGGATTCTGTGGAAGAAACCTCCGTTGTCCAAGAGAGAAAGAGAGAGTGAGGATGTGCAGAATGGTTAATTAAGTGATGGTATCTTATATGAGGATATATATAAGGTGGTGAAGGAGGTGAGTCGTGGAAAAGAAGAAGAAACACCATAGAAGCGAGAAAGGTGAAGTGAATTAATAATTAGATATAAATGCAACTTACAACTGTAAACTTGTCGCCCAATTCTTTCACTTTTTTGGTAGTCTACATGCAATTGTCTTATATAATGTACTGAAAGGTCTATCTTTATGCAATTCATGTCTTGTAGTAGTATAATGTAACAAAACACTATATAATGTCTTGTAGTAGTATAGTAGTATAATATGATATATTTCTATTTTCTACCTCGACCGATAAACCAGTAAAATGGAAATCCTTGCAGAAAAGTGAATCAGTTGTTAAGATCCATGAATTTGACCAAATAGGATTGACCAAACAGTCAGATGCAAACAACTTATAGCAAGCAGTAATATCATTAAGTCTCATCCTTCTCGGACTGAGTAACTCCTACCCAAATGAGTCACTAGACCCTATCCACTTGCTTTAAAATCTTCTACAAGTAATTCTTTCTGAATGTTCTTAGTGTCATACATACAAATACAAGGGTGCCCTTGGCATCATATGACACTTATTCTTATGTGTTACTGTTGTCAATATTGTTCATTTCTCCATAGATAGATAGATAGACATAGTACTCATAGATTAGATTATTCTAGCAGTAACATTTTTTTTTTCTTTTAAGATTTACATATCATTACCAGTAGAATTTGTTTTGTAGTGAACATTGCTTATTGGTGAAAAAGAGCTACTGTGAGTCATCTCTTTCACAAAAGTAAGAAACGTTCAAACAATACATCACATTCATTAACATATTAACAAGCAACTTCTTTTTGAGTTGCCAATTTGTTTTTACCTGCTTTAGGCTACCTTTGTACGTGTTTTAAAAAGAATGTTGATTGAATTGAGATATACGTTCATCCAAAACTCGATATATTGTCATCCCTAAGCAAAAACTCTCCAAAGTCCCACCAAAGAATATTTTCACAAACGAATTAACAAGCAACTTCTTTCTCAGTTGCCAATTTGTGTTTCTCTGTAGTGGGTAAAGTTTACCCACCACAACTTGCCTTTTTTACGCGTTGAGTTCTTGCATGGTATATACTAGGTTAAGTCCCATACCTCTAAATCTGATCAATAAGATTAGTACCACTCCGTCCCACCTCTAACACACCATTTGGATTTTTTTTTCACCCGTAACTGGGTCACTTTGACCCATTGATTTGGATCTCAAAACGATGTATTTTTTTTACAATTTTTTATGGTCTTCTAGAATAAGAGCTACTGTATAAGACTACGAAAAAATTATCTAAAAATTGTAAAATTTTGCTATCCAAATCATCTGGTCGAAGTGATCTAGTAAATAGTGGTAAAAGTCCAAATGATGCGCTATAAGTGGGACGGAGTGGTAGATCTGTTTTGGACATTATTAAAGACATGGAAGGCATGCAAGAAATTAGGTACATCTTACCTTGAATTTTTCATTTGATCTTCTTCTAGGTGGGTGGCTTTCTTTTTTTCTTTCCGAACAAAGACACGTTGTTACAAAGGTTAATTTTCACTTACACCCCCTCAATTTTGTTTGATCTTCACTTACACCCCTTCTAGTTTGGAAAATTTCACTTACACCTTATGACTACCAAACATTGTTGTCACTTACACCCCTACGTGTATTTACTTAGATAGTTGGTAGTGTAACTTTCCCAATTTAGTTTTTTTTGGACTTATTTTACCCTTGAAAATGCTATAATGGTCAATCCACCCTTAATTTTGTGAACTCTACCTCGAGTTAATCATAATTTTTGCTTGTAGTAGCTAATGACCATGTTCATAAATGCATATAAATCATGTGATAGAATACAAATATGTTGCATGTGTTAAGAATATACATTAGGCTGGATTGACCTCTGAAACCTCCGCAGAGGTAAATTTGTCCGAAAAAACTTATTTTGAGAAGTTGCCATAAGAAATAGCATTGTGGATGCATAGAGGGGATGTAAGTTACAACCGTTTTGATAGTTATAAGGGATGTAAGTGAAGTTTTCCAAACTAGGCGGGGTGTAAGTGTAGATAGACCAAAATTGAGAGAGTGTATGTGAATTTTACCATGTTATAAATGATCACAACTAGTGACTCGAAGAGGAATTTTTCCCTTTCCTAAAAAGATGAATTCTTTCGTTATAGTTAAAAATATTTGAACGAATGCAGTAGCGAAGATAACCGCATCTACCTATATGAACAAGTCTTACAAAAGATAAAAAGACTTGTTTATTTTACGTAAGAGACCACTGTACGCACACAAACTTAGCTTGGCCTTTGAGTGTTGCTTGTTTATTCTATGCTGCCAAATTAGCATGATTGTGTGTTGGTGTAACTTGTACATAACTTTTGTTTAAGATCATACAAGTTAGATGTTTTTTCTTACTAAATTAACTAAAATTAATGATAATTTTGCATGCTTAGTTGATTCCCAACTCTTTCTCTTTCCATTCTTTCTTTTCAGTTAGAACAATCTAACTTCGTGCTGAAATTAGGCGTGTGGAATAATTTTTACAAATGTCAAATAAAATTACAAATAAAGTTTTTAAGAACTCGTTTGCTCGTTCAACTAGGAATAAAAAGGCGAAAGAGAGGTAGTCAACAACTCTACATATGAATTTACAATACCGAACTTTCATTATCAGCGAGTGAAGGGAGAGCCTGAGAGGCGGAGTTGAGAGTGCTTTCAAATTTATAATCAGCGAATGGATTCATGGAGGAGTACAAGTCCTGATAGTTTAATAGCAATATTTTATCTAACGGTTCAAAATATACAAAGTGTAAGTTAAATGAATGGATGGGAAACATTTTTTATGGGGATCCACACCACTGTAAATTATTGTATAGATATAGATGTATAGATATTTTTTCTGGAAAGATATAGATATTCTGTGTAATAATTACAAGAGTGAATACAATCAATTCATGGGAAAATTCGGGGAATGCATGTCTGTGAATTGCAGTTTGAGTTATGCACTTGGCTAAATTGGTCTTTGCAAAATACCCTCCGATTGAAACAGTTGCTAACAATTGTTGTTAGAAAGGAAGTCGGGCACAGGGGAGGGGGGGGGGTCTAGATCTCTCTCCAAAAGCAAATGAGACGAGAAAATGTGTTAAATGGCCGTGCCATCCCTTTCAGTGAACCCTCAAAACAAGCCCTAAAAACGGGTGTATGCAAGAGAAGGTCTGAGAGGGATCCAAGCGTGTACCTGCAATAGATAAGAACGATCAACACAAAATGGATAAAGAGTAATAGCTTAAGTGGGCAAGGGTAGGAGAAATCCAATTCAGGTATCCGAGAGGAGATAGTATAAGGGTAATAGCCAAAAGATCGGAACCTCTATTAGAGGAAAACCCTCCTATATATAATGGTTTTAAGACAACCGTTATGAGAAGTTATATAACTGCACATAAGGGTTATATAACTTCCTCACACATGTGTACGGTCGACCGCATATATAGGCGGTTGATTCGCATGTCTCTCAGATTACTGAAAAGGGTCGCGTGTGAGCACAGTCATGACTCGCGTACGACGAGTCTTACTCTAGCCACCAAGCCACTTAGATCCCTTAGCTTCCGTACAGTTCACATGCGAACGGGGCCTGTCTCACAGCCCCCATAATGATAAGTCTACAATAATGATGGAATACCGATGAACCTCACCAGTGATTGCCACGTGGATAACAGTTGATGACTCTAAAATGCACTATCTACATTAGCCCCCTTTTGCGCGTATACCACGCGTACTGTGGTGCTTAGGCGCAAAACTGACCACACGTGTACTTTACGCTCTAATTCAAAATCCTTCAGAAAATCTCAGAAACCCTAGCCCCCAAAATCGCCATCATGACCTAGGTCTTTGTAGAGTCGTGCAGTAGGCTGTAATGGTGCTTATGTGTGACGTGGGATCATGTAAAATTGTTATTCAATCATGATTAATAAAAATGTTATTCAATCATGTAAAACCACTGAAAATAAATAATTACTATTACCATGATTAATAAAAATGTTATTCAATCATGTAAAACCTCTCAAATCATTAAAAGCGGAGTCATGAAACACCCAAATCCTAGATAATCTAACCTAACCCCTAAATTGTAGACAATAAACCTTAAGACTGAGACGAGTGATTGCTCGTCTCGGCTTGAAATTCCAGACGAAGGAATCACTCGTCCTTGTATTGGTGGTCTAGCTCGTCCCAGTTGTTCAATGCATGGTCCCTGTCTTATCTGACAAGATAGGAGCATTTACTCGTCCTAGTCTCCACACAATCAACAACACACATACTGAGACGAGTGACCTTAAACCCTGTAATATTTTTATAATGAAAAAATGTTATGTATTCTTGTTAATAAGGTTAATTGTAAGTCCTGAACCTTACATGTGAACTCTAAACTCAAAATCATATAATTGTCAGCTCAAAATCATGTAATCCTGAACCTTGCACAGTAAACCCTAGATCATCTAACCTAAACTCTGAAATTGTAAACACTCAACCCGAAAACCTATTAAGTGCTATTATTATAGTTATTAAATTTTTATTCAATCATGTTAACCCTAAATCATATATCATCTAACATAGTAATGATAAATTCAGGAATGCCTTACTACGTCGTATTTGTGGGTCGACGAATCCGCATATATACTTCTTGGGCAGCATGTCAGGATCAAACTACATGATATAAGGACACTTGCTATATTAAGTTTGCAACATATGAAGAGGCTGAAAATGCTTTCTTTTAGGACCATCAACACCGCCGGGAAAATGATCGTACCAGACGACCAACTTCTTACGAGGGAAACGTTCATGCGGTCCATCCACTTCTTTAGACGTAGTTGATCATACGCCTCCAAAAGCGAACTGGCTCCTTGTTTTCATTAATGGTTTTTCTGTTTTCACTATCTAATAATGTCGTAGCTATGTGCTGCTGTGCTTGTAATCGGTAGTCGTTCTTTGTTCGTTTGTGCATTCGTTTGTAATCGATTGTTAGTAATGGAACCAAATTTGAAAAACAAAAAGCTAGATTGATCTCATTACAAACTACACCAAGTCCACTTAATGCTCCATGATGTCCATCCTATTACCCCTGCCATCGAAAATGGGGAACTGAAAAGCAGTGATCTAAATTAAGGTACAATATTATCCAATATGATCTGATGGATAATTCAATCCATTCCGCCAAAATACGAATCCAGATTTGACCCTATCCAAACCTATATGAACTGAATTTGGATGTATTGTCAAATGAAAATTAAAAATTCCAAAAGTATCATCTAATATGATCCGTATCCGGTAAAATCTGAATTCATATTTGATCCAATCCAAACTTTTATTAATTGAGTCTACAACTGTTCAGGAAACTTGAATTATCGACTTGTGGTGCCTTTTATATGGGCGAAATAGGAGCATGTTTCAGGTTGAGCTAGGTCTTCAATGTGTACGAAACTATTTCGAAAACTCATTTCTACCTCTCGTATTTCAAGCAAGAAGCCACATGGATAGCTCAGACAGACCCCATTCCCCGTGCCGTGCTCCTTCACAACCGACGAGGTCGCCGGAATAAGGTGGCACATTTCTTTGCATAGAGGTCCTTGTTTTCTCTAAGTCTGAGATTATGAAGTTTTAGATACATGACTTAATTCAAACTAAGTCTGAGATTCTGAAATTTTAGATACTGGCTTAATGCCTGTTGGCGTCTGAATGCAAATTCTCATTTGTAAGAAAAAAATAAATTGTTAATTGAATTGAGATATATGTTGATCCAAAACCCCATACATTGCCTCTAAGCAAAAACTCTCTTTAAAAGTCCCAACAAAGAATATTTTCAAAGTTTTATTTTATATGATGGATTGCTAATTGGATGAACAACATAATAGCCGCGTGGGAGGGATATGTTAGTCCCGGAATATCTTAATCCTACAATAATTGGGTTTATCTTATCCCCTGAACAAAATGAAAAACACGCGAAAAGTAAACAGTAACTGCAAAATGGTTTGAAGAAGGATTTGGGTTTGGTGATTCGGTCTTCTTCTGCTTCTTCCCTGGAAGCTCATGAACTAGAGCTCTCTCTCTCTCTCCAATTTCTGAGTCAACGCGTTCTTCATCACACACACAGACAGAGAAGTTCAATTCCGTTTCGGAATAGTGAAATAGGCAGTCGTTGCTGCTTGCTTAGGGTTTGGAGCTGTAAATAGAGAGAGTTGATCGATCGAGAAGAAGAAAGACTGGGATTGTACATATAAATCAGTATTATGATGATAACTCGTTCGAAGCTGGTGGAGCAACTGAGAGATTACCAGATCCGATCTCAGCACAAATGCCCTGCTCTCACTCTCTTCTCCCCCAAACCCCACCTCTCCTCCTGGTTCGTACCCTCTCTCTCTCTCTCCTGGAAACATTTATGCATTGTGATGACTTCTCTTTGTTTGAAAATCCACCCACCATGGCTAGTGCTGCTACTCTGTATGTTGTTTCCCCACCCCCATAGAATGCCCTATATCAACATTGCCATCCTATTTCAGTCTTTTGGAGTTGCAAAAGAAAGAGAGACTTCCCTAACCTAAAACTGATTGTGACTTAACTCCACCAGTAGGATATGAGCATAGAGCTGGAAGTCTTTGTTGCGGGATTGGATTAGTAAGCACCCTTGCAAATTCTACTCTTGCTCAAATCATTCAACATATGTGCATGAAGTCTTTTTGTTCAAACTGTTGTAACTTCGACTAGCCACAAATCGGTGAGGAGATAAGCTCGTTGCTGAGCCAAAGAAGCAAGAGCAACGACCTGCTCCATTATAGAAGTGTACTCCAGAAAACACCCTTGATATTACCCAAACCTTATCCCAGATACTCAACTCCTAGACCCAGTTTTGGCTAGTGGAGATTAATTACTGGTCTGTTTTCTGTAATTCAACAAGCTATCTGGTACACGTTTTTTCAATAAGAAATTGTTTTCATCCTTGAAATATTTGCTTTTACCCAAACCTTCAGTGTACCCTTGGTTCACTTAATTCTTGAAGTTTCAACAGTACTCACAATGTGGAATTTCAGTTTTGTTGCTTTCTCGATTGGAGTTTCCGTGATGCTCTTGGAGTATCTGGGTAATGTATTTTATAGTAGTTCAGACCTTAAGGTCTCTATCTGTAAGGAATTAATGGCGACCCCCAACGCGCACACACACACACAGACATTACACATCTTCATATTTGAGCATCATAACTGAAAAGTAATCAGGAACCAACCTGGTTATTGTATTCAGAGTCACTTAAGTGCATTAAAGCACTCTATCTGTTTTAAGAGAAACCACTGAAATGTTAACGTTTTCTAAACTTTTGCAGGATTGATGTGGCTGTGGCATCTCTGCTGGCTTTAGTTTTCTGCGTGCTGCTACTATCATCGTATGTGACCCTTTACTACAGATATTTTTGGCTTTCTTTTATTGTCGTATGCCTTGGCATACTTCTCCCGTTACGCCTGAGAAAATCAAGGCAGACATTTGCAAGGAAGAGAGATAGAAGATTGTTGTTACCTTTGTCCATGTGATCGTTTAGTTGATGTCATGCAGCCAAATCTCTTGGCATGTTATGACATGTGACATTTAATGTGTAATACATGGCTCCTTTATGAGTGTTCAAGATTAGAGTACGGCTCTTCTTTTCAGTATTGCTTGATGTTCATTACGTTAATAATTTTTCTATCCATATGCGACCCTTGTTGAACCCAGAGTATGCGAAGAAGCTTCATATATATGAAACTTGCAACCTCTGGTAATTGACTTAAATTAGAGAGAAGTTGTTAATTCAATCTCAATTCAGTTAATATTGAAGAAAAGGTAACTATGACGTCCGGGCTTCAGGATCAGATTCCACTGTTTCACTTACTCCTCAATTAGTTTCGGATGGTAATTTCCAGATGGTAGACATTGTTAAGGGACTGAAGGATCTCAAAGTGAGAAACTTAGTAATTTGTTGTGGTAGCTACCATTAAGAAAATATGAAGGCTGTTATGTTGGGTATCTTTAGAGAAATCAGATAAGGTATGTTCAGAATGAGAGAAATCCATTTTTACGGCTCTCAGGCGTGGAAGTTCCCGTTTGGTTCTCTAAAATAAACATTTGGAGGAATATGAATAAAAGAATATATAGGTTCTTTAGTTGCCCCTTTTTTCGTAGAAATCGATACATCCATCTTATCTGGTTGGTATTGGAATTTGGAGCACTTATCATTTATCCCCATGCATTAAGTCGAATTGTCAATTAGCAGCATTGGCCAACATAACAGTCGTGGTCCCAACTCCCAAGTCCCAACTTCTATGTAACTGTACAGGAGTATAAAGCAACGCCTATGGGAAATTACATATCAAGCTTTATAATTTTTCAGAAAATTGCACCACAAATAATCAGGAATGGCTGTGCTCTTATAATAGTATTCTAGTATTGAAGCAGAGAAGTGCTGAAAATGAGCCTCATCGTGCCACTTGTTGACTTTGAGTGCCGAAGTTATGATGATATCAGTAAATATAGAACTGAGGATTCGTTTGTGACTGGATCGTTAATTAATTCAATATAAACCTGAATTACTAAAGAAGTAAGACACAGTATTCTATCCTCATATGCAAGAGACTGGCGGTTCCTGGTTTGTTTACTGCACCAAAGTTCTCAGGGTAGATATTCTGTACGACTAGAATCTCTTATTTGCAGGTAACTCATACAAGGACCTCAGGATTAGTGTGTCCTCTTCATCAAATAGCTGAAGTTTAGTTGATTAGTATGTCCTATCTTGTAGACAAGAAGGCCTTTTGTGTTCCAACTGTCCACTCTCCGAGCTTGCCATGTTCGTGATCGTGTATGAGGTTCTACTATATATGATGTTGGATTTGTGTTAAGGGGGATATGAAATCGAGTCAACTTCTTTCAGTAACATGTTTTGGTTGGAGCGAAGGACTGAAAATCGTTGTGTCAGTGGTTCGAATGATCGAATCCACTTCCAATCGGGCGAAGGTTTTAAGTTATGCAGGATTTAGTTAGCCCCCTCATCTCATGATGCCGGCGCTCGCCGTATAATCTTTTAGTTATAAGTTGAGGGGTGGCATTTAATGGGTAATTGGGTACACAAACCGTGCTCTCATATCGCCATCCCACCTTGTACACAAATCTCATACCACCCTCCATATGCCGAACATAAACATGGTTAGAGTAAAGCTGTGGTTATGAAGTACCCTGTCTTTTTTCATTAGATCTGTCCTGCCTTGAGATTTTGTACAGTTTAACTAACATAAGCAGGTAGATCCAATTTTAAGAAAACGGGATCGTCATGATTTGTTAATTGGAGTGCCCGGTGCCTAAACCAAAATCCTAAACCCCTCTGATTTGGAGATATATGATTGATTAGGCAGACATGCAGAGACATTCCTGGCAACTAGTATTTTCTTCTCACTTTGTTTGCTAAAATCGTGTTATGCCCCTGTGGTTTTTATCCTGGGCGAATACCCTGCCTCATCATGATCAAATACTCTATTTGACGAGGGCATATGGTAACTGTAGTCACAGGCCAAAGATGGTTAGTATTAGGTGTCTTCAAGTTTTGGCTGTCTTTGCTTATCACTTTCTTTAAGCGAATGAAAGAGACATGCTGAAAATAACTCATTGTCTGTGTTTGTTCTGGAGATGGGACTCTAGAAAGGTTCTGCTACTTGTGTAAGTTATATATGGAAGCAACCTCTTACTTGGTTACACTTTGTTGGTGATTAAACTCAAACCATTCATTTAGAGAGCAATTATTTGTGTGCTTAGTTGTTGCCAAAAGATGATTAGCCCCTCTCTTCATTTGCTTGATTAGACAACCAATACTGGAAAGCCGGAGGATTTTGGCCCATAAGCTCTCCACTATGGTTAAATTAGTGCAGTTTTGGGGTTTATTTTACCTATAAAAGCCACCATGAAAGGCTTTTTAGCTGATGCAGTACTTGATGCTCAGTATCAACTTTCACTTGAGCCCAAACTGGTGCTTGGTCTCTCAGACCCCGATGGAGTATTTTTCTGGCTGTCGTTCGCTATGATAAATCGCCTCACTTGAACTGGAGCAATGCATGTTTTATGAATATAGTAGTTGATTAGTCATTCTTTCCGTGTCATGCTTAATGGTTTGCTTGAAAAGACAACTTGTATCCGACTTTGACTTATTTTCAAAAGTAGGGTGGTAGCTCAAGTGGTAGAGCGTTGGAAGCCCCTGCATGAGGTCCCGGGTTCGAATCCTGGTGACGACAAAACAATTTCTCAAAAAAAGAAAAAGAATAAATATATTTTCATCAAAAGCAGTACAAAGAAGAATAAATAGATATTATTTAGAGCTGTCCCGGTTGTTTGTAGGGATGCTTGTAGGTTGGCTGTTGCTGTATCTTGTGACCCCAATCTTTGAAGGGTCCCAAAATCCACACTACTTATGAATTACAATGGCCCTGTTTGGGGACAGAGATATCTAAAAACCATATTCTGAAACCCAGAGATATCTTCGGGTTGCAAACATACCCAATATGTATCCCTTGCTAATTGTTTGTTTGGTGATAGTGAAACTAAGGCAATCGTTTTGAGCTATTATTCACAAACTCCTTTAGAGCTTTACTTTTACATAATTTTATTTGTTCTCTCTTGATAACTTATCAGTCAAATGACTGGATAAATCAATCAGAGATCGGAGTTGCATATCGATAGGAGGATAATTTTGACAACCTATTACCTGGAAAAATATGGGGGGAGCGACAGGTATTGCATCCACCACATACATGGCATGGCTATGCATGCTTGCGCAATCATTGATTGATCTTTTCCTTTTGATTCATTCATTCTGCCTCCAACAAACTCAATCATCATCATTTATATACATGAGGGCTAGTGTATACATATATGATAATTGACAGAATTATGATATACCAATCTTTTTCAAGCTTTCAAGTCTCTCTTTCTCTCTCTTATCATCATACTCATATAGCTGGTTGGCTTTCTCTTTTGGTACCTTCCAATGTAGACTCTTCCTTGATATGACCTTTCATACACACTTGTTATTAGTAGCAATGCCTAAAGTTTGAGTAAGATAATAGTCCAAGATTATAGTTATATTACTGTGGTGTGGTCATAATAGTAGCCACTGAATTATTAGATTTTAACAGCAGCATTAGCAGATGATTGTCAAGTCACCATGATCTTGGATCATAAAATACTGATATGTTAAAGTTTAGGGGGATAATGGTGGTTCAGTGCATGGATTATGGAGTACGGAATTTGTCGGCTTACACTGGCTTCCAAGAAAGACTCCACATCTTCTTGGAGCTTCCATGTTTTTGTAAGGTTCCAAGTTAGAGGAAAGTATTTAACAATTAGCCAAAAGATGTCATAACATGACAAGTCATATGAGTACTAGAAGTTAGATCTCTCGAAATGTTGCTTTCGATGGTCACCTTCATAGAGAGCGCATGTTTTCAGCTGATGATGGTGATTGCGAGTTTAGCTTCTCGGTTTAGCTGATATGATGCTTCTTGCACCCGATTCTCAATGGGGATTATGTTCAATTGATTGACTTGTTAATCACAAACTGCTTTTTGTAGTAATAGAGTTGTGTTGATACGGTTTAAGAAGCTAGCCTGCACACATATCTAGAGTCGATCAAGTTATGGTAAGGTGTGGAAGACTTATTTGGTTTGAGTTCAGGAACTCATAAATGGGTGGGACTCTTGAACATGAGGTTAGATAGGGAGCCGTGTGATACTGAAATGGACGTGACAACGGATCACCCGGAGATCTTAAAAGAAAAGAAATGAATGTTTTGGGACAGATGTGGATGTGAAACTAGGTCCAGAACCAGCCGCACGAGTGGCTATGACTCCCCATAAAGCCAATCAGTGGGTTTCTTTTCCTTTTTGGGGTTTCCATGATTCGGGTAGGCCAAGGTATCAAGTGTACACTGTCTCTTCAGCCGTTAGATGGTAAAATAGTAGATGCTTTTGGCGGTCTAGATCTTCCTTTTTTCCATCATCCGACACCTTTCTGTGAAGAGAGGCATATACTACTATAACATGCTGGCCAATTAACATTCACGTGGATGCCATTAAATGTAAGACATCGATCGATGAAGAAATCTTAGTTTACTTCTTTTATCCTTTATTCTACTCTTCAAAGAAATGATAGGATTCCGGAGAAGAAACCCTCACCACTAGGTTAGTTAACTGAGCGAGCGAGCATACTGGAAGAAAGACAAGAAAACGAGTGCTTCTTAAACAGTTTCCACGCATCTCCAGAGTTCATCAGCTTAACTATGAAGAACACGTGAATAGATAGAAGAGATTCACTTCGACAAGTATAAGAGAAAGTCAACGTGAAGTAACTCTTAGGCATGCTTTCTCTATACTTCTCGGGGGTATTTTTCATGGAAAAAGGGGTGGCAGATGATGGTTTGTTGCTGAAAAAATCATGTCACGGTGTCTTTCCTTACTCCAATGTCCCGATATGTGTAAAGTTTAGTTTAAACTTTTTCTTCAAACACACCTTAAAAGCATTTAGTCTATTTGGTGAAACTTCTCTTCATGAATTGTGGTCATTTCCGGAATGGCACAATCACAACAGACGAAGTGTAAAAATAGCTGGTCGAAACACTAAACATGACTATCCATACTATAAACGGGCCAAGTTATGGCATTACCGATATGTTTTGAGTGTCGTTTGACATCTCAAGTAGAACGTGTCAATTCAATGAAGTGACTTTTTTACGAGTGTGAACCCCAACAGTTGCAATTTAGAACATGCTTTCTCTATACTTCTCGGGGGTATTTTTCATGGAAAAAGGGGTGGCAGATGATGGTTTGTTGCTGAAAAAATCATGTCACGGTGTCTTTCCTTACTCCAATGTCCCGATATGTGTAAAGTTTAGTTTAAACTTTTTCTTCAAACACACCTTAAAAGCATTTAGTCTATTTGGTGAAACTTCTCTTCATGAATTGTGGTCATTTCCGGAATGGCACAATCACAACAGACGAAGTGTAAAAATAGCTGGTCGAAACACTAAACATGACTATCCATACTATAAACGGGCCAAGTTATGGCATTACCGATATGTTTTGAGTGTCGTTTGACATCTCAAGTAGAACGTGTCAATTCAATGAAGTGACTTTTTTACGAGTGTGAACCCCAACAGTTGCAATTTAGAACAGAGGCTCACTAACTTTATTTCTTCTCTTTATTTTATTATTACAGTAAGAGTAGAGGAAAAATAAGGCTCTATAAAGCATCACATTGGCTTAAAAGCTTCCATTAACTATTTCTCTCTGGTTTCTTCAAAACAATGCTCTGCTTTTCTTGAAACTCTGAACTTTCAGAAATCAATCTTTTCATCTTTTCTCTGCATCAGAGACTGAACCCCTAAACATATCTTTGTGAAGAGAGAGAGAGAGAGAGAGAGAGAGAGAGAGAGAGAGAGAGAGAGAGAGACTCAATGTCTGACTTACAGTTCTTACTCATCCTCTTCCCATTACTGCTTGCTCTGTTTCTACTCTTCAATTTCATGAAGAGGGAGAAGAAACAGAGCAACCTCAATCTCCCACCAGGAAGCATGGGCTGGCCATTCATCGGAGAAACAATCGGCTACTTAAAACCATACTCAGCCACCACCATGGGAGAGTTCATGGAACAACACATCTCCAGGTAAAAATCCTTAATCAAATACTATGAAACAACATAGTACTCTCTATTTTTCTTAATTCTTGTTGTTTCTTCTCCTGTTACAGGTATGGTAACATTTACAAGTCCCATTTGTTTGGAGAGCCGACCATAGTATCGGCTGATCCTAGTTTGAACAGATTCATACTCCAAAACGAAGGAAAATTGTTTGAGTGCAGCTACCCAAGTAGCATTGGAGGGATCCTTGGGAAATGGTCCATGTTGGTTCTGGTTGGTAACATGCACAGAGAGATGAGGATGATATCTCTCAACTTCTTGAGCAATGCCAGGCTCAAAACCCATCTCTTGCCTGAGGTGGAGAAGCAAACACTCCTAGTACTCAGCTCTTGGAAGGACAATCTCACTTTCTCTGCTCAAGATGAAGCCAAAAAGGTACCCCCCACCCCACACACACACACATTTGTTTGTTTCCCCCTTCCACAATCACAATCTCATGTAGGAGAGGTAGATATAACTAACTTGATTTGAGTGGAGCTCATTCATTCCATCTCAAGAAGTGCTTATTTGCTTCCTCCTATACCACGTTGGAGCCAGAAAATTGAAACAGTCGTAGCAAAAGAAATTATGACTTTCTTAAAGCGTACTTGTGAGAAAATGTGAACTCAGTCAGGACATTTGTGTATTCATTATAACAGTATTGTTTGTAAAAAACCCTTAAGAGGGGTATTAGCGTAACTTGTACAAGTCACCCCGTGCCTTGCATAACTCCGCCCTTGTACGCAGGGGCAGAGGCACATGGTGGCACGGGGGAGCAAGTGCACCCCTAGACTTTTCATTTACTACAACTACACCCCTCTTTTTCTTTGTTTTTTCATTTTTTCCCTTCATTAAATAGCATAAGTGCACCCAAAAAAATATATTTTGGCATAAGTGCACCCCAACAATTCTGGCATGCACTTTTGTGCCACCCCCTTACTGAAATCCTAGCTCCGCCACTGCTTGTACGTTTGTCAACTTGTTGGTTTTTATCATTTTTGTTAGCTGAACTCAGTGAGTAGTGACCTATATAATCAGATAGAGCAGTTTGAGTCCCACACAATTGAAGGCCAAAATAACTTTACATATAACACGATTCAGGAACATCATACATGCACTTACAAAAGCTCACAAGTGTTCCACACGTCAAAAAATTTAATTGTGTACGATTGCATCCATATTAAACTCCAGATTTGGGTTCGAGAACATTACACATGCAGTAAGACAAGTCCACATATGTTCCACACATCAAATTGTTTCATCGTGTACGATTACATTCATACAATATGATGCACGGGAACTCCATGTAGGGTGACGTCCCCGTTCCGGAAACGTCCCGGACTCCGCAACTCCGCCGGAACTCCCCAAAACGCTCCCGGAACACCACATGGCGTTCCGGTAAAAGTAATGAGTTCGGAACTTATGCGGAACTTCCCGGAGACGCATTTTCCCTTTTTGAAACGTTTTGGAAACACTCATGGGTTAGAAATAACACTCGGGTGTCTTCTAAAGAATTAAAAATATAAGACATGTTACTTGTAAATATGATATATATTACTAATCCTATCAATATTCCCAACCCCCAATCTAAAACCTAGCTGCTTATACGTGATAAAACAATTTGGATACTTACAAGACTTCTAGACAACCTAAAGGACTTCGAGCACCTCCAATTTCTCAAGTTCTTCCACTTAATAAGTAAATGTGTTCTCTTTGCATTGATCTTAATTTTGTATTGGTTTTAATTACTGTCTTTTAATTTCGTCTAATAATTTATAATTGTGTATTTAGGTATCATTTACATTAAAATTTATACATATATATGCATATAAATATATGTGTGTGTGTGTGTATGCCGTTCCCCCGGCGTTTCGTCTCCCTAATTTCTAAAAACTGCCGTTCCGGCGTTCTCGTCCCCGTTTCGTCTCGTCCACGTTCCCGTTTCGGTGCTACATAGTTCATATTTAATCTTTAGTATATATATATTTACTTTACTTGATATTTACTGGAGTATGAAGTTTTTATATGCTGGCAATGGTTTGCAGTTTACGTTCAATCTGATGGCAAGGCATATAATGAGCTTGGATCCGGGTGAACCCGAGACAGAGCAGCTGAAGAAAGAGTACATTACTTTCATGAAAGGAGTTATATCTCCTCCTTTCAACTTCCCAGGAACACCCTACAGAAAGGCCTTAAAGGTACTATGACTTATTTACCAAAACATCCCCCTAGTTAGTTCAAATCGCTGTTCACGCCCTTGTTAGAGATGTTAATGTGTTACCCATTTGTAAAACAGTCTAGATCAACGATTCTCAAGTTTATCGAGAGGAAAATTGAAGAACGGATGAAGATGAAGACCTTGGACGACGACGATCTCTTAGGTTGGGTGTTGAAGCATTCAAATCTGTCTAAGGAGCAGATCCTGGACTTGGTTCTAAGCTTGTTGTTTGCTGGGCACGAGACTTCGTCGGTATCCATAGCTTTAGCTATTTATTTCTTGCAAGACTGTCCCGCCGCAGTACAGCAATTGACTGTGAGTTAATTATCATCTTATCTTTCACCTCTGAAGTTTAAGTTGTTACTACCTTCGTTTTTTACTGTGTTCTTTTAATTTACAGGAGGAACATGTAGAAATTGCGAAAAGCAAGAATCAAAGAGGAGAGACGGAGTTGAGTTGGGAGGACTACAAAAAGATGGAATTTACACAGTGTGTAAGTCCATCTAAGCTTTTAAATTAGCAATATTTACTTGCTTAAGTTTACTGTCTGAAATCGACACATTAATATACGTGTAAAAAGTAAAAAATGACAAACAATTTAAAAACAAAAAGAGTAGTGACCTTTTGAGCTTATTTAAAAGAATGTACTAGTAGTACAAGTACCGAAAGCTACACCTACCCGCTTTCATTTAGAGGAAGGTGTCATTTTCATGCCCATGAGCAATTATGTGTCTCACAGTGAGGGGCTAATTCAGGATTTTGGCACAGTGAGAATTAAATTATTTTGGTGATTTAGATAATGGAATTTAAATGAATAAACTTAAGTAGTGAAGTTTGCCTTGTAATATCCGGAAAGCTGAAGTGAACTGAATTCATAAAATACACAGCAATATTGTAATTTTTGAAAGTTAAGTGGGGCTATAGCGCCGTTTCTCTCTGCTTGGATCCGTCTGCTCACAATAATACAGTAGTCGATGATTAATACTTAGTAACTAACTTGTAGTAATAAGTGAAATGTGCGTGCAGGTGGTTAATGAAACTCTAAGATACGGCAACGTCGTGAGGTTTCTCCACAGGAAGGCCATCAAAGATGTTCGGTACAAAGGTACGTTACAAATTAATTATCCATGACGTCTCAATCTGTTCTTAGTTTAGGTGAGAAAGTGTCAATCGAAAGAGTGATAAGTGAAGTAACACCACTCCTTGTACAAATTATATATTGATTGGCGATTGCAGGGTATGATATTCCACGTGGGTGGAAAGTCCTTCCGGTGGTGGCAGCCGTTCATTTAGATTCTTCAAACGTTGACAACCCTCGACGGTTCGATCCATGGAGATGGCAGGAGGTCAGTTTTAAATACTCTTGGTTTTTATTTCGCCTCAATTCTGGATAGGTATATGGGTATCCAAGTGTAGAAAATCTATGTAGTATATAGATTTGGTGGTTGGGGTAAGGAACGGCTCAAAGTTTGGGGTACTAATTATTCGTGCATTTGATGTTCGCAAAAAAAGAAAAGGAGAGAGTCTTCGTTGGGGTCTACTTGGTGCTTCTACACCAATCAAATCTCATAAACATCATTCAGAAGCTACCATATTTTTACGCTTCCATAAGATTATCTGAGTGGCATGGAGCGTTAAGCAACCATGCCACGTAGTGGAGCTAATATACCCAATGAATAATTTCTTTCATTTTATTTTGTTGGGACTAAGGTGGGGGTTGTGTTGATATTTCGGGGAAATGACGAAAGCCATTCTGGACCACCTCTCTTCTCCCACGTGTACTTTGATAGTGTACCCTTTTCTTATCGCGGGGTCACCCGCACGCTGGTCCAATTAATTCCACCCATCCCTCTTCTTTAGTGAAATGACAATTTGTGCACGTTTGGCAAATCTGTTTTCAAGCGAATCGTGCTTTCCAGTTTTTTTGTGTGGCCATTTTCCTCTTAATTTTGTTACAAAGTAGCCGTTTCTTGAAACACCATTTTCATCTTATTTTGTGTTCATATTTTGTTAAAACTCGTCGGTGGTCTATGCTGAGAACAAAGCGAGTCTTCCTTCTCCAGTTCAATAAGATTTGAGGAAATTTGCACTTTTTTTAATGAGTAAAAGGGTTTGCGATCTAGTTCAAAGAAAGACCGAGTGCAGAAGGAGATATAAGATAAAAGAACGGAGGTGGATTAATGTAGAGAGTATAGTGGTGAATTAACTCTCGTATAGTGTGATTTGCAAATGTCTGTGTGCGAGTTGATCTGAAACACCACAATTAGTGTAAAATATGGTAATTAGGGTAACTTGTTGCTGTGTTTAGCTAATTATCAGTGCAGAGTCTCGGGCGACAAGTAGTTAATTCGATTCATTTATTTATTTTTTCTTACAGAGTAGTAACAATGGTCGTGGATCGTCTTCTTCTCCTTCTCCTTCAAGCTTGGCTACAAAAATGAGCAACACCTTCATGCCATTCGGGGGTGGGCCAAGACTTTGCACAGGTTCGGAATTAGCCAAGCTAGAAATGGCTGTTTTCATCCACCATTTGGTCCTAAATTTCCGGTGGGAGTCAGCTGACGCAGCAGACCAACCGTTTGCTTACCCCTTTGTCGATTTCCCCAAAGGCCTTCCCATCAGAGTCCAGCGACACTCTCTGTTATAAGTAGAAGAGACCGGCCCAATATATGTGGGCTTTGTTCCTCTACAGAACAAATCCTGGATAGGTGAACTCGGGGCTTGTTTACTTACAGAAAATATGCCTGACGAATGACCTTTTTGCATTACTCGTACCACGCGATGCTGGATCGGTCACCCTCCAAGGAAATCCAAAGCTAAGAGGCTTTACCCAGACCTTGATGAATAGATGCATGTCTGGACACAGAGACACATCGTACATGGAGAACACGCGACGGGTCTGCAATCAGAACTCATTTGAATTTTCCAACACCTCAACTGATGCTTGATTAGGTCAGGTTATTTTCCCTTTCATTATAATATAAGTAAATAGTAAACAAGAAACAGTTTTTATTTATTTTTAATATTGTTATTTTGTTTTGTATGATAAAAATATGAGTGTAATTTATGTTTCTTATTCTTACTCTATATTGGAAAGTAGAGAATGTGAATACACTGATTTATTGAGATTACTAGATTGAAATTAATTGGTTGGATTATTTTTTTCCTGCGTCCAAACTGGCCTTTAATGCTCTAAAAAATGTGTGCTCTTGGACTTTAGGCCCAGCTCTTTTAGGGCTTGAGCTGGTTTGGGGTAACCTTTCCTTCAGACGAATACATTGGCCCTGACCCAAAAAGGATGAAAAAAATAATGCATAATCATAAACTGATTTTTCCAAGTGTTTTGTTCACTTTGCATATAATTGTGTGTCAGGCTCCACTGCTGCATACGTTGTGCGTGTTTTTCATTCATTTTTTAGATAATTGATTGTGTCCAGATCAATTTGCGCGCACCTCAACTAAATTCACAGGACTCTAAAAATTATTAACTCGCACCTTTGAAAACCTTCATCACTAGGCCAACCCCTTCTAGTCGGCAGACGTTGTGTTGATGCAGTATTATTGGCGGACAAATAACATGAATTGTGTTAAAGTTTCGATTGAAATCCGTGTAATGGCCCTTGCCACTTGAGGGGAAACCTTCTGAGCGGTGGGGTTGAAGGCTACGTAGCCAGTGTCGCAAACCGGTGCTAGTATTCAATGCTTTTACGTGATCCTTTTCGTTTTCTTTAGTCCAATTACGAAATTAGATTTGTAGATAAGAAGAATTAAGCATAATTAGTTAGGAGTTGATGTAGAAGATTCATTCATGCACCAAACAACCCCCACAACCTGCGGCCATTAGACCTGAAGCGCGTTCTCTCCTTGTACCAAATAACTATTGTTAGACCAAAACTAAATCACACTTGTCCAATTTCACAATTCTAACCCTCGCTCCTCCCCACTAACAATATATGTGTGTGAACTAAATAGGAAGGCACAATTTCAATTTCAATTTCAAAGTTTTAGGAAAAATATTTTTTATCCAATAAAATGCAAAGTTGAACGATTGGATTTTTTTAGGAGAGTGTTCAAACTTGAAACCCTAATGAACTACTTAAAAGACCCTAACCACTGGACTGAACACGACATATAATAAAATCAATCACACAAATTCAACTATTGAAACCATGAATTATAAAGAGTTTGTCGAACTCTTCTTAGAAATTCCAATCACAATAATAATTTTAAAAAAAGGTTTGAAACTCAACTATAAAAATTAGAGATTGAACAAATACTTAATGAATGAGATATATTATAACAGGCGAAATGAATTATTACTAAGAAGATCGTGCTTTCTGTTTTCCTTGTCATTTTATTCGTCAGGACAAACGACACTACTAATACTAAACATGTATGCAGTTCGACACCAGTAAAACGAAACCTCCAGCACTTTCATTTTCACAGAAAAATCTCGTGCTGAGACAAATCGGATCCATTCGTCAGCATTGTTAGATTAAATTAACAAAACTTACTGTAATACCTATCATGTGAGGCCACGTGAATGGGAGTAATACCAATCTCGTGAGGTCATTAACAATTTGTGGCTATTTGTCTCAAAACAGAATGGGTAAGCAATTTTTTCTATGAAATTGGAAGTGTTAGAAATTTATTGTAACGAGTGTCAAATTGCATACCTACAAACTCTGTGTTACACACACTGAGTTTGTAGGTATGCTTGTGGAGGTGGTTAGTACAACACTATGATACCCTTCATAGTGTAGTACTGACCACCTCCTCAACTGCGAGCCATGGCACGAGAACTCGTGAGAAAATCGGGACTGACAGACTCGCAGTAAATTAATGACACGAGAACCCGTGAAAAAACAGGGACTGACAAGCTCGCGGTTGTTATATATCAATGGCACGAGAACCCGTGAGGAAACTGGGACTGACAGACTCGAAATTGAGGAGTTGGTCATTACTACACCATGAAGGGTGCATTCGTCCTTTCGCGTGAGGTGGTGTTAATGGCAATTTAGTAATTAAGTGTGATATCAGGGGCAATAAGTACACCTCAAGAGCAAACCGAATCAAAAGCAGCTTTTACCTCCGACTTGCGGGTCTCTCTTTCCTCTCTATCTTCTGTTTCCGCCTCTTCCCCCTCCTCTCTTCCGATCCCTCTGAAAACATCTTTCCGGCCCAAAATCAGAAATGTGGAGGTGCGTCACTCGTAGCCTTCGATCGAGATCCATTCCCGCCGTTCGCAGATCCTTCTCTTCCGAATCCGTAAGTATTCTGACTATTCCAATTCTCTCTAGGTTATCATGTCTCGATCAGTTTTATCCAAACGGAGAAATCTGATTGATACTTATTGATTGATTGATTGAATTATTGCAGAAGAGCGGGTCGTATACGGTGGTTGATCACACCTACGATGCCGTTGTGGTAGGAGCTGGTGGTGCCGGACTCAGAGCCGCCATAGGGCTATCCGAGCATGGATTCAACACCGCTTGCATTACCAAGCTCTTCCCCACTCGTTCCCACACCGTCGCTGCTCAGGTCTCTCTCTCTCTCTTCACATCTTTCTTATTTGTTTCCTTATCCTTTTATTATTATTATTATTATTATTATTATTATTATTCAATTTGGTATATGAATTCAATCGGAATTCTACGGCATGATGGCAGAAAATTGAAGAAAATTTTCATTAGAATGTTTTTCTTCTTCTAATTTTTCATTAGTGTGAAGAGTTCAGGGTGCAAAATGAATAATGGTATCAATCACATGTGTTGAGTAAACTGGATGCATGTTTTGATGGATACCTTATTCTTGGAAGGAACATATTTTAATAAGGTTTACACCAAGAATATATGTCAGGTTATTCAGTGACTAGTGCATATCCTGTGCCCGAGGACACGGCCACAAAAAAATATGATAATTCCATAAGTTTGAATTGCTGAAATTATCTTATTATGAAGTATTTGGTTTTTAAGATATAGTGGGGATAAGTTATTCCATATGTCACATTTTGAGGGATGACTTATCTTCCATAATAACATCTTATTATGTAGATGGGGATAAGCTATTCCACATGTCACATTTTGGGGGATAGCTTATTCCCCACAGCAGCTTATTATGCAGATTTATGTTATCTGCTGATTGTATAGACGCAAATGATAGAAAGACGTAATGGACACCGTGTTCATGCTGTGGAAGGGTGTATAGAGCTATCATCTATCTACTAAAAAAAAATTAAATAAAGCAGATACACGAGGGTGTGTACTGATTGTGAGAATTATTTTGTCATGAGGCAGATGTTCCTTCTAGCATGTTTTGTAGTATATGCTCACTTTTGGTTGATAGGGATGTTTTACCCTTGCTAGGTGAACATAGCTATACTATGATCTAGGATTGAGATTCACGGATAAAAATCGTGCATGTTGAGGTATTCGTCTTCGTGGGCAATGATCCATTATCGGAATTCTATTTTCTGTTTCGGGTATCGTATGGTGCACCATATAGGTAGAGTGACTAGAGTCACATTCTTTAGGATAAAGTAAATGGATAAGTACCTTCATATGTGTAACATGGAGAATCCATTTCGATCCAGAAATTGTACCAATATTGTTATTGAATGTCAGATACGGAAAAAATATGTGGATTCATGCTCTTTCTGATGCCCTACTGAACACGTAATCTAAATCAAAGAAAATATAATTTTGAATAGAGAAAGTAGTATGAGAAATGACTAAAATTATCATCTCAAGGACTTTCATCCACGGTGATTGGAAAAAAGTGGATTTTGATTATACTTGAACACAAATACTTATGCCTAGATTATGTTGTATTGGTATCTGTTACCTGCAACATGTTAGTGTGAGAATAAGTGTATAACTCTATGTATTGACTATTAACTGGTATGTCAATCATACTATATCATACTCCCTTCGTCCCATTTTGTTTCTCTTGTTTGCCATCTTGCCTTATCCCAAAATATTTGTCTTCTTTGAAATCACAACCACTTTTTACCACTACGTTTCCACTATTACCCTTCATTAATTACATGATTTAGTCTTTCTATACGAATCCACTCATCCACATGGAATACCATCATTAAATATGTAAGGGTAATTTTGGTAGCGCAAGATTTTTTGACATCTTTTTCCACTTAATATGTGTGAAAAGCCAAACAAGACAAACAAAATGGGACAGAGGGAGTACGATTTGTGTTGTGTACCTTCAGGTATAAGGAATAATTGGTCATTTAAGATATAGTTCACTGGTTCGTATCCATAGGTGAGTGTATTCCAAGATATATGTATCATGTATCGTAGCATCTGAACTGAACTGGTTGGTTTATATATAACTGAAGATATATATTCCCAAAGTTTGTGTGTCATCTTGCATTATAAGATACATATCCTATATCCAAGATACTGAAAACTCTGATAAGGTGTCATAAGATGAGAGTAAAATAATACTTCGTAGATCATAAAGCGTTGTTGGATGCCCAATGTAATCTAAACCGAAAAATGCAAATTATATAAATTAAGATGAATCTTGAGGTACAGTGAATCACTAATAGATGAGAAGTTGTGAGAAACGCTTTGAAGATGGAGCTGTGGAGCAGACATAACCCTGGATCCGTTGCGAGGTCATTGGTGTAGTCTCACAAATTTCCCAAGGAGATCTTCTACTGATCTGTCTCCGCAAATTATTAATTTGGACAGTTAGAAAATTTATGTTCGCTGTGATGAACAAGCTGTAAGCATCTTGTTGGAATGTTTTATTCTGGTACAAAATTAATCTGGTAGTAAGCTTCTGGCTATTTGGATCTCAGATAAAAATATGTGGAGTTTATTCGGCTTTTGAACATATATATTACAATGTATTATTCTACTCAGAATAATGGATAGTAAGTGTTTGGAAGTTAGACATGCACTATCATGAGGTCTTCCCCGGACTATTTTGAAAAAAAATGCATTGTATTAATGTCGGTGTATTCTGGAAGTGTTAAGCTTATCTTTTGGTGAAGAGGGTATACTAGTTACCTCCCTTCATTATAGAGGACCAGTAAGTTACGGTTGCACTTACTGTCACTAGTTGTAAGGTGCGCAAATTTTATTTATTGTTCTCGACGTGTTTCTAATTACTGATGATAATGAAAATTATCTACAGGGTGGTATAAATGCCGCGTTAGGGAATATGTCTGAAGATGACTGGAGGTGGCACATGTATGACACGGTGAAGGGCAGTGATTGGCTAGGTAACCATATAGTCAGATTCACAGAGCAAGTGTCTTTGTATTCTTGCAATGCCACAACCACAGACTTCTCTCTATTATGACTTTCAGTTCTGATCCCCTGGTCTCTGTTTCCTGACACAAGTGCTCCTATGATTCTAACAGGTGACCAGGATGCTATTCAGTATATGTGCAGGGAGGCTCCAAAAGCAGTCATAGAACTTGAGAACTATGGGTTACCTTTTTCACGGACTGAGGATGGTAAAATATACCAAAGGGCCTTCGGGGGTCAAAGTTTGAACTTTGGGAAAGGTATGCTGAAGCTAGTATGTAATGTGGTATTACATCATCTCCACGTGATTTTGCTATCCGATCTTAACCTCTTCTTGAATATCTTTAGGTGGACAAGCTTATCGGTGTGCCTGTGCTGCTGATCGGACGGGGCATGCTCTGTTACATACTCTTTATGGCCAAGCAATGAAGCATAATACACAATTTTTTGTTGAATATTTTGCACTGGATCTAATCATGGGTAGTGATGGTAAGTGATTCGTAAATTTGTTTCTTTTATCTCCACATTAGTTTTTCTTTTGCTCTATTATTGTTTCTAGGAAATGGGTGGTCAGCTAGTCTTTATACTGGAACCCAAAGGACTGTCATAATGTCTTTTGGACTGTTAGATCTAATTATGTCTTCCTGATATCCAATTTTGAACCAAATACATTCAAATTGGTAGGACCTCGCTCTCGCTCATTCTCTTCCTGTTTTTGCTTCACATCACACATCATTCCGTATTCTCCTTTATCTTTATAATATGTACTTATTTGTCTACTCACCTTTTGAATTTTTATTTCTGTAAATATTTTGAAATGCTAATATCTTTGAAAGAAGCATTATGTTCTTTCGAGGGGTCCTTTTTGATAAGGGTTAATTTCATAGTATTTGATTAAAAGAGGGAAATTTAGGTGGACAGACAGTTATGTTTGCTGGCTAGCTGAGTTTAGAGAGGACCATGCATGATACATTCTGCAGGAGCTGGGTATAGTGATGCTACGACGATTCTTATATGAACCACCTATCAAAGAACAATGGTTCTTATGTGAATCACTTGATAAGGGTTAATTTCCTAGTATTGATTAAAAGAGGGAAATTTACGTGGACAGACAGTTTTGTTTGCTGGCTAGTTGAGTTTAGAGAGGACCATGCATTATACATTCTGCAGGAGCTGGGTATAGTGATACTACGACGATTCTTATATGAACCACCTATCAAAGAACAATGGTTCTTATGTGAATCACTTGAGCTTTTTCTAAGATAGCTCTGTCCTAGTTACTACTAATTTATGTATGAATTTCCTTGTAAGTTGAAAACTTGAAAGTTATGAGTTACTTGTACATTGACGAAGAATTAACACATTACAGTCTATATATATTTTGGTTGTTTAAGCTTCCCTGATATCATATCTTATACGTGCCAAAGAGTGAGTTAATATGTGCAGAATACGTACACACTATATGTCTACATTCAAACAATTTTTTGTTTCGTTGAAATTGGTGCGTACTTAGTTTGCTTCTCGTCCTGCTGAAATGCATCTTCATATTTATTCCAATATCAGGTAGCTGTCAAGGAGTTATTGCATTGAATATGGAGGACGGAACCTTGCATCGCTTCCGTTCAGCATCAACAATTCTGGCCACTGGGGTATTCATCTTGATCATTGTGATCGTTTTGCATAACTTCAATCCACATACTTCCAGTTATTGAAGTTTTCTTCTATGTATGTTTCTGTCAGGGCTATGGCAGGGCATATTTTTCTGCAACATCTGCACATACATGCACTGGTGATGGAAATGCTATGGTTGCACGTGCCGGGGTTCCCCTCCAGGTTAGTTTCATTTCTTCTATTAGTGATGCTATGGTTGCACGTGATGGAAATGTTATGTTTACAGGAGATGCTATATTTTGTCACTGTCTCATATTTTTTTCTTGCAGGACCTTGAGTTTGTGCAGTTCCACCCAACAGGTATATATGGTGCTGGATGTCTTATCACTGAAGGTTAGTGTACTTCAATTGTACTTAGTTCAATGTCAACATGAACAGACGGAAAATGAATCAAATTATAGGTTTCGTTTATGCAGTTCTAATGACAATGCATCCTTCTGGTTCTTTTTTGTTGTAATTTTCAAGACATGGGGCTCGTGGACTGAAAGCCCTTTTCCAGTAGGAGACATAATTCTTTCTTAGTGTATCCTGACTTTTTCGTCCAATTGTAGGCTCTCGTGGTGAAGGGGGCATTTTGAGGAATAGTGAAGGTGAGCGATTTATGGAACGTTATGCTCCTACTGCGAAGGATCTTGCATCAAGAGATGTTGTTTCAAGATCTATGACAATGGAAATCCGAGAGGGACGTGGTGTAGGTACGAACTTGAAGTTTCTTACAACAGTTCAAGCAGAAAAAAATTATTATCCTTCTGTTTTCTTTTTAATTAATTGTTGATGCACCTGACTCATTTCAGTTGCATACTTGATTTATAAAATTTGATTTAACAAAATGTTTGTTGATCACCAACAGGACCCCTGAAGGACCACATTTATCTCCATTTGAATCATTTACCTCCAGAGGTCCTCAAGGAAAGACTTCCTGGAATCTCAGAAACTGCTGCCATTTTTGCCGGTGTTGATGTTACAAAAGAGCCGATTCCTGTTTTACCGACCGTTCACTATAATATGGGCGGAATTCCAACAAATTATCATGGGGAGGTAAGAGTTTAGCCTATAGAGTCGGAAATTATTATCAGGATGTGATGTTTAACTGTTGGATCTCTCTTTTTTAGGTAGTGACCATTAAAGGAGATGACCCGGATGCAGTGATTCCTGGACTGATGGCAGCTGGTGAAGCTGCCTGTGCTTCAGTTCATGGTGCCAATCGCCTTGGCGCAAATTCCCTTCTTGACATTGTTGTCTTTGGCCGTGCTTGTGCGAACAGGGTTGCAGAGATCCAAAGGCCAGGTAAGAAGTTGATTCCTACTTCTATAAATCAATTGTTTTGCAACTGCAGCACAAGACTTAACAAGCATATGCTTGCTTTACTGCAGGGCAGAAACAGAAACCTTTGGAAACTGATGCTGGTGAGAAAACCATCGCATGGTTGGATAAGCTAAGATATGCTAAAGGTTCTACTCCAACTTCAAAAATCCGGTTGAATATGCAACGGATTATGCAAAACAATGCTGCTGTATTCCGCACTCAAGAAACATTGGAGGAAGGTATGTGTTATGCACCTTCATACCACACATTATTTTTAACTCTATCGAGAATTAATAATCTATTTAGAAAACAAATAATCTATTAGTCATCTCCATTGGTTGCACATAGAGTGTGTTAGGGTTATTTATGTTTTGCCGTTTTTTAGGTTGCAAGCTAATTGATCAGGCATGGGACAGCTTTCATGATGTTGAGTTGAAAGATCGAAGTTTAATATGGTAAATGCTGTAGTATTTATTTTTATTTCTTTTCATAGGTTAGTAATTCGAGTTATCAGTGTGCTAATATTTTATTCTGCCAGGAACTCGGACCTGATTGAGACTATAGAGCTAGAAAATCTTCTGATTAATGCATGTGTCACAATGCATTCTGCTGAAGCTAGGAAGGAAAGCAGGGGAGCACATGCCCGCGAAGATTTTACGGTATGTTGTGTTTCTCATTCATTGCTTTTATGTTTTGCCTTCACATTTAAAATCCTGGCCTAACTAAAATTTGATACTTGCAGACACGAGATGACGAAAAATGGATGAAACACTCGTTGGGGTAAGCATTTTCTTGACTTTTGCAATTTCCAGCATAGTTGTTGATTGAAGCTTTCAAGTCTGTTTTGTCATTCTGTTATGCCCTCAGTCCCTCACACATCATATGCTGCAGTTAGGGTTTGTAATATCTGTAGGAATGATAATGCAAGCCATCAAAGTTTTCAGGTTTATAACATCTTACACGGATCTCTATTCCCTAGTTAATAGCTGTTGTGGCGTGGGCCAGCTAACTAGCGAGTCTTGGAAAACCTAGTCTTCTCTGTTACTGCGTGTGGTAGGGGTGCGGCCGGAGGGGTTACCATCCGATGATTGAGATTTGGAGATGACCGGGGTTCAACCACTTGTTAGGCGGAGTCACCGGAGATGAGGAAATAGGGGAGAGTTAGAGCAACTTAGAGAGAGGCAGATGAGGAAAACAGAGTTGTGGTCGAAGTATGACCTTGCCTTTGAAAAGAGGTGACCTTTTACAGGTCCAGCCATGTTGATGTCGTATCCGGAGAGCCTGTTCCACTGGCCCTTAGGTCTTCCCACAAATTTTGTTTAAATTTAACAATTAAGAAGCTAATTTCTAATTTATAATATCAATACATGCTGAAACTACAAGAGCTCTTCAAACCAGTATGTTGATGTCGTATCCGGGAGAGCCTGTTCCACTGGCCCTTAAGTCTTCCCACAAATTTTGTTTATATTTAACAATTAAGAAGCTAATTTCTAATTTATAAAATCAATACATGCTGAAACTACAAGAGCTCTTCAAACCAGTTTTTACTGTCCATCATAATTCGGTAATATGCTAAAAAACATAATCTCTTCAAACTTAAGAAATTCCTTGCCCATCACGCACATGTAACAGATTTTAGGACAAGTCTTCAACTCCACTACGTCTAACTCCAAAAGAGAAGTTTAAACAAGTTTTTACTTAAACACGTACAACCGCCACCATAAACCATAACATTTTTTAAAATCATAATAAGACAAATAAGAAACTATCCATTCAGTGGCAAGTTACTGGCTTACTGCTAGGGTCAGAGACTAGGTTTATATATGGATAGGTTCTTTCATATTCATATATAAACCTCGGGGTATTTAGGTAAAATATCTCCTAGTTGGAATGGATCAAGATGTAGATCACCATTTGATCTGTTGTGTGATTCGAATCCGAGCACATCTCCATTCCAGTAGCCATTTTCGTATGAGGACTTGATTCATTTGGATCAGATATCGGATCTGACTGCGTTGCCAACCCTAATATACTGACCTCTAGCTCTAATCTCCATTCCTCAAATCCATCACCGCGAAGTGGACATGCTAAGACTAACTATGCCATCATCCAACTATAGTATTCACGGTGATGAGCTCACTGAACTCGGCTATGGATTATTGGAGAAGTCCGATGGTGACATTAGCTATTGGAGAGATTTATTCAGAGATATTAACATCGGAAAGATATGTGGCGATACTGACTATCGAGGAGGTTTTTCACTTTTCAGGGCTATGGTCGGTTGGCAGTTGTGCCTAGTGCTATTGGTAATTTGGTACCCCAGTGGCTAAGCTACCCTTCTGTAACATCAATAGTGCACTAACCCCTAGCTGAAGCCACTTCTTTAAAATATGGTTATGAAAATATAGTTCATGTTATTGTAATCCGAAAAACTGATAGATGACAGTATTAAAAAAGAATATGAAATAGTCTAAAAAAAAGATGTAAGAGGATAGAAGATATTGGTGTGAAATGGAGATGAGATATAATCCATCGAGTTGGAAATCAACGCGTCCATTGTGCCGAAAGGAATTATTTTGGTTTCAGTACATGATTTTAAGAGCTAGCTGTTAAAGCTTTATCTCTGATAAAAGGTGGAAAGGGTCCTCTTAACTTGCATCTGGTAATGCTAAATTATAATAAGATGCCCTTGACTAGCTTCATGCAATGATGGGGGTGGTCTAGCAATGAATTTGCCGATTGTCAGTCTAGCTGCATCTTTTTTTCTTTTGTTTTGGGGTTCATATCTCGAGTTTGTGCATCTGCTGACGTGTGCAAGGTTTCTTCATCTAACATGCCTTTTGTTGCTCGAATCTGCAGATATTGGGAGAACGAAAAGGTGAGGCTAGATTACAGGCCGGTACACATGAACACATTGGATGATGAGATCGAGACATTCCCACCTAAAGCTCGTGTGTATTAAGAAGACATTTTGCTGCAAGTAGTAGTAGTTGGTGGTTTTGAAGATTCAAATGAACTAAGAAGGCTAAAATAAATCATTTGAACTATTAGAAGTTATATTTTTTTGTTGTTGTTGAATAAGTGAAATAATCTATTAACAAGGGTGGTGTTGATACAAGTCTTGAATTGTATTATAAACTTTCTCAGTCCATTGCATTAGTGTACTCATTGAATAGCGTCGTTACTCTTCTATGTTTTCTGCTCCTTCTCGGCTTTTATAGCAACTCAGCTGTTAAGTTACTGAATATGCTTTCTTCCTTCTCCCTTTTCTGTTTGCCTGTTTGGCATAAGATATACGGAAAGTGGTGAATTTGCAATTGATAGCGTTTGGTATGTGTGGTGACTAGAGATATCTCTCGGCCTACACTCTGCATGTGATAGGAATTAGCGATGCAGCCCGGAAAATGTTTTTTGTGGATGAAACGTTGAAACTCGGTACTAGTAATGTAATGTTAACGGTATGATGATAAGGGGGCAAACAATGACCATCAAACCGTGGGGGTGATCGAGTGAATACATATTTTCTATGCGACGTTCCTTTTAATTTTTTAGGATATTTATTGTTCCACGTTGATTATTCAAAGAAAGATCGTTCTTTCAACCTGCCATCATTAGATTTCACAATTATTTGATGAAAATGATTCATATATATAATAACAATAATAATTAAGTATTATTGCAGGAGCCAGATCTCGCTAATTGAGTACTGGTACTACCTGTAGTTGTTATATGGTGCCACCCACTCCCAACGTCTCTCTGTCTGGGCCGCAAAAATGGAAGATGAATGAATGTTCAAAAAGGCTTAACACTGTACCATGTACTCTGTTGAATTCTTTGCTATCATCACTACTAGTAACAAACTAGTGTTATCCGGGTTTGCTTTCTTAAAGGTTTTGGACGTTTTCTTAGAATTTTTGACTTCAAACTTTACGAGTATCTAATGACAGCTAGTAGTTAACTTCTTCATTCTGAACATATACTTTTTAACATTTTCAGAATAATGTACATTTTTAGCGTGATTTACATGATATTAACGTCTACAGGTTCTCAAATTATCAAACAAAAGAAGTATGGCCAACATGGTAACTCTGTTTGTCATCTGCTACAACCATGAGGTTACAGTGCCTCATACATGCATCTTCAGGATTTGGTCAGGATTTGAGCCTTCGTAGTGAGGGTAGCTAGCTATAACGGCATTACAGCTCGTAACCATCATAGAGATTATGTTCAACTGTTGACGCAGGAGAAGTTAGAAAGTGTTGTTAGACGAGTAGTATGAAAACATGTTAGGGAAAAGTAAGTAGTTTTGCTCGGTCCCTCTCTCCCTCGGTCAATTAGCTAGGAACACTAAGACATATACAATGAGGTTAGTTACTTGCATGACAAGGTTAGTTACTTGCATGACAAGGTAAGGCGACAACGACAATGTGTCATTACGTGGAAAGATTAGACCCTGGCACCCTTTTTCCATTTGAGACAATTCTTCAACAACAACCATGCACCATCATCATCAATCAATCTTTCATTTTCTGTGATGCAACATCAATGGGGTCACGAACTAGAGTACTACTACTAGTCAGTTTCCTCTCTTCCTCCCCACTTAAACTTTTTAACCGGGTTTGGCTCGCAAAATGATGCAATTTTTAAGTAAAATGTTTATAGTATTTTAAAATAAAGTTTACTCTACATTCTACAATACCTCGAAGAGAGGAAACGGAGATGGTAGACTATTTAGGGACGTTAGCACACGGCAAGTAGTGACAGAAACGTGTCAGGATCATAGGATCTCGTGTAACACAACAAATGACACCCGCAAGATGGTTGAGATCAACGGTGGAGATAGAACTCCTCACACCCCAAGAAGATTGCTTTCAGTGACGTTGGCGACACCTGACTCGCCGTTATGCATGTTGGGACCCACATTTCACGGTATACACAGTAACATGAATTAGGCGGGAAGAGGTGGAGATATATTACACGTGGACGTCAAAGACTCTAGGGGTTGCTGTGTGTATCTAGTGTTAACAGGCGAGTGGGAGCCACGTCACCTATTACACATTTGCAAGGACTGATTGATTTTTCTGGGGTAAAAGACATTTTTACACCCCACCATTATGGGTTAAATACTGTCACCCCCTGTACCATGGATAAATACGGATACCCCTGTCTGTGGATGGAGAAATTTTTTGTTTGCTCTTAAAGCAAATAATGTGAATTCGCTGTGACCATACATCACATGACACATCAGGAAGAAAGAGAACGAGTGACAGACAAAAAAAAGTGAATTTCTTAAATGTTCATGACGTTTACTTTTATGTATGAATTAGAACACCATGTCATATTTGCTTTTGGAGCAACCAATAATTACTCATGTGGATGGTGGGTGGACAAATACTTCCCTCTGTTACAATCAGCTAGTGGATGGTGCAATATGACTTTATTCTACCCTTAGAAGTGTTGAATTATAAATATGCCCACACCATCTATTTTTGCCATCTATTCTTGGTGTTCTTGCGTGGTGTTCTTCTTCACCAGAACCACCACCAAATCCCCACCGCCACCACCACTACCAATGATTAATTTATCGAATTCTTCATAGCCTAATAGAGGGGCAAAGTAGCGCTGAGGAAAAGCCCGCCAAACCGGTCTGAACCGGCCGATCTAAATCGAATCGCACCGTAAAAGAGTCAAACCCGGATTATATGATTGATCATGGGTTGATTTAACACATACCCGCCAAATTCGGGTGGAGCATGGGTACTATGTTAATAAATCCGTTTGAACCCGCCCCCGCCCCGTACATGTTCAAATATCCCAAAACTATTTCATAGATTGCGTTTTACAGGACATTTGAATGATCCTTGGGCTGCTCTTACTCCACTATATGGGGGTTGCTGTAATTAAATGTATGATGTTGGACATTTCATGAACACATTTTTGTCGATGTAGTTATATAAACTTGTAATGTGGGGATGTGTTTTCTTATCGGCTGCAAGTCGTAATTATGAAAAAATTTGACTCTAAACGTTTGTACTTAGGCTGATATTTCCAATTCACGGTGGAAATTTGGAGTCATCATTTGTGTTTTCAAAACCCGTTATAACCAATCCGGTCCAAGCCGAGGAGTTCGATTGGGTTTGGGAGTTACTCGATTGGGTATGGGTTGTGGATAGGCCTACCCGGGATCATGGGGTTGGGTAGGAAATACGGCTCGTACCCGCCCAACCCGGTCCGTGCTCTCCCCTAGGGCAAAGCATGAGACACATACAAATTGAAGCCACTCGAGGGACCCCAACCTAAACAATCATTACCAGAGTTGGTACTACAAAATTCATAATAAAAAAATGGGTAAAAGACAAAAACCACCCCTCGAGTATGGGGTATATACAAAAAAACCCCTCGAGTTCGGGGATATACGAAGACCACCCCTGTCAGAGTTAGGGGTTAACCGCACACTAACGGATAGGTTAAAAGACTAAAATGCCCCTAAAATTTTAGAAAAGTACCCACTATATATACCATGTCCCTCCTTCCTCTCCACACTTCCTAACCCTAAAGCATCTCTTCTCTCTCTCTTCTCTCACTTCTCACGGCAATAGCAACAACACTGCTGCCCCGTCGGCGAACCTCACCCGAAGCCACCACGACCTGGTATGCCCACACACTCTCTCTCTCTCCGTTCGCTCTCTCTCCCTCTCTCTGTCTCAGATCTGGGTGTAATCCCAGCAACCATGGTGGTGTTTATGCCGACGCCGCCCTTGCCAGAGGTGATGACGATGAATTGGCTGTGGGTGGTTGCGGATCTGGTGGAGGTGAATCGCCGTCACCACGAACCAGCACCGCCGCCGCTGTATCTAGCGGCCACGAACCAGCAATTTCTGGGCTCGGATGAGAGATCGAGGGAGGGAGGAAGAGGGGGCTGAGTCAGCACGAACCAACACCATCGTCGTCACCAAGAAGCAGCACCATCGTCGTCAGCTCAATCCTCAACTTCGTCCTCATGTACCTCCTCGCACCCACCAAGTCGGCTTCGATCCAAACCCTTCCGTGGATCTTCGCCAATTCTCTGGTTCGGAACATGCGTCTACAAGGGTGCTCTGTTCGCCACCGTGTGGTTCACGGCGGGGCTGGTGGGGACGGCGATCTCGAATGGGCTGATAAAGATGAGGATGACGATGGATCCTGAGTTCCAGACCCCGAATAAGGCTCCGCCGATGATTCTGATTGCGGGGACCTGGGCGATCCAGATGGGTGTGAGCAGTAATTTTAGGTACCAGACACTGAACGGGATCGAGTTTCTGCTTGCGAATTTGGTTCGGCCGGTGGTTTTCAAGAGCTCGGTTCTGAGATGCTTGAACAATGTACATGAGGATTGAGATTCCAGATCTGTTCTTTCTTCTTCATCATCTTCTTCTTCTTTTTTTGGTCAAATCATCATATCTTCTTCTCGTCTGTTCTTTTCTGTGTTGTTTTGTAACTTCTGAACTCATTTTGTTTTTCCTTTTTCCAAGTTCGAGCTAAGTTTTAAGAAATCTACATGTAGTTGGAACAATTTTTTTTAGACTGTTGTGATGCTTGAAAATTTGGCTTCCAAAAGGAGCAAAAATCTTTTTGCAGAAATTACCCTTCATGGGTTTCGAGCTAAGTTTTTTTAGACTGCTGTTGTTGTTGTTGTTGTTGTTGTTGTTGTTGTTGTTGTTGTTGTTGTTGTTGTTGTTGTTGTTGTTGACACCAAGAACATCAACATAATAAACACGAAAATACAAGTAAGGGTAAAATGGTCATAAAGAAGACAAATTCCTCCCTTATACTAAATGATTGGAATAGAGGGGTGTTTTTCGTCTAACGTCCATCCACGGACAGGGGTGGGTTTTGTCTCGACAAGGGTGGTCTTCGTATATCCCCGAACACGAGGATTTTTTTTGTATATACTCCATACTCGAGGGGTGGTTTTTGTCTTTTACCCTAAAAAATTTCATAACCGAAGACGAACCCAACAATAAGAAATTGCTGAATCAAAAAACTAATAATGGAGAATAGAAGATGAAGCACAAGAGAGACCCCATTCACATCCAACTCCAACTAATTCACACCCAATTGAAACCTTAATCAACCTCCAACCCTATCGCATCACCTAAGACTAGAAACCACCACCACCTCCACCATTGATTCCATCCAACCGACAACATAACAGTCAATAAACAAATCTCAACACCGAATTCGGCCCAGAAATCCGTCGACACATCTGTTGTTCAACCTCCTTTACCGAATAAACAATACACGAACATCGCATCAGACATCGAACCTTGACACAAAAGAGCCCGTCATGAAGAATCTGGTCAGCCCTAAGAAGATACAGCACCCAAATCGTCGTAGGAAGGACAAAAGTATCTGGATCTGGGTGATCGATGTGGTGGAGCGGGGGTGACGCACGACAGTGGTTCGGTTGTTAGTGGAGATCGGGACTGAAGAGAGTGTGAGAGAGAAAGAGCAGATGAAAGTTTTGTGGTTGCTAGAGTTAGGAAATGAGGAAGAAAGAGAATAAATGGAATTTACAGTGTCGTAATTTTGCTTCGCTGTTGGGGTAGAATTGTCCTTTTGCCCATCTGTTAGTGTGCCGCTAGTTTTTAACTCTGACATGGGGTATCTGTATTTAACCATACTACAGGGAGTAATTGTATTTAACCCAAAATACTGGGTGAAAATTGTATTTTATCCTTTTTCTTTTTGTTCCATTTGTTTCAAAATGAGTGCATGTATCGATTAGCAATTTGTCCCAACTCTTTTTCCCTAATTTTACTGTTATTTCTATTTATTGGTCACTTTAAAACAGTAATTTTGATAGCAAACTAATGCATTTGTTTGACAATATTTTCATGGTGTTGTAGACTAAAAGTTGTACTATAACATTGTGAAATAATTATTTAAAAATTATATTGTTTTTCTATCAAAATCACCTAATTAAAATTACATGAATACAAGTTAAAAAGTCAACACAGGAAGAAAGAGTTAACTTCACCCCTCATATTTTAAAACAAAATCCAACAAACAAACAGGTCTGCATACCTGTAGTGGGGCCCTTTTTGTCAATTTTTGGGGGTGTGCCTTTAATCAAGGAAGAGCTCCTTTTGTGGGGTTGAGTTCTCTCCTTAAAAGCTACCAACCACTGATTTATCCCACTCCCCCTTCCTTTTCTCACTCTCTCATCTTCCTCTTCACTTGGAAACCCTCTCTTCAGCTCTCACTCTTCCTCCACTGATCTGTAATGTGAAAGAACACTCCGGCGAGAATTGGCCGGAGAATGGCCTATATGTGTACCGACAGCGGAAACCTCATGGCTATTGCCCAACAAGTCATCAAGCAGAAGCAACAGCAGCAAGAGCAACAGCAACAGCTCCACCACCAAGAGCAGCAACAACAACAACTCGCCGGCAACCCCTTCTGTCTCAGCCCATGGAACGCCGCCAATCACCCCAGTCCGACCTCCGGTGGCTACCCCTTCTCCGACCCTTTTCAGGTCTCCGCCCCAGGACCCGAACCCGGTTTTCATTTCCCCAATCTGGACCACCATCCCGCCGCCTTCAGGTTCGGCGACTTCGTTACCGGAGTCGCCGGAGGCGGCGAGTTCGACTCCGACGAGTGGATGGAGACTCTTATCGGCGGCGGTGACTCCACCACGGAGAGTTCCAGTCTCCCGGCGAGCTGCGATGCCTGGCAGAGCACCGCCGCCGAGTTCTCCCTCTACGCCGCCGATCCCTTCTCCTCCGGCGGCGTAGAGGGAGAAATCGGTTTAGATCCCGCTCCGCCGTCAGATCTAAACCGATTAATCTTCCCCGCCGCACCGCCGTGGGCTCCACCTTCTCCGCCGCAATCAACGGCGGAGAAGCCCGTCGTCCCCGAGCCCACACCATCCTCCGATTCACCGGAATCAGATTCTTCCACAAAGCCACTGATGAAAGCCCTAATCGACTGCGCCCGATTAGTAGACTCCCACCAACACGACCAGGCTTCGAAATCGCTGAGTCGACTCAGCGAGTCAGTAACCGATAGCGGCGATCCCACTGAGCGAGCTGTTTTCTACTTCACCGAAGCCCTCCACATGAGACTGAACTCCCCGTCTCCGGCCGTCTTCGAAACGACGTCGGAGGAGTTCAGCCTCTCGTACAAGGCGTTAAACGACGCTTGCCCGTACTCCAAATTCGCACACCTGACTGCGAACCAAGCCATTCTCGAAGCGACGGAGAATTCGAAGAAGATTCATATAGTAGACTTCGGTATCGTTCAGGGCGTGCAATGGTCGGCGCTCCTTCAAGCTCTGGCGACCCGACCCACCGGAAAACCCGAAATGATCCGGATCTCCGGTATACCCGCTTTAGCGCTCGGGGATTCTCCAACAGCGGCGCTTTCCGCTACCGGTAAGCGCCTCAGCGACTTCGCGAAGCTTCTAGATCTGAATTTCGAGTTCGAAGCCGTGCATACTCCTATTCACGATCTCAACATCTCGAGCTTCCGGGTCGAGCCTGATGACGTTCTTGCCGTTAATTTTATGCTCCAGCTGTTTAATCTCTTAGACGAGGCCCAAACAGGCGTCGAAACGGCTCTCCGGTTAGCCAAGTCCTTGAATCCAACTATTGTCACTTTGGGGGAATATGACGCTTGTTTGAACCGGGTTGGATTCCTGCGGCGGTTCAGAAACGCTGTCAAATATTACTCGGCCGTTTTTGAATCGCTGGAGCCCAATCTATCGAGGGATTCACCGGAGAGGATGTTAGTGGAGAAGCTTCTTTTCGGGCGGCGCATCGCTGGAGTGATTGCGCCGGACGATCCGGGGATAAGAAGGCAGAGAATGGAGGGCAGAGAAGAGTGGAGGGCGTTAATGGAGAAGGCGGGTTTCGTAAATGTGGGGCTGAGTCATTACGCGAGAAGCCAAGCGGAGATACTGCTGTGGAATTACAATTACAGTGAATGTTTCTCTCTGATTGAATCGGAACCGCCTGGGTTTCTGTCACTGGCTTGGAACAATGTCCCTCTTCTCACTGTATCGTCGTGGCGTTGAATTGGGTATTTTGTTGTGTTAACTCCACATTAGTAAGTTTTTTTTCTCTTTCTGTGGAAGCATCGGCAGCATGTATCACTGAATCTGCCATTAATGGAGGTTCAAGTTTATTTGTCATGTTTCTGGGAAGATATCTACCTGGTCTGGTGTTGGCGTAGCATTTAAACTTTACCGTTATAGATGATGATGATGTATAGGCCTAGCTATTTGATGATTTGTAATTGTATGTTTTTGGGATGATAGTACTAGACTACTAGTGGTGGAAAATGTAGCTTGTTAGCCTTTGCAGCTGAATTGATTTCTCTTTGTCTATATAAAAGCTTTGAATTTTAGTTATGTTTGATTTAGTGTTATAGGCTGCAAATCACACTATTTAAAAAATATCAGTCTAAACTAATTGACTTGTAGCTGGCAATGTTAAAGGCAATTTCACTATACATGTTTCGAATTCAATATCCCTAGCCATCGCTATTCAAGTTTTGAATTCAAGACCTCTAAACAACGTTCATATTTTGATTGGTGGTTTCTAGTTGTCTGAAGTGGCGTAGTTCAATTAGACTAACATGAAAGAATTAGACATGGTGATCGCGAGGTCTCCGATCGTTTTCAAAAGCTTGTCACATTATGAACAATCGATTTAGACTGATTTAGCTCTTTCTGTAAGACCTGCAAATCTAATCTTGCAACGTGTCATTAAGCATTTCTCAAATATTTCTTCACTCGTGTGAATTTAACAACAACTTGGCCTATAAGCAATCGGAAATACCTCCATTGAAAATTTGTAGAACCGGACCTAACTCAAACTAGTGATGTTGAGATCTAAGTAGTGGGTAGTAGTTCATGAACCTTATGGCAAAGAGCATAGTCGATTTCAATTCAACTATCACAAGCCTGTTCCGTTAGAGAGCCGAGCTTTTGAAGAAGCATATATATGCCCCGTCGTGTCAATAAAGACTGATTTAACCCTAAAAATCTAATCTTCCAACATGTCATTTAGCATTTCTCAAACTATATATATTCTCCACTCATGTGAATTCTCCACTCATGTGAATTCGACAAGAACTTGGCGTATAAGCAATTTGAACTACCTCCATTGAGAATTTGTAGAACCGGACGCAACTCAAACTAGTGATGTTGAGATCTAAGAAGTGGAGCATCACTATTAGTTCATGGAAATCTTAAAGAGACGAGTATGATGAATGCGTTACAGGATTAGATCATACGCGATTTCAATTCAACTATCACAAGCTTGTTCCATTTGGGAAAGATCGATAGAGAACTGAGCTTTTGAAGAAGCATCTATGTCCCGTAGGGTTGGGATGAAAATGACTCTGGCCACTGAATTCTTTCTTTCTCAGGGGTTTTGAGTGTTCTTTTTGAATTCTTGTTAAACCATCAAATGTGTGGTCTTTCTGAACTAGTAGTAGTGGCTACTGTGGGTAGTGATTTGGTGACATGAGATGAGAGTGGTGTTTGTCTCCCTCGTTATGCTTTGTCGCTTTCGTCTATGGAATTCATCATAATGAAACCCCACCACCCCCAACACTTTCTTCTTTCTCCTTATGGTCCCTTTGAAATGACAGGGTTCATATATAGCGATTGATTTATTTCTTCTTCCGTTGTAAGAGAAGGGAAGGCCAGAATTTCGAAAGCTTGCTTTATTGCGATTCACGTGTCTACTAAGTACCACCCTGTTCTTTCTATCTAATTTGACTTTTTTAACTATTCACTTGGTCAATTTGACCCGTTGATTTGAATGATAAACCGATACAAATTTTTGATAATTTTTTCAGTGTGTTGTAGAGTAAAAAATTCTTTATCACACGGTAAAAAAATTATCAAAAAAATCGAATTATTTTGCTATCCAAATCATCCGGTCAAAGTGACCCAGATACGAGTCTAAAAATCAATTTGGATAGAAAGAGCATGGACAGAGTGGTAGTAGATGTTCTCCCTCATGTCTCTTCTAACATAATATTCTTATCCTAGTCATTCGTCTCAAAAGGTCGATCTTCAATGGTTAGAAAAGCAAAAGGTCCAAAAACAACCGTTTGTCTTATCTCTGCCAAAAATACATCGTTACTAAGACAAGTTAAAAATAATCACCTCCCGGCTCTGAACGGTAGGGACCGGACTGTGTTCGGGCTGGGCCGGGCTGTACTTTGAAAGGCTAAACCCCGGCTCAGGCCAACCCACTGGCTTCCCAAGCCCATTAAAGTTTACAAATGTTGTAGCCCGGACCAACATGTGGGCTAATCTATTCTAACATAGACTTTGCTTTCTTCTAGTCGTTTTTACAATTGTTTGTACGTTGGATACTCTGTTTTGTGGACTCTTCTTTGGTTCGGTTGAATGAATGTCTTTTCAAGTAAAAAAAAAAAAAAAAAACACACTACTAACAAGAGGTAATTATTAAGAATTTTTGATTTCTAGCTCAAAATTAATTGGCAATGATGGGAGTAGTCCAAATATCTTTTTACAGTCGATATATGCCGAGTCTCGATGTGGGACAAACAACGAGTCTCAACAGTAACATCTGCAAGCTCATCACGTCTATGCAAGACCTCTATATCAGTACAAGATAAGCAACTATGATTTCTCAAAAACAAAAAATAACCAACTATGAAATAGCAAGATTGCAAGTGCGGCATGCAAGTTCCCTTGTCATTAAAAAATTACGACGGGTAACAACTTGAATGTTAGAATTTTACCGTTACCATCCCTGAACAGGCCACGGTCGTTGGGGATCCGGTAGCCACGTTGACCTCTTTCTGTTGCTCCCATCCACCACCACCACCACCTTCTCCTCCGATCGCGTGCTTATTGCATGATCCGAACCGGTTTTTTGCGCTGAGAAGAACTTGCTAATAATCCCCCATGTCCTTCTCTTCTTCTGCTTGTTTTCGCCGCCGTGGTCAGCAGGCATCAGCCTCATTGACTCGGAGAGCCTCTCGTATCGAACACTTGTTGCGATCTCTGAAGAGACGAGCTCCGGTTGAAGCATTAAGCTGTTAGATCTTGTGAACCTCATCGATGATGACGAAGAGTCTCCCTTGTTGATGCTCCACCTGCTCTCCATTTTCGCTTATTCTCTTCCTGTGTTGTGGTAAGATTGGGGTTGACCATGGAGAAAGGGACGCAGTTGCGGGTTTTGTATAATTCACGGGTTCATATTGTAAGAATCATAAAATCATTTTA